>OZ059849.1:9731921-10325242 GCA_964057195.1 Orthosia cruda
TGTGGCTGATGATGATGATGAATATGAATCCTATACATGATATATGGTTGAAAAACTAAAAAAAAATGGTAAAAGAGGTTTAAAACTGCAGTGGATCGCATCTTATTTGAGCATCCGAAAACAATACGTTTTTCTACTAAAAATAATCTCGTATTCTTCTGACTATAGAGTTAGAAATTATGGCGTCCCCCAAGGGAGTGTATTAGGACCTTTATTGTTTCTATTAAACATAAATGACTTACCACTAGTGGCTAATCATAAATGAGTATTATTTGCAGAAGACATTTCGATTATTGTGACATCTGACCAAAAGTATAAAACGATACCTGATCATGAGATGGACATTAACAATACTATTGACGACATTATAAAATGATTACAGACAAATAAAAAAAATATAATTTAGATAACTTAGTTCTTAAGAGTACTCATAGATCAATATCTGAATTGGAAAGAACATCTGGATAATTTGTGCATTAGGATTTATTTATTTGGGAAAACACGACTACACACTACAGCAGTACATAACATTTAAGCGAGAAGAAAAACAAATGTGCACCCAGCGACATTTTCCACATAATACAAAATCATTTTACAAACTTAATACGACTTGCGCTTACAATTAACAAAATAAAATTTTACAAATATGATTAATAAAACTTAACAGGCATGTATGTATAATAAAAAGATAAGAAGTTATATAAAACAAATTGAAATATTAAAAATGGAATTAAAACGGTTAAATTATTACAAAAAATAAATTATATTACGGATTAAATGTCAAAAATAATTAATACGGATTAATAAGTTTGTTTATGATCTCAGACAAATAAAGAATAAAACCAACATAAAAACAGCAATTACAACAAATCACGCCTATATAGAATCCATCTTACGATACGGGCTTATTTTTGGGGTAAAAGCACGGATAGACACAGAGCATTTATTGCGCAAAATAAATGCATCAGAGCCATTTGTGGTATCCGTCCTGACGAGTCATTTAAACCTTTCTATAAAAAGCTAGGTATATAGCCACTTCCGTCACTCTACATTTACGAAATATGTAATTATGTTTATAATAGTAAGGAATTGTTCAAAAAAGCCTATGAAATTAACTCTCGAACTAGAGATCCATGCAAACTTGTATTGCAGGATACTCCTAAATCAGCCAAGTATGCAAAAAGTTGCCTTGTCATGTGTACACGCATTTATAACAGAATTCCAAAACAAATGAAATTGTTATATAATATTAACTCATTCGTTATGAAAATCGTTATGGAAGTAGATACAAAAAGATCACGATTGCCATGCGAACCGCCTAGCGAGCGGCGCCGCACCGCGTCCGGGGCGAGCAGTGAGAAATGGACTACCGGCCATGTTGGAGTAGGATACCAGGCCCCGCATGGAAAAAATGCTACTGGAAACTCCATCAAGCTGCGAAAAACCCAGAAGATAGGCACGTGGAATGTTCGCGGCTTGCTAAAACCCGTTAAACTTGACATCGTAGAGAGGGAAGTCACCAGATGTGATTTATGTATTTGTGGACTAGCCGAAACCCACTGGAGAAATTGCGGGCATTTCCTCACCGACGCCGGTGCAGTCTACTTTTCCGGTAATGACGATAGTAGCCGAAACGGAGTAGCAATTCTTGTTTCGCAGTATCTCAATAGCAGTGTGATGGGGTATGAGGCAGTTAGCGACCGGATTATAACCATGAAGCTCAAAGCGTCACCTGTAAACTTAAACCTGATACAGGTATATGCTCCAACCAGTGAAGCTCTACCCACCGTCCTGGAGAGTTTTTACAAAGAACTACAGACAACAATTGCCAAAATCCCCAACAGAGAGCTACTTATAATTATGGGCGATTTTAATTCGAAAATTGGTGCAAACTCTGCCCAGTATAGCAAATGTGTGGGAAATTTCGGACTTGGAGTGCGCAATGAAAGAGGTGAAAGATTTATGCAGTTCGCAGACGAAAACAACTTAGTGGTGGCAAACAGCCTATTTCAACACCACCCACGTAGGCTGTTCACCTGGACATCACCTGGAGGTAGAGCCAAGAACCAGATCGACTACATACTTATTAGATCACGCTGGCGTACCTCCATTCTCAATGCTCACACACTTCCTGGGGCCGATTGTGGATCCGACCATGAACTTGTTGTCGCGAAGATACGGCTGAAACTTAAATCTGCCCGACCCGCCAAGAAAATAAGACGGCTTGACATAGCAGATAGCGAGAAGTTCAACACAGCTTTTGAGCGAAAATGGAGGGAGTGGGTGGATATGAACCACAATGAAGCTTCACCAGACATGCTGTGGAATAAGGCTAAACATCTCATCCAAAATGCAGTAGCGGAATCTATTCCAAGAACAGAAACACGCAAACGTCAACATTGGATGACGGATAGTACTCTTGCTCTAATTGAAGAGAAGCGCCGTAAGAAAGCTGCTGGAGCAGACATAAGAGAGTTAAATAAGATGTCTGCCAAAATCCAAGCTTGCTGCAGGCGAGATCACAATTGCCACCTTCATAGCATCTGTGAAGATGTTGAAAAACACGCTACAAAGCACGAGTCTAGAGATCTGTACCACAAAAGTCGTCTTATTACCAAATCTATGCCGACTAAAACCTGGGCTATTGAGAACGACAAGAACGAAGTGGTAACAGAACTAGAACAAATCTCTGAAACGTGGAAGAATTACTGTCAGTCTTTATTCCGAGACCCGCAGTCGCGACAGTCTGCAAGCACAGAACTAGAGAAAGAGAATTTGGAACCAGACATCTTTATATCCGAAGTAAGAGCTGTCATAAAACACTTGAAAAGCAAGAAAGCAACTGGTAGAGATGCAATTCCGATAGAGACAATCAAAGCTTTAGGAGAACGCGGTTACCAGATGTTTCATCTTATTTGCAACAAGGTGTGGCAGATAGTAGTTTGGCCTTCGGAATGGACACACACCGTTTTCACACCCCTGCACAAAAAAGGTTCGACAAAGAAATGTAACAATTACCGCCTTATTGCTCTAATATCACACGCTAGCAAAATAATGTTGCACATCCTCAACGAGCGATTGAAAACGTACCTATCAAAGGAGATCGCTCCGGAGCAAGCCGGTTTTGTGAAGGGGAAAGGCACTAGGGAACAAATTCTCATAGTACGCCAGATCATAGAGAAGTCGAGAGAATTCAATAAGCCCATATTCATTTGTTTTGTTGATTTCTCCAAAGCATTCGACTCGGTGAAATGGCCGGTATTGTGGAGGACCTTACTAGATATGGGCACACCAAAACATCTTGTTCACCTTTTAAGATGCTTATATGAAGAAGGCACAGCCTCAGTGCGCACAGATGATGTATTATCTGATGATTTCCATCCTAGTGCCGGCGTACGCCAGGGTTGCATAATATGACCGCTCTTATTCAACGCGTACACAGAGCTGATAATGCGCATCGTTTTGGAGGACTGGACGGATGGTGTGACAATTGGTGGGTATAAGATTGCAAACCTGCGTTACGCGGATGACACCACCTTATTTGCAACCAGTGCACAACACTTGGAAGAGCTATTGTCAAGGATGGAACGAGTGAGTTATGAGTTTGGACTTAAAATTAATCGCAACAAGACCAAGGTTATGATTATTGACCGTGTTAGAAGTAATTCGCCTGAAGTAAAGCAAATCGCGAATTGCACTGTAGTCCAATCTTATATTTATCTCGGGGCTATGATTTAGGGCAATGGGGGATGCGTGGATGAAATAAAAAGACGTATGGGCATCACAAGAACAGCAATGGACGGGATGCGGAAGATATGGAAGAATAGAAATATAACTAAAGCCACGAAGACCAGGCTCGTGAGGACGCTTATATTTCCCATATTTCATTACGCGGCTGAAACGTGGACTCTGCGAGAAGTGGAGAGACAGAAGGTGGACGCTTTGGAAATGTGGTGCTGGAGAAGAATGCTTGGAGTCTCGTGGACCGAGTTTCGCACAAACGTCTCGATACTTCAGGAACTCGGCATCAGGCAGCGTCTATTTTCTGTGGTACAATCTCGCATCCTAACATTCTTTGGACATGTTTCCCGGCGTGACAACCAGTCCATAGAACGCCTTGTCATTTAAGGAAAAGTGGAAGGCACTAGACCGCGCGGAAGGTCACCCACACGATGGACTGACCAGATCAAGTCCGCGGTTGGAGGCTCGCTGAATGAGTGCAGCAGGATGACGTCTAGCAGGCAGCAATGGCGAAACGTCGTGAAGCGGATCACATCATATCACGAGCTCATAGCGATCACGACCGCTCTGTCAAGAGCGTACCGGATAAGAAGAAGATTAACTCATTAAAAAAATAAGATTATTGAAATGGCTGAAAGAACATATGTTTTAAGACATTAAATATATTTTTTAATAATAAACTAAAAATAATCTTTTGTCATTGCGGATAGTGCTCAATCAATCTGCCTAACCTTTTCCCAACTATATTGGGGTCGGCTTCCAGTCTAGCCGGATTCAGCTGAGTACCAGTGTTTTACATGGAGCGACTGCCTATCTGACCTCCACAACCCAGTAACTGTGTAACGTGGTACCCCTTGGCAAGACTAGTGTCAGATCTCTAGCTTCTGAATACACGTAACGACTATCAAAGATCTTCAAATGACAGCCGGGACCATCGGCTTAACATGCTTGCCGAGGCACAGAGGAAACTCGGTATGTTGAAAATGGTCAACCATCCACGGACCGACCTCGTCAAGCGTTGCTTAACCTTGAAAATCGATCCGTGCGGCTGTTATTATTTAGCCACGAGCTCCTCATTGCGGATAATGCTCAGATAAATGATTATATTATTGTATTGGTATACACATAAGGTATGTGTGACATTGAACACACACAACAAGAATCAACTAATAATTATTTTGCATGCAATTGATACATATACTGTACAGCTAAACATGTGGACTTTAGATTAATACCTGACTGTAACAACTTTATACCATGTTTAAGGCAAATAGAAAGAAAGAAAGAAAAAAAAAGACATCCTATCTTATCTTATAAGATCATTATACTGACAGGATCAGGCAAATCTTTAGATGAATCGAAAAATTTATCTCAATAAAAGCCCCAAATGCGATCTAGAACAAGAATCCTTTCAAAAGACCGCTTTTCTCCGAACAATACCAAAGTATACGAATCAATAAACATAATTTGTATCACATTAGTATTGGTTATCAATTTCTTTAGTATTTCCTCTGTAATTTTTATATCATTGGTGGAAATAATTTGTAGAAGGATGAGTGTAGCGGATGTCACGTCTTGATCCCTCGTTATGAGGCATTAGGAAGTTTTGATGGTCATTCCGACGCTTGCCAGGGTTTTTTGACGAAATATACTTTTTAAAACTAGGTCTGGGTATTTCCTGGACAGATTTTGAGTCGATACCTGGTTGATGATTAAAAAAACCCGCCGAATGCGATTCGGACTCGCACACCGAGGATTCCGTACAAACAAAGTTATTATAGACCTGAGTATTTGGTATGAATTTCAATTTAAAACCTCTACGCGTTCATGAGGAAAGGGGTAGTAAGTTTAAAATATTTTTATTGTATCATGTAACTAAACTTTTACGGTTTTCGCAATTATTCCTTTACCTGTGCTACAAGACGTTGCTTCGTACCAAACTTCAAGAATCTGAGTTCACGGGAAGTACGGGGTTTTGGTTCCCTTACGAGTGTCGAAAATTTGCGGAAATTTATGAAATAAACGGCTGTATCGTTTGATTGCGTTTGCTTAGAAGTTTGATTTTTCACAGATTTAAGGAACACTAGATCTGAGTATTTGATATAAATTTCAGCTTGATACTCCACGCGTTCCTGAGAAAAAGGGTCTTGACAGACAGACAGACAGACGGACAGCAAAGTGATCCGATAAGGGTTCCGTTTTTTTTCCTTTCGAGGTACGGAACCCTAAAATTACATGCTTGTCTGACAATCGAAGAACCTTCAAGTTCTTCGATTGTCGTTAAATCATTTTTTACACGGAGATCAGTGTTTGGCAATCATTCATAAAATGCACAAAATCTTACCTTTATCATACAGGTGTAGTCAGAAACTACAGAACACTAATGTGCTACAAACCTATAACATTCTCGTATCCTATGGTTTTCTCCGTAATTTGCCAAGCAAATTTTTTATGTGGGTTTGCTTCTAAGTGAGGAAAAAAGGTTAGACTAGTTTACAAAAAAAAAACTTTTGGATAAACAACTCGATGCTAGCTGAAATCCTGAAGCACATAAGTAGCTTAGACCTACATAAACCAGAACAAAATTTAATACGTAAATAATAATGTTGACTCATATAAATTGCGATTATTTATTCTGATACCAACTTTTAATAGTCTCCAGATTATAGTTTAAAATTACCTAAATGCGTCTTTAATGGCGGAATTTAATGTTGGATTTAAAATGAAGACATCTGTACAAAAAACTAAATTGACTTTACCAATTGTTTCCTGCAGCAATAAAAGCACGGGGTTTTATTAAAAAAGTAACGTAAGCGTGGAAATGAAATTGAATTTTCGAAAAGTAATATGAGATGTCCGTCCCGAATTATTTTTTATTGCTTTTAGCGGCCATTTTTGTGTCATTTACTTAACCTGTTATCGACGTAAGGCCGCTGAGACCGATATTACGAAAATACACCATTTACAAAAGGAAAACTAACCAAGCGATACAAAATGCCCGTAGTGCTGCGACCAATGATATTCAAATAAACAGATATGTTATGACCGTGCGCATTGTGAAGACTCGAATAGGTCACAATTGTGACCTTTTAGTCTTTAGTTTATGTCACGCATGGCGAAGAGCGATAGGCTTTGTTGAAACAAAAAGAAAATAAAAAAAATGCCATCGTGTGTATTTGTAAATTATTTATTTATTTATTAAAATAAATATTTTTTAACATCAGATGAATGAAAAGTGTGTATGTGTGCTGCCGCTGCTGCGCGGAACACTTTTTTCAATTGTTTTGTGAGTGTATAACGTATCTGTTTATTTGAATATCATTGGCTGCGACACAAAGGTTAGATTCGATTGTAAAAACGGTTTCTCGAACCAGGTTATTACTTTCGATCCACATAACTATATTGTATAACTAATAATCAAGCAGGACTATTCGATTCGTTTATCTCATTTCGGTAATGTGTGTTTGACTCAAAATAATTGGAGGTTAAGTTCCACGTTAAATTGCTTTGGTAGTCGCTGTCACTTTGTAAGGTCACCTTTTGTTCTAAATGTTCTGATTGTTTTTGGCTTTGTCTATAGACAGTTGCAATTATGAATAAGATTTATTTTCATCAGGTATCTAGGAAATTTAATTCTGTTTTTAACAAACTAATGCTAAGGCTACAAGTACAAACCTATCTCTTGGTTTATCCATCGGATATATTTCTGATCGTTCCAAAGAACTGAATCGCACATACCAAAATCCTTACAACGTTGCAATTTCAAATTGAAAACGAAAATTGCGAGCAAACGTAATAAGAGAGGAGAACGCCGTCTACGTGACGCTATTTAGCGTCAAACGACGCAAGCGCGAATTGGAAATCAAAACAAGCATTGATCCACAATCAAATCGAATCGAAACTTTAGCGTCGTGATCGATAACATACCATCCGATTATCGAAATCACGATCATTTGTGTGCAACGTAAATCCATCACGAGAAATCCTTAACAAAAAAGCCATAGAGTTTATTTTAAAAGAAAATACAATTCCATTTTCAAATTTGAATCGTATTCCATCTTCATAACGTCGTTCAAAAAAACGTTGATTCTGATTACTGTTCGAGATGCGATTTCAATTTGTTCGAGTATCGATCGCATGCTGCAGTTCGAAAACTTTACGACTGCAACTATTTCTTTGGATTATATTAAATTATAGCTAGCCGTGAAAATCGTCTCGTAATGTGTTGGCGAGATTACCCGTCCGTGGGACTGCGCGAACATATCATTTGGCTCGATCCGCTCCATCTCTAAGTGCGTGTAATGGGGCGTAATCTTTGAATTAGCCGTTACAATTTATTGATTCTTGTTTTGTTTTTACAAATGAATTATAGCTGTGTGTACAGTGTTTTAAAAATGCATAAATAATATGGTCAAATTGACGTCCGATAGCATCATAAAAATTCAAGGCAACTTATTTTGACGTGGACGTTGAAAGTGCATGTTTTGAGGCGTTTTCCATTTTACGGTCGCACAGTGCTGCCAACTCATCTAAGCAAAAACGCGCTGTTAGCTCTTTAAGAAAGTGCTAAATGGTTCGATATAAAAAAATCGTTGTATTCGGCGCAAAATTCAAACAAAACGCCCAATAATTTGAGACTAGGGATGTAGGTATGCACGTATTTTATTTTTATTGTTTCAAAATATGTCATATAAAAGAGTTACATATATTAGTACTATACTGTGTTTAGTAATAATATAATAAAATAATAACGTGTAAATGTAATTATTTTATAAAATAAATTAATTCATCATCTTCTGATTCTACTACAATTGCTTATGCCGGCAATTTTATGGTTGGTCTTGATCAATTTTGGACTTCAATTTATATTTATCTGGGGATGAAATTTACTTCAACTTCAATTCGGAAGTTGATAGTTTGCGCAGTAAACTTTTTCTTGAAAGAAAGTCCAAAGTTTCAAAACGCGCTAGATTTAGCACTAGACGCTAGAACGCGCTATTGAACAAAAAAAGCGCTAGAACTGGCGCTAAAGGCGCTAAGTTGGCAGCACTGCGGTCGCATCAGTTTACATATTTACAAACAGGAATCGAAATGCCTCAATGCAATGCTAATACTGTGTTTACGGATTATAAATTCTAAGCTGACATCAGGCACAAAGTACATAAGCGGCGGCGCTCCGCAGACAGAGAGTCCACTACGAACAAAGTGCCATTTTGAACGCACACATTGACATTTCGATTTTACAGGGAATAATGGGCAATATTGGACCGAGCTCAGTCGCGGCTGTCACGAATACTTTGTGCGGGCGTTTGTCACGTCATTCATACATAAAGAAAGAAGAAAGAGGTTGTATTGGCTGGGTTACGAATATTAATTGTTACAGACCGAATATACTTTAATTAATTCAATATAATTTAAATTCGTTCTTTAATTCATTTTAAGTTCATTAAATTTCATTAATTAATAATAATTAAAGGTCATTAAATTTTACAAGATGATTAGTTAGAAATTAAATATCTAGGAAAATTATAAATTATTTTAAGTCCACAGACGAAATTGGAAAGGGTATGAAACTTGTCATATTAATATGGTTTAAGTTTAAGTCATCTAGCTCATAAATATGTTTCCTCTGATTGCAAAGCATAATTTTCTTCTTGTTTAAGTACCTACATCTTTTTAGTTCGCTTCTTAAGCAGTCGGGTTTTCTGATTTAATTAAAAAAAAATCTAATTTATATTTTTGTCTAGCTTGGTGCTTTTTACATTTTTATGTTTTTGGTGGGATCATTATTACAACATTGTTACGTCTTTTTACTATACAATCTTCGTCGTATGTGGAGTCGTGAGCTTTAATGGATATTTGTTGCTCTGTCTACCCTCTAAATCATGTAAGCATGATATGATGTATGTTTAGTCGAATCGATGTATTTATGTTTATAACTTATACAACCTACTCTTTTTTTAAATTCGGTATCAATATAGTAGCAACCTTAGTGAGTCTGTCAAGTTTAGCTGTCAATTTTCGAAAAGGCGGGAGTGGCCCTTCTGTATACTTTCTATTTTGTGCATCAGGTAGCTGGTACATTTTACGAGATGTTTCGTCAATAAATTGAACATATAATGGATGCACTGGCAAGTGACCCAACAATTGTCTTGCTAATTGATATAACTACTGAATATGAATGAGCATATTTCGTATTAGAAGTTTCTTTGTAAACTTTATACATTTTCCACGCTGGTAATAAAGAAAGAATACCATTAACATCTGTTAAAACTACATTACTCGCGCGATACGCTCGCTTGCTGCTCAGGAAACGCTAATATTACGGAGTTGACGTAATTTGTGAGCGTCGCCGGGTGCGTAGCGTAGTTATAAAGGTTCCGTATATGAGATATGACTTAATTTGTATTTAGTATTTGATTGCGTGTGGATTTTGGAATAAGTTCCGTGTGTACTTTATGAAGCGGCGGTTGGTAAAGTCGATGTTAATGAAGTTCTTGGTTTTTCATTAAAAAAATATTGGTCGGATAAAGATGTGCGTTTTTAATTGTACGAATAATATGTGTTTACTTATCTGAATCTAATAAAGTTAGTATTAGTTATTTTGTTTGTTACTGTTTTAATATTATTATGTAGACTAATGGATTTTTTTAATATTTGTAATATACACATCTATTTATATCTTTTATATAAGTTGTTTCACTTACATATATAGTTACTATAAAACTGCTTTACGTCCGTCACGTCGTCGGTCACAGTTCCAGTTGAAAACCAGCGTCGGGCACTAGTTGCCCGACATTTTGCTGAGCTGGTCCTATTTGGCGCAGCCGTGGGACACACAATGTTACATTTATAGTGTTTTCTCTCGTTTTTATTGCTTTTTTGTTTAGTCTAAGTTTTTTTTTTATGTTTATGTTGTGTGCTCTAGCTAGTGGATTGTGTCAAATAAATGTGTTTTCTTTCTTTCTTTATTTTGTTTTCTTTTAAATAAATATACAATTCTTAGAAGATGCGTAAGTTTTTACTTTTACTTTCTGTTTTTTGATATCAAATTCCACATTTTATATCAATTTCACCTTTAAATTTCCGTGTATGTACCAGAGCTAAATGCAATTAAAGTTACCTATACTACTTGGGTACCAAACATTTTGCCAACACATGATTTCCATTTATGCTGGGATTTGGAAAAACGTATTACGGCGTTTACAGAAAACATTTAACGAAACTTTTGTTAATAAAGAAAAAAGAAAGAAAAAGTGTTTAATTGACACAAAACGACATACAATATAAATACATGCGTATACTAAACCCTTAACAATGGTATTATCTTCATAAATGTCTATTACAAGAAAATTCATGTCAAAAACTCCAACACATCATTAATAACAAGATGCTTTAAAGATGGCTGCACAAACCCCTCACACAGGCTATTAAAATTAAAACAAAAACGTCAGAAACACCTCATAACATTAGGGCGTCAACACCGTATGGGTTACCCTATTTGTTCAACTCACTGTACCCTAAAAATGTCCCATAAAAAACGTTAGTTGGCACAGCTAATGTCGATGTAATGAGCCTCTTATCTCACTAATTAAAAGTCGATTTGGCGCAGGCAAGCTTTCTAATGCCGACAGCGACACCTATATACAACACGACGTACTAACAAACTAACTGAGCGAATCCTTTTTAGTCTATGATTAATGTGTAAAGTGACAGTTGGGTAATGAATGACCCCGATTAAAATTGAGGGCAGCTTTTTATGAGAAAACTTTGTTTGGATTCGTAATTACTCAGTTTTTGTATCAGTAATTAACGATAAAAGTCATCTAAAGACTGATTTAGGTGAATACGAATAATTAATCATCTTGATTATTTTGCTGGTTGAACAAAAAAGTTAATCAAATGTAGAGGAAGTCGTTAATGCAAATGAAGAAAGCCACACACATGGTTCGTCAGTATAAGTATTATTACTTCTGTTAATATTGCATAGTAATTAGCATTTCTTAGCAAACCACTACAGGAACTAAAATATTTATATCTAACTTATAAAATTTTATTTAAGATTATTATGGTATCTGTGTATTGACAAGAAAGTCGAAAATGCTTAATCTTTATTCTGAAATATTTCCCTAATTCGACTTGATAATCTTGAAAGAGATCTAGAAGATTCCCTCTTGTAACCAACTTATAAGAAATTAAAGGATATTTGCCACTAACCTGTTTTTTAAAGTATCCTTAATCCGAATCACTTGCAGCTAACCCAGTTCCTACTATCATCCCAAACCAATGAACAAAAACCGTACCTAAACCATTTTAATTTGATATTTGTGGCACACTATATACCCTCAGACGTACTTGTTCCCACCACCCGCGTTAAGCTATGTAGTGACATAAAAACACCATGTTTAACTTCTTGACTGGCTTGCCGAAGCCGAGACCAATCGATTCAGAGACGAATCCGAGTTTGTTTAGTTCACAACCCGACCGAATCTGACCAAAAAGAGGACTCGTGAATTGAATCCCTGTGGCATCACCGAGAAAAAACGTAGAAATGAGATGAAATTGTCTGGTGGGCGATCATTGCTGGTTGGTAATGGACTTGGGGAGATATTTTACGAATAAATCAAGCAGTGGATAGGTTGGATTATCGTGTGGTAGTTAACAAATCGTGTTGTCCAGTACCGACGGACGCACTGAAAAACGCTATCATCACGAGCGCATCCCGTTCGAAAATGGCCATGGTAATAGTATTTGTTTGTTGATTTTCTCTGTTTTCGGCCTGTAACTCGATTTGCTTTTTGTTCTCCCTTCACAAAGGCGACTAAATTTCGTTAGTAAGTTATTTCTCGGTCGTGGCTGAGACTTTGAGAGCGTCGTGACGGTTTTCGGGACGGGAGGATACACGATTCGGGCGTGCACAATCAATTACCTTGTCATTAAAACAAATATTGAGTTAGGATTTAGTTTCGGACGTGGTCTGATGTAGACCAAGCCGCGTATTGGCAATTTAACTTTGATTACAATGATTTACGGCTTTAAAATTGCCAATATTATAAATGCATATTTAAAAACTTGTGGTATGCGTTTATCAATTTAAAATTGCTTCAATTAAGAGGTAAGTGAATGAAGAAATTTCATTTCGATTAGCGCTAATTAATCTGCCAGTGGTTAGAATCAATCGGTGAATAGAGTTATCAAAACAAACTCACTAATAAGAAACTAGTTAGATGAACAGTTGTAACGTTTCAACACTTATCCGAATCGAATTGCGTTTCCTTTGACCGCCAATTCTGTTTAAAGTCACTGACTCCGTTGACTTTAGCCAATTAACCGTACCTTTTGTAATAAAACAAAGCATCGAATCGAATTATTTGTACGTTTTGTTGAAAAACCGACGTAAAATCACAATCGATAGTCGGACAAGTAAACTGGACAAGAACTGGAGTGAACGTCCTAACTAATTTGTTTTAAATTGAGTTGGTGAAATGAAAAAACGAAGGAAACCCGACACAAGAATCAGGGACGGTCACATCCGGAGTACCGAGTCACCGCTGACCGGCTGAGAAAAAATATGATGCATTGTGTCTCGTGATTGATTTAGTTAACCGCAAATGGACACAATTGGTCATCCGTTCGACACATTAGCCAGATTTCCGACACCAAACATTCACACGAAAATAGTTCGTATTTCTAACCCTGTAAGTCCCTTTCCCTATAAAATACCCAACAAATTGAGTCGACAACACTTTTTTATTATGCCGCACACTCTTTAATATTGTCACAATAATCGCAAACGCATCATTTTTTATCACGTTCGCATCAAAAACTAATTACCGTTATTGCAATAGCGCAAAAGCTGCGCCCTGACCGGACGCGCGTAATTTTTTTCTAACGCGTCCGTTTCCTGTCATAACAAAAAGTTGAATATTGAATTTGAAAAAAAAATCATATCCCCTAACTGAATTTACGCGATCCGGGGCACTAACGACGGTAAAAATAAACAATTACATCGGCACAGATCGTATCTATGTAATTTGGTGCGCGGACAAATTTCGTGTCGAGCTGTAATGGCGGCCGTAGTTTTATTGTGTTATTTACACAAATAAAAACGTTTATTTTTACATTTTCCCAAAATTAAATATGGGCCAATTTACTCTCGGAGCGGGAATTACGTTGTTAGTTATAATTTTGTGTGATTCAGAATAAAATGTGGTGGCAAGGGCGAGCACTGTAGCTACTACAATATAACCTAACGCTCGTTTGTTATTCACGTGTTATTACTCGTGTAATTTGTGTCGCAGGTGTAATTACTCGTGGGAGGAAATCCTTGTTGTTTTGTAATCAGTCGTACGTAATGCGCAATCAGTTTCCAGTGCCTGTTTATCTAACATTATTATGATGATTGTGTTTCATTATAATACATTTAGATTTGAATATGAACACGGTATTGCAATAAAAAATGTTAAGTACAAAGTAATTCGCGGAAATCATGTTTTTCAGCAAACACAACATGACTTGATTTAATATCAGAAGTGGGATGAATTAAAGTAAATAGTGCAGTGACATGAAAGCGTAGGCAACCTAGATTTCGGAGTAATTCTAACGCTCTAAAAAGTAAGCAAAGTAATTTAAATTACATGCCATGAAAATAAATAAAAGATGAATTACACAGACGTAAACCAGTGCTGTATGAAATGAAAACGTACTCAAAACCAACTGCCAGCAATCAAGATGATGAGGTAAAAATCACGCTTTAAGTTTCACACAGCACAAAAACTCATCTAAATCACCTAAAGTGGTGTAGTTTACTTTCTACAACAATTTTGGATAAAGCATTCTCCTTTGTTCGAATTTTAAAATTATGTTAAACATTATTATGTTAGAATAACTACCCGTAAAGCGATTTCATATGATTATAATCGGGACTGCACTTGTCTTTGGATTGCGCCAAATGTCATTTTAATAGTTTTAATTACATCTGTTGGAGGCTAATTGCGAACTGATTACTATACACTACTTTATCTCGAGGTAATGTTACTTCGTGGAAGATTTTTTTCTTTATGAAGCTTAGAAGTATTTAAAGAAGACGTTGTACTTGTAAGTAATAATCATTTCTAAGAAGGCTGTAAGTTTAAACAATTAAAAATATTTCTAGTAGCGACACAAATAGTGATTAAAAAAATTCTTATTGTTTATGCCAAACAAAAATTTAAAAACAGATATACATACAATAGGATAGATTATGTGCTTACAAAGGCGAGCTTAATCCTTCGGGGTTAAGCTTAAGATAACACAATTCGTGTTATCAACCACAAAGTAGCAAACCTCAGTGCCATAGAGAAATTTACAAATGAGGATAGTATACTCAAGTGCAAAAGTTTCGTAATTGCTGATATTCATACCTTATAACGAATAATGGTTTAAAATTATTCCGGGTTGGTGTTCAAATCAATATAATTGTGTAGAGATTATTAATACTACTAAAAAAATAATACACATTAAAGGTTTATCGGATATGCCGTCAATGTAGAGACATCTTTTCTTTTTTTTTTGTAGAGACACCTGGGGGAGGCCTATCTTCAGCAGTGGATCTCTATCCTCTGAAATGATGATTGTTATGATAATGGGTATCCATGCGAATCTTAATACTTAATGTAAAAATAAAGTTTTCAGAAAGAGTGAAAAATTTAAAATCAGACGCAAATGAAATAAAAGAAAAATAATGGTTTTGAGGTCAAAGGCAATCTAATGGATGCTAAAAACTCAAGACCGGTCGATTTGTGGTGTTTGGGAAAGGCTAATGTCCAGCTACTCAATGATAATAATGAAAAAAAAAAGAACAAAGAAAACTTAAGACAAAATAATTAAGCGGTCCATTTTCAATTTACTTTGCGTATGTAACCAAGAAAGAAGAACTAGTAGTTAACATTCTTAGTGCTTTTCCCGATGACGCGATGCAATTTGATTTATATCACACCGATAAGCGATTTTTACTAAGTAAAATTGCGAGTATGTTCACATGGACGCAATGCGATGCAATGCCCTGGCACAAGCAACTGAAGGAATACGGGTGGGTTTTAGTCAGTAAAAGTCTGACACCCCCTCCCGCTTCACCCAGAGCGGAAGAAGTCATTGGATGACAAAACAACCCAAAAAAAACAATTGCCTTTTTTTTTCTCAGTAAATACGTTCACGATATCGCCTATCGACGCATTATGCTATAATATTCTATTCCATTCTATAAATTATGTCTTAAGTCACGTCATTTAGTTCAGTCATCAAGAAAGAGTCTTACATTGTAGTCGGGCCAAGTTTTATTGGGTTATTCTAACTGGAATTTCTCAATATATAACCACCCAGAGTTTGGATTTGTGCCCGGAAAATGACAAGAGGATTAAGGGGTTTAACATAGCACATAAAAAATACTTACAATATAATTGGCGAAATGTGGAGACAACCCTTCGGGAAAAATAGGCATGATTTGTGATCCCGATTATCTAAAAACTTATTTCAAAGTGTTGGGCAGTTCTCACAGTCGTAACCTTCGAGCTTTCAAAAATCTACTTCTCCAAATTCCTTCACACCGCACTGGTTTTATGTCCAATTCATTCGCAGTCTCAACAATAAAGCTCTGGAACGCGCTACCCTTTGGCATTAAAAAGGCTGAAAGCAAATTCACTTTTAAAAGAAAGCTTCGTGACTACTATTTGAATCAAACTAAATAGCTCTCATCTAGAGACATAATAATTATTAATAGGTTTCTCGTTCTTTTTTATTATTTTTATGTATTAGTCTATTTTATTTGTATATGTGTATTATATTAATATATATATGTAAGTATATACTTTTTCGTATACAAGTTGTCTTTTTTAATATTATTTTGTACCCGCTCACAACATTGTCCTTATTAACCCAATGGATGACTGGTAGAGAATGCCTTGTGGCATTAAGTCCGCCTATGTACCACTATTATATACATGAAGTTTAAATAAATAAATGATTTCACGTTTTTGTGTTTTCAGTTTATAAACCTGCCAGTCGACAGAATAAACTGATGGAAAAATAGTATTTGGATAAAACGTCTTAACAAAGAACCAAGTTAAAGAGCTTATTTTGTGTATTTCTAACTCCTGAATTTCACTGTAAAGTCCCTGAATATCGGTGCTTTGGTCAATTCAGGTTGTCAGTGCATAGGTCGCGGATAATTTTGATAGAGAGTTACCGCGGCCATGGCACAAGCAATTGAAGGAACACGGGTGGGTTTTAGTCAGTAAAAGTCTGACACGCCTTCCCACAGCAAATATAGCAGCTCACAATGTTAGGACCCATTAATATTATTTTTTGTCCTTGGTGCTAGGCAACTGGGCTTATCCCAGTTGTATACGACCCTTTGTGCCTATTGGCCTTGTTTGTTCTGTCTCCTGCTAGATATGGAGGGAAGTGGAAGTTTGTATTTTTTCGTAATCCTCCGTTATTTTTTTCTGATTAATTTCGTTGCGGGATCCGAAACGGTTAAAGTAATTCTCCGGGACTTCGTCGAGCTTCACTGCCTCGGCGCTTTTCTGGTGGTCGCCACTGTTAATTCTGGCTTTCAGGAGTTGCAGTGGTCTGGGAATAGCGCGGTGGGATTGACACACCCTCCCGCTTCACCCAGAGCGGAATTTACTAGCCCTTAAAAAATGGTTGTCTGTGCATGTGTTGGCTACAATATCTACTTAGACATATCTGTTACACAAGTGGGTAATGCTTTGTATGACACGCATATTTATCGACTCGTTACTGGGTATTTTTTATATTTATTTTTATATATATTATAAAATTACACACCACATATTACTTACGACACAAGACAAATATTTAAAAACAAGTGGACAATAGAGCGGTCTTATCACACTGGTAGAACCCATATTACGCAAAACAGAATGTCACGATTATAAATAAACATAGATTAGAATAAAAAATAAAATACAACTGACAAAAATGTTTACAGGGCAAATTATTATACCTACACATAATGAAGTTCACGGCTAGTGTAGTATTTATGTCCTTATATAAGAAATTGGCGTTTTTTTAAACAGTTTACTTTGAACTGAGATAAATACGGTTTGACATGAAATTATAAGTTCAAATAAACTGTATCATAAAGGCGTCTTATTTCTGAGTGTTTTGTTTTTCTTTAATATCGCTATATTAATATAATGCATTATAAAGCGTTCTCGATTTGTATTTAGCCCTACAGGTACTACTTACTTGTTAAAGAATATAAAGAAGAAAGACTAAGTCTGGTAAAAAGGGTCTTAAAGTAAAATAATTGTTTATTTAACCAAAACAAATCTTAAATTCGCAGGAACTTTAACTAATATTAATCAACATAATCATAAAAATTGTTCATTATCATAACCATAAAATTAATTCCACTGAGAAAATCCATTTAACTGCCAAAGTTGTATTAGCTAACTAAGTTGCAGCTAGTTGCAATACCCATAGTGGGCTGTTTATAGCCTTACATGCAATTTGCTCAAAGAAGCCGACACTCGCAGATAAATAGTACTCTCAGCTATATAAAGTTTTCATAGCTTCTTATTGGATACCAAATATGGAGCCCTCTATTTGTCCTAAAGGGATGAAGGCATCGTTTAGAATAAAAAAGTAACCAATAAGGCCAAAAGCGAAATCAAAATAGTTATATATTTTAATTATAAATATGATAATGCTGAATTTGTAATTTGAATCTATTGAGGTAGGCATAATCCTAGAGTAATGCATTCATTTAAATAAGATTTGCATCACATATTATAAAACTTTAAGATTACAACACTAAGACCAAATTATAACTACTTTCTTTTATCAGCGACTTGTACTAGTTTACATAAGCTAACTTTACGGCCTTCACTTAGGGTATGTAATGGGTACAAAATAATCTCTCTCTAGCTCAAATCACCCATTAACTCGCAGCATACTTAATTACAGCGCTAGTGGGCCACAGTTAGGCTTTTGACACGGCAGACAAACGCATATATCGTGACTTCGGCCAGTAAAGTCAGTTTGTTGATAAAGTCAATTAGCGGTATCGAAGTAGGGACCCGTATCAAGTGATTCAGCCCACCGTCGCGGCGGCGGTGATATCAGCGCGCCGCCATTGGTCGGGCGTGCCCAAGGGGTGTGGTCTCTGCCCGCTACTTTTTTGTTATACTTTTTCGAGCGGTGCGTAGGTGACCGTAGCCGGCTTTATTCTCTACCAGTCGATTGAAGGCGTTGGTGTGTTATAGTTTATTGCTCTGTTGTCGTTTGAGACGTCACGGGGTATCATGTAAATTGTGGCCTTTATTGACGGCAATTTATTCGTGTTCACTATCTTTCGTCTCGTGCTTAATAAGGACTTTATTTCGGAGTTCATCGGTGTGAATTGAGTGTGGTAAGTGTTTTTCAATTATTATTTTTTAACTAACTTTTTTATATGTTGAAGTACAAACGATTATTAGTATACCATTAAAAATAAATTTTAAATAGCTTTCCTATGACTTTTTTAAAATCATTTTGATTCTGGCTACATAATATATTGAAATGAATATAATTTAAATTACCATAAAAAATGTAGTACATATTCTGTATTTTTAACCGACTTCAATAAAAGTAGAAGGTTCTCAATTCGTCGGAATCTTTTTATCGGTTGTATCTGTACTGGACTTGTTTAGAAATTTATAAGTGCCTAAAATATAATTATTGAAATGAGATTATATTCTTTTTAAGCTAAGTAATCTGATAAATTGTTTTTTTTTTTTAAACGGCCTAAAAATACGAAATTTTACAACACTTTATACACACAAAAAACTCAGCAAGCTGTAAAATTTAGATTAACAGGGCGTTTAATAACAAATCTGTACTATACCTTCATTACTTAGATATTAAAGTGACCATGCTTAATAATACAGAAGCGCACTGACTTATAAAATTGTAAACCTTGGATTTGTTCAATTCTTAAATTTGATATAATATTCAGAGAACATCCCTACAGTTCCAAAAAGTGAAATTATCAAACAAAGCTAATGATATAGTTAAAAATAATTAATAACTGTATCTGCATGGCACTTCCCATCTTTCTAATTATGCGTTACAACGATCTATTAAAATAATGACATTACTATAACAACTAGGACCGGCTTTCATTAATCAAAGCCCACTAGGTTATTTGACGGCTCGCATCATATTTTTTGGGAGTCAAAAAAGGCATAATACCTGATATTTTAAAGGCATTTGCATAATTAGGTGAATTTTATTGCTTTATTGAATTAGGGCCGATGTCAGGCTCAAAATTGAAATCAGCAGGGTGCCTTCTGTTGTTAATTTTGTTTATAGCTTGTATTATGGTCAGCTTTGAATGTTATTCCCATATCTCAAGCTCTATAAAAGTTGTTAGATATTGTAAAGATGGACAACAATAGCGTATTTATGTTATTGATCTTGATTTTATTAGCCTCCACGGCGGAATGTGTGGGTCATTTCATATTTTTTATATGCTTTAGCCCGTGTAGTGTCATTTATTTTATTGCTGTCGTGTTTGTAGGCAAATGTGTCGTGATCATAATTTGTCCAATTTACATGCATGTTAATTATAAAGCTATACAATCAATTTTTAATTCCTGTTAAATTTGTAATAAAAATATTTCTATTCATATTTTTGCCGACGGCGGCGACGGCTGGCGCAGTGTAGTGTAGATTTTCTTTAGATGTTGTAAACTTGAATATAAAGGTTCAAGATATAAAACAGAATAATTTTGCATATTTATTTACAAATTCACAATACAGTACTAATTTGCCTTTTGTCAGAAATAATAAGTTAATCAAGGCAGCCTAATCCTTTAATTGTAATGGGCATTATAAGTAACTTCTGTGTTAATTTAAAATTACTTTAATGTATGAAGGAAAAATGTAATTTATTATGACGCTTGAGGGAGGCATATGTCCAGCATTAGACGTCTTTCGGCTGAATTGATGATGATAATGAAGGAAAAACGAACAAAAGTGGGTGACGTTACGGAATAACCAAAACTTAATAGGTAGTTTCCCGAAACTCAACACTTAATATGTTTGTAATTATCATAAACTTTCATAGAGAAGTTAATATTAATTGCTATGTACTAGTTTATGTGTTAAAATGTAATTACTTTTTCTTCATAGTCACATTTCTGACTTCAGAAATGATTTGTGACTCGCATACAGACGTTAGATATCTTTATTACCCTTTCAACTGATCTCACGTCTACATTGCTGCAATGTTCACTAAATTGAGTTCTCACATCACAATAGCCTTTGGAAAGAGTGATTTTAACCGATTTTTTACTAAAGGGTTGGCCGATCTCAATTCGATTAACATCACCAGTTACAAAGACCCGCGTCACTCTTCGGCTCGATGAGAAATTGATCCGGAGATGAACATCGCATCGAAGGTCAGAGATCTTCATAGAATAGACGATACTAAACCTTCGTGATGACTTGCGGATGCCTCCGAAACGCGAGCAGCATTGTTGATTGTATTAGACTTAATTAGATCTTAATTAACATTCTGGTTTCTCATTACACGCTACTCGATGCTACTAGCTGCGTTTGTAATAGGAATGTCCATTTACATCCATACAGCTTGTATCTTGATTATTTTTTTTATGTTCATAATATTAAAATTAAAGAATCTCCGTTGTTCGTTATGGGGTGATGAAATTGAATCGGATGTTATTGAGATTGTGATTACGATAAATAATATTAGCTTTGTGAATGTTATTAGACGCTCAGATGCTTTTTTTTCCCAAGTTGTTCAAAGAAACGAATTATGTAGAAATGAACGCTATTCCAATTGATAATAATTTAGCTGCCGACAATGGACTAACAAAGAATGTAATGGAAAAACTATGCTATGCGCTAATGCAGTTGGAACAAAGGAATAATTAAGTTGATCAAATAAATCTAGAACGGGGAAACCAAACAATTATGGATTTTATTGCTTTGTGTTAAGTTCAGATAGAATTTTCCGAGTGACTAACTCTGGGTTTAGTAGAGAATGATGCGTTAGAGGAATTTCAACTTGTAGTAATAGCATTAGCTTGGTAATGTCAGGGTTATCAGGTAGCAGACAGACATCAGTCAGGGGACGGATGAGTCAGACACTTGCAGCTCTTATCTGAAGCTTAGCGATATAATCCGAGACACCATTAACACTTAACTCCAGACATAATGGACAAAAACGTTTAATCCCCCAATTCTTAGAGCTGACGATAAAGTGCAGAATGGGGATTCCAAAGTTTGAATAAATATTTGTTTTGTTTACGCTATTATGGGTGTGTTTCCAATAAAACGTGTAAAAGTGCAAGTTAACAGTGGTAGTAAACAGGTAAGAAAAAAGTGAAATGTTTAAGGAATATTAATATGAGAATTACATAGATGAACTTAAAGAAGTGAACTTACGTAAGTGAGGAAGATTCCAAGGCTAAAACTAAAGTATTCGATCCGAATTAATTCAAATTCAAACATTAATAATTCAAACTTTAAAATATTTCTCATCAGCTTAAATAGATAACTTTACTTACAATGGCTAAAACAGTTGATTATCACCCGAGTCTTGGTATAGACAAAAAAAAAAAATCCACCGGGCGCCTCGTGGTTCCAATCGCTCTTAATCCTATTATATTATAATTCTTTCACTGTACCCCTACATAAAGGAAATGTTATCTAATCTGAATACATAAAAGGCCCATAATAGCTTATCGTTAGATCAACGCTACTAAATTGTTTTTCTTTGTATTTTTTTCTATTCATTCCATTATTTTCTGCGAACATACTTTTTCTATGTCTAAACAGGAAATAGACGTTAATTTTGTAATTGAATTAATAGAATCGTGGTCTTGTGCCATAGAAACATGTATTTTATGGAGTTTATTTCACATTTCCATACTTAATCGAGTGGTGCAAAGATCTGATCAATATCTAACTAGTGTTAGGGAACGCTATTGCTTTTAAAACATCGCATTCACTTACTTTTTTTTAAATTATGTAAAAAAATAATATTTTTCTCAACTTTGTAACCGTAGTTTATGAAAAGAATAACAGTATTATTCATCAACGTATTATTTCGCTTTTATGGTGTCCAATTAGCTTTTACTTATTGCTCTCATTGATTATTCATTTTCTTGTGTTAATTGAGATTCAAGTTATGATTTAGGTGTAACGAACGAACATTGAATGTAAAGTATAGAGCAGCGCCTTGCATAGTTTTTATAAATCATTCATCGCTAATTTCACACCGTATTGTTAACTCTATAAGGCTGCGTATAAATCAAATTATTACACTTTTTCTATATCACCCAAGCATCGGCGAAACAGAGTTTAATTTATTCTTACAAACAAGGTCTACAATTATATCGCTACGTGAATCGATTAAGGTGTACCACTTTAGGCCGTATAGCTTCACATACAACATTAGCTATTCCAAAAGCATGTTCATTTACGGCACTAAACTCTGACATTACAAGTTTTTACATTCTTTATAACGACTAGTGTTATCCAATAGTGTATTAAATTATTACGATCTTTGCCAATATTTATTACGCGGGAATTAATTGAAACACTATATCGTTCACAAGCGATACACGTCGAGTCGTTAATTAATTATATGCTAAAACTCGCATATGCCTTGTTCACACAGTTCATCGAAGTTACGGTTTTTCAATAAAAGGCGTATATTGAAACGAAAGTTTTCTATAAAATTGGCGGTAATGGAGCAAAAAGTCAAGGTTTATTTGCAGCCGAGGGGCAAACGAACTCGGTACAGTCGGTACCGCTAGCTGTATAAAAAAAATAGTCTAACAATGTGTCGATTACCCGCTCGGCAGAGCCAATCAGTGGATAATATTCGTCAATATTCACCGCGAGATCGCCGGAGCGTTAAAATTTACATCTTGATTGCTTTATTTAATTTACCCAAAGTATTTTTTTTATTACTCCGCAAAGAGGAAACGCTGGACCGTGTCGTTGGTTAATTTATTTTTTCGTTTGCTCTCGAACAGTTTGTTCGCAAATTTCACTGACGCTTTTCAATATTTTTGTATTATTTGGGCGTAATTAGAATTTTTTACGATGAAAATTTCAATTTCTAGGAGAAGCGGCAGTATATCTACATTAAAATGATTGTTGAAAATGAATTGAATTAACATGAACATCTAGGGATCGTAAAAAAAATATCTAATGCGTCTACAACATGCATTCCCCATAGAGACGAAAAAGTTATTATTTACGTTGCTCATAGATGACAGGTAAAATGTGTGACTAGAATTTTTTGCTGAAATAACTTAGCAAAGTAAATTGATAATAATTAGGAGTTGATAGACTTCTATTGCGTGTTTAAATAAATAGACAAGATACACAGAATGGTACCTACTGGTAGACCTATTAATTAAATTTTATAAGTACTAACTGAATTCTAAATAAATGTCGTTTATTTTGGACAAGTTAATCATGAACTAAATCTACTACAAAGTGGATCAAGTAAAACGCATGACAGCATCATGATGACAGACCCATGAAAAGATAACGGGGATATGAAAACATGACACGTATATACGGAATTGAGATTAAGAAACAAATTCATTCAGACAAACCATATTGGAAAAACAAAGGCTAAAATAAACCTGAGTTGTGGTAAAGCGCAATGGATCGCGATTACCAGCGCGTGCGGCAGATGCTCTAGCGCAGCCCGCAGGTGTCGTCATGCCTCATAGACACAGCAGATAGACAATAACCACAGACAGTCAACGATTCCAAGCTAGCAGCTAATCATTCGTGAACTATCACTAATTCTATTGGGCATAAACTTCGAGTTATAACAGAACTTAGTGAACATTAAATCTGTGACGACCACAGACTTTAAATGGAATGTTTATAGTAGTTTACAGTGACGCCAAATAACTTTTGGGAAAACCTACATGATAATATACTTACGTATTTGGGGCAACATAATTTTAAATCTCATTAATTAAGTTTACTTGTAGTTTATAAATATTTATTCGAATAATAATCATAACAATTGTGATAAATTGTGATATTATTTTCCTTCCTCAAATGAACATTATGTATGACGTAGCTACAAAAACAAAAATTCCAGAATATTTGCCTAGTTGTAGTTTATCCTTGAATTGCAACATGTTATATTTTATAAATGTGAAATATCAAAAGAAGTGATGTAATGATCGTCACTTTCTAGCTCTTTTACAATTTATTAGACACTGGTGGGTCATCCTTGCCTTGCGTGGCTTAAATATGCAAAATAATATTGAATCTTCGTCTATATGAAATTATGTATATTTCAAATGGTGAAAGAATAGTGTAAATATGTTCAATATTTCCGAGTATTATCCACCACTTAAATGCAAAGTCACAAAATTTGCACTCTCTATACAAAATATTTAGTTCGTTTTAATACCTATGTCAGTTTGTATTCTTCTTAGATACATCTTCATTTGAAGTAATTTCTGTATTTCCTCTTGCCAGCCGTATCATCTTTATAAAGCAAAGTATATAAAGGTGATACGGCTAGCTGCCACCCGCGGCTTCGCCCGCGTTGTGTTAGTAATTCCACCAATATCTTTTTAAATTATAGCCTATGTGTTATTCTGATGTTTATCAAAGAGTAACAAAGTTTTTGCTTGAAAGAGTAACAAACTTCCATCCATCCTCACAAACTTTCGCGTTTATAATAAAAGTAAGTGAAGGAAATACTGTTTCCATATTTCTTTTGATTTGAACTGTAGTGTTACTGTCATATTCGACTTGGACACAAAAGAATAGTAGATACCTAAATCCAATAGTGGCAAATATACTAGTACTAGATCCATTTTTATGAATTGATGTTATTACTTCTGCGTGTCACCCACCGTGAGAAATACTTTCTTATTGTGTAAGTCTCACTTTACAATTGTTTAATCCATCTTTAAAAAGATGACGTTAATTACTTTCTGTTTCCTTGCATTCGAGTGTTGTTTTGTCATTATTTGTAATCTCTCCTTTGTTACTGGTATTATGGTTATCCATACTATCTCTGAAATTATCGATTTTAGGAAAATCCTCTTGGGTGATATCTACATTTTCTGATACTTTCGCTTATCTCTTTCGTTTTTGAGTTCTGGTTCATTTAACTGATTACCTATAATAACGTGTAATGCCTCTTTTTCTTAATTGGCTAAAACACTTGACGTTTTTTCATGCTTTTCTTTATAAATGTTACATGGTTAATTAACGTTTATTCGTCATGTCTTGAATTTATTGGAGCGTTTCAATCATTTTAAAAGTTATAATTACGTACTGCTCATAAATTATGTATCTAATCAGTGTCTCTCACAAATTCTATTTCGGAGATAATGTTGTCTACAATATTATTGAGTTGTTATTTATTGTATATAATGGCTTTATCCCTATTTATAAAATATAGGTATAAAACTGTTTAAAGTCCTGTTGGAAAATTAGTATCATCACCACTGCATTAAATATTTGCATCTAATATGCACCTATACCTACTTATAATATCTATCTACGTATGTAAAACAAACTCTGGACTTTGTATTAAATACGCGTATAATAATGATTGTAGGGACACGATTAATGATGTTTTTTTCAGTAGGAAAACCAACAAATATGGTTATACCTATTAAATACAATATGGCTACAACATAATGATGTATATCCTATTCTCAGAATTTTGCTTCGAATTCCATCACATTAGAACAAATGTCTACATGATATTATCAGATACATGAATCATTTAATCTTTTTCTTTCCATATCCAAAGCATTAGCATTAGGAAAATAGATTTTAAGATAGATAATTTTGTTCTTTAAAATAATAAGTTATATCGAACGATTTTTTTTTTTTTTTAAACGTTGCCTCACACTAGGAATTTCTTCATGTATCGTAGGTGCGTTTACAAACATATAAACTCACATACACAAACAGCCAGAGCCGGAACAACTATCTGTAGATCATACAAATATTTGTTCCGTGCGGGAATCGAACCCGCGACACGCAGCGCAGCAGTCAATCGCTCAACCACTGCGCCAACCGTGCGCCGTGCACCGATATCGATGTATAGTCTTAATACCCACGCAAAATTCACCATGAAGAATCCAGCCTCACTTCTTTATCAATGGACAGACAACGACAAAACAAAAGACGCTACTTATCAAACACAAAAGGCAGTTTAAATTAGTTTTTTGCACCATTTAACACCCACACAACAATCAACTCAATCACCAAGAATTAAGGCACATTTTAAAATTTTACTGAATGCTGGAACAAAATATAGCGTTTAATTATTACTGAAATGTAATTAAACACTTGTTTAATTGGATCTCTCTAGTTGATTAACTGTGCTAATTGTTTCTCAGATATAACGAATCGCTGTCTTAGTCCGGTTACAAAAATATGCGGTCATTAAATTACGGTAATTCTTAGTTTTGTTATTTTTTAATGATTAGCGTTGTTGATATTGTGTGCTACAGTTCGCTAGCTAATTACCTTACCGAAGAAAACAGGCTTTTTATATCAACGAGACAAACAGTTACCAGTTTTTGCTTTCTATCTGTGAAATAAACTAAACCCAGTTACCAACAATATCAAAGAACACGTCTTCGTCATCAAAATCTACAACAGGAAATGACTCTATAAGTACTTCAATTTTTATTTTACTCTTCATAAATATTATCTTTACGCTGTATTTTATTGCTATCAATAAAAGTGTTAAGTTAAAATATTCTAAGTTATAAACACTTTTTTCTAACTACATGGTGATAATTTCTGCTGTACATTGCGGAACTTCGTTAAGGGCTGCCAAGCGAGACGGTATTAAAAAGCATTTTTTTTTACTGTTAACACTAGTTCAAATGCATATCGGGGCCCTAGATAGTGTATTCCTTATTCGTAACATTTGTGCATATATTAAACTATAGGGAACTTTATTTTACAGACTATTTCAAATTGTTTAGAATTCTCTGCTGTTCTCAATCTTTTCTGTATATAAAATCATTTTGGCTATCATTTGAAGTTATCAACAGATCAGACATCAGTAAGTTTAATGTATAGAAAATTTTCTACCACCAAGCGAATAAATTGCATTATAGTACCTACTATTGAATTTTCACTTATAACACTCACCACCATGAAACCATTAAGATAAATTAATGATTCAGCTTCCATAAATGTTAACTTTTTACGCCATCTTAAAATTCGACATATTTTTATCACCAGCCATTACTTTCTCAGTTGTCAATATGAACACGTCCAAAAGCGTTTCAGTGGCGGCTATCTCCATCTACGTACTTACATTATATTCTCCATCGATAATGGCGAATGAAGAAAGCGGATGTTTGGTATTGCAATTTAGATGGGCAATAATGATAGACGGTTAATTGTGCTTGACGTTTGATCACAAGGGCTCGAATAGCCCGAACTGACCGACACAGCCCGTTGCATTGTAATAACTGCGCACCATTATCTTTTAATATAATTATATCTTGTTCATAATCAACGTATATAAAACTGTGAAAGGTTCACATAGTGCCTCCAGGTTTAATTGCTAATAGCTATCCTTGTACATGTGTATGTCGATATTTACGATCGTTTTTTTTTGTTCTAAGGACAGTTTTATGGACATTTCCTAAGCTCGATTATCTATAATTTTTGCATCAGTTACAAGATACATTGTAATTTGTTCGCCGTGACTGACATATCTGAACCATCTTTTTCGTATTTCTGGTGGTCTTCCACCTCATCCATTTCCTGTATGTGTTATATGTAATTTTGACTACCATTTGACCTATCGTTTGTTTTTCAGAAGCTATATATATAGTCTTATTTAACATTCAACCTTTTGTGAAAACATTATCTTCACTGTATTACTTATTTTCATTCCTAAAATGATCAACATCATTTTCTTTGTTTCAGAACTCAATTCCAACTAAGTCAACATTTTCTACTTTCCACACTTCATCATGGGTGTCTCTGAGCCTGGTTCTTCCACTACTCCTGACCTTCCACCCATGGAACATGAACGTCCAGGGTCTGGCAGCGGGCTTGATGATGAGGACATTCCTCAGAGGAAACAGAGAAGATACAGGACCACATTTACAAGCTACCAGCTTGATGAACTGGAGAAGGCCTTTGGAAGGACTCATTATCCTGATGTTTTTACTAGGTGAGTTAATTAAGTTTCTGATGACGATGCTAATAATAGGAAATGTATTTATTTTGATATAATTTTCAAGTTTGCAGGTGCTATGCAGGTTTTGTCGCTTTAATTTGTCAAACATTACAGGCACAACAGAAAGTGCCCTCTTGTATACAAATTTAATGTTTATTACTCAAAGGATCCCCGAAATTGCATCTCGTATAAAAGACCCATTTTAAAGAGTAAAAACAATGAAGTGTCTCCATCTTGCGAAATATCAACGACTTTATTAAGTAACAATTTTAATAAGACATTTTTATTGTTGCAGAGAAGAACTCGCCTTGAAAATCGGCCTCACCGAAGCTAGAATACAGGTAAGAACCAGATTATTAATACAAATTAGATGTTTTTTTTGCCGATATATTAGTAATTTTGTCCTTCGAGACTTTAATGAATTTCGGAATCATACATTTATTCATCGGGAGGATATTATTTAGTCAATCAAAACGTCGGTTAAGGTAAAGTAATAAAATCAAAGTGCGTTTTCTTGAGCGGTGCGACAAAAAGTCGCACGTTGGGCCCCCTACGGACGCGCGACAGGACGTCTGCCTCACAAGTCACGCTCGGTCGATAGTTTACACATTCCATGCTCTATTAATATGGCACATAAAATTTAGTTGTAAGTACTACTTTTAATAATTTACACTAGTTAATTTACTAATAATGGATACTAGGATTCAATTATATGGATATTTAACATCAGAGATTTTCAATAGGATTTAATGGGATATTTCTCATTGAGAATCAGAGGAGTTCTGTCAAATTCCCACATAAAATGTTGGAATGGGGTTACGGGGTGAGATGCGTAAAAATTGATTTTTATTCGAATAGGTAATAGAACGTCTAATTGTATAATACTTATATACTAAGAACATGATCGGACTGATCTATACCAATATTATAAAGAGGAAAGATTTTTTTGTTTGTTTGTTTGTACCGAATAGGCTCCGAAACTACCGGACCGATTTTAAATATTCTATCACCTATAGAAAGCTACATTATTCCCGAGAAACATAGGCTATAATATATTTTGACGGGAGCGAAGCCGCGGGTGTCAGCTAGTATGAAATAAAACACATAATTGTCATCTCTTTTTTATAATCTCTTTTAAAACTATTCTTTTATAGCGTTTTAAAAGCGGATTAACATAAAATAAAATGCACTTATAAATGAAACATTTTAATTACACTCTATAATCAAGTTTGCATAAAATACATAATTAAAACAAATTATTTACATTTTCTTAATAAAAACTTACTGATACTGGTTGTGAATTATTGCAATTTTTTAGCATGTATAGGCACCCTTTGGTCTATAAATTTAAAGATAAGTATACAAGTGTAAAAATTCACACGTAACGATAAAAGTTATGACATACAGACACACAGTCCCACGCGTGTTGCACCAATCATGCAATCAGTACGTTTCATTAACATTAATTACTTACTCATGAGTTTATGGTCCTCATTTCATTGATTATCTTAAAAAAATACATGTTTGAAATACTTGTTTGTTAATAGGAACACGTGATTTTAAAGAAAATTGAAAACTCTCCGTATTTTTCTCATTGGTACTTAATTATGCAAATTTATAGCTGACTAGCGGACGCCTCGTGGTTTCACCCGCGTAATTCCCGTTCCCGAAAGAATACAGGGATAAAAAGTAGCCTATGTCACCCGGGGATAGTGTAGCTTCCAAACGGTGAAAGAATTTTCGAAATCGGTCCATTAGTTTTCAAGTTTGTTCGTTATATAAAAAAATACAAATCTTTCCTTTTTATAATATTAGTATCATCATAATTTCAGCCGAACGACGTCCACTGCTGCACATAGGCCTCCCCCAAGCGTTGCCACATTGACCGCATATTAGTATAGATTTAATTAAAACCTATCTAAAACAGTAATTTTATGTAATAAGCTTAAAATATTTTTCAAGTTTACTTTAATATTGGGCACAAAGCATTTGGTGACCTTTCTGTTTTTCTGTACCCCGTAGTTCCCATTTTCGTTAAAATTCACTCTGTATAGCATATTCATGAGTAAAACCTACTAAAAAGCAGTTTTACTCACAATAAAATAAAAAGCAATTAAGAAAATATTTGAGTTGTAAAAATTAAAAATTTTACTCACGTACAAAACTTCGCTAGCACAGTTGTACCAATGACCATATTTAAAGTCAAATTAAAAGGACAATTCCCATTAAAATACGGGTGCACACTTGCAATAAACTTTATTAATTTGAGTGTTTTTCGCGTAAAAATTGTTTATTTTTAAGTTCTTACATTCCAGTTCACTGTAATTATAATATGAGTTTTTTGCATCGACAAACTTTGACGTCTGTCACTTTATGATAAACTAGCTTTGCCCCGTGGCTTTGCTCCTTTGGTCTATAATACAGGAACTGTGCATTTTATAGGATGAAAAATATGCTGGTATTGTAGTGGTAGCTATCTAACAGTGAATGAATTCTTTAAATCGGATGAATACACCTTTTATAAACATAACGTATATATTAATTAAATTATACATCATTATAGTATGTTTTTGTTAAGACTAGGATTGTCTGCAGATTTACTCTAGCATCCAAGAGGAACATCAAAAAGCACGTGTTTATCATCTGTGTTCACCAATTAGGTCTATGTTCTATAGTCTAGCTTATATTTGTGTTAAAATGCCATATATAACTTCTTCTTCAGTCTACATGAGATTGATTTCTAAAAAAAAATGCATTGTATTAATAAGGATTGCAACATTATCAGTAACTATAAAGGAATTCAATCGCAATTACTAAACTAAATAAACAGTAGAAACAATAATACAATTAATGACTAAGGAAGTTGTTAAGTAAGCAACAATTTACGATTTCTTTATACAGTTACTTATACATATAGTTGATAACTCGCATTGTGTGTTAATATTGTAATATATATGATTTAGATAGACTTATAGTCAGTAAGTCAAGGCATCCTTTTTCTTTTATAGAAACACATGAGTCCAATAAAGCGTCATTAGCGCATATTTTTTCTCGCTAATAAAATCCATTTTAGTATATTGGAATGCTCGATTCTCTATTCTTCATCGTGTAATTTTATTATATCAACTAGCTGCCCCCGCGGCTTCACTCCCGTCAACTGGCTATCTATCCACCTACCACTACTTACCTACCTACCCTACAAACGAACAAACAATCTCTTCAGCATTATAATATTAGTATAGATTTTGATAAAACTCCTTCGCAAATTAACAAATTTGATAACCATAAAAAAGGTTATCTTCACTATAACCGCTGTCGCGGACTTTTTTTTAAAATTTTTTATTAGGAACTATTCTATCATACATGATATTTGCGTAACTAATACCATTTACGCAGTGAACGCAACGGAAGCTCTCAAAAAGGAATAATATTTTCCCGTTTTTGTAACAATTTTCATGTATGCTCCGCTTCTATTGATCGCAGCGTGATGTTTTATAGCCTATAACCTTCCTCGATAAATGGACTATCAAACACAAAAATAATTTTTCAATTCCTACCAGTAGTTCCTGAGATTATCGCATTCAAACAAACTATTCAGCTTTGTAATATTAATGTAGATAAAAGCATAATTCCAGTCACAACTCACAAAAAAGCACTCAAAAATGAATTTCACAAAACACATACCCATTTAAATTTTACAATTTTCAAAAAGGTCACATGAAGAAGTTAGTTTTTTCATACTTTGCTCAAAGTGCACTATTATAACATATTAAAACGATTAATAACTGTCATTACGATGGCGGAGTATGGTCACAGTGCGAAATCAAGCTTCCATATACGACATGTGGGGAAACGCGACTCCGCCTGTACATATATCGGTGGAACGACACCTTAATGATCACTTAATCACGGCATACGAGACCGTCGGATGTTTTCATTAATGTCTGAGTCACTGCAAAATTGGAAATACGACTTTGTTGGAAATTGCCAATTACTTAGAAAACGTTGACCGTTTTTAGGGTTCCGTACCCAAATGGTAAAAACGGGACCCTATTACTAAGACTCCACGGTCCGTCTGTCTGTCTGTCTGTCTGTCACCAGGCTGTATCTCAAGAACCGTGATACCTAGAGAGTTGAAATTCCACAGATGATGTATTTCTGTTGCCGCTATAACAACAAATACTAAAAACAGAATAAAATAAATATTTAAGGCGGGCTCCCATACAAAAAACGTGATTATTAAAAAACCGCATGTTTTTTGCTATAATGGTACGGAACCCTTCGTGCGCGAGTATGATTCGCACTTGGCCAGTTTTTTTACCTGATAGAGATAATGAAAAAGCTTCACTTTTTGTTGTTATGTGAGGCACTTGATATTCTATTTGTTGATAGATTAATTTGTATGTATTGGTCGCAATCTTTGCTATTGAAAGGAGACCTCCATACGGAGTCAATGCTTATTTTGCAATGCAAATGCGATGCATGAACGACACATTAATATTAAAATTGTACAATTAGTGACTCATTCTTTAAGAAATGGCATTTCTGTCAACTTTACATATAAGTTGGTTTTGTAACATATTCTTTCTCGATTTGAATTCAGCTAAATTTTCGAAAGCTTTGGTTGAAATCGCAGCATCGATTGCACAAGGTCTTAAATAATATATCAAACCTACGACCGGTGAATTGAAATATTAGTTATTATTCTAACAAAATTTTAATTGACTGCCAGAAATAATAAATCACATACACATTTAAATCTATAAACGTACCTATTTCATAGACAGAAGTTACAAAACAAGTACGATTTTATGTTATAACGTTTTTTATATATTAATCACCAAATTGATATAGTAATTAAAATGAAACACAATTTGTAGCATTAATCATTTGAATGAACAATTTAATCATTCTTAGAAAAAACACTGTTCGGTCTCGTCACGAAGCAGAAAGCAGATCTTTCAACAATTTCTTTAATAGTTGCCATAAAGTTGATTGTGGCGCCGATATAATTAAAATATAAATAGTTTACACTAAAATAATTATCAATAGATTATACTACTTATACAATAAATAGATATATAATATTATAGTCATGTCCATGTAACATAGCTAACCGGGTATTAATTAAAACCTTTTTGCCTTCAATAGCGAACCAGCTAATGACTGGACGTTCCATTTATGTCCAGATTAGGCCTTTGCAAGCAACACGCACAGTGACTCTTAATTAACTTTGATTTATGTTAGATTTCTTACGTTATTAGGGTTCCGTACCTTGAAAGGAAAAAACGGAACCCTTATAGGATCACTTTGTTGTCCGTCCGTCTGTCCGTCCGTCTGTCTGTCTGACAAGACCCTTTTTCTCAGGAACGCGTAAAGGTATCAAGCTGGAATTTATATCAAATACTCAAGTCTAATGTTCCTTAAAGATGTGAAAAAATCAAACTTGCAAGCCGACGCAATCAAAAGATACAGCCGTTTATGTCGCAAATTTCCGCAAATTTTCGACACTCGCAAGAGAATCAAAACCTACAGGGTACTTCCCTTGAGCTCAGAATCTTGAAATTTGGTACGAAGCAACGTCTTGTAGCACAGATAAAGGAATAATTGCGAAAACCGTAAACTAAAATTACATCATACAATAAACATATTTTTAATAATTTTAAACTTACTACCCCTTTCCTCATGAACGCGTAGAGGTATTAAATTGAAATTCATATCAAATACTCAGGTCTATAATACCTTTAAGCTGAGGTTTGTACGGAACCCTCGGTGCGCGAATCCGACTCGCACTTGGCTGGTTTTTATATTATCAACTAATAATACTGTCCGTAGGTCGTAAACTTTCTACTTGATTGTTTAATTATGTTCTAAGAAATATTAAAAAACTACTAGAACTAGAAAGCCAGCTTATAAATCGATGTGGAAATTGATTAGTTGTACATAATGAGTGTTGCCATCGCATAATTCAATAATTTGGGATTGAGGAAAAAGCAGAATGTTGCTAGGTGGATATTGAAAGGTGTTAATTTTCCCGTTTTTAAAGTTCAACCGTAACTTTTGCTTAATGATAATTTCATTAAACACAGACAGGCATTGTGAGTATGAGTGTGAAGGCATTCAATTAATTTTGTTGCAAGAAGTGAATTGATTATTGACTGTTTTTTTCTATAAATATTATTTGATTGTCTTGTGCAATTAAGATGACGAGTTTTGTTTTGACAAAATGTTTAAACCGATTAGCGTTGCAAAATGAAGAATGAGAATTGATTCTTCGCTTGTCGGTGTCTTCACTTAGGTTTTTGAGGTTTTATTTGTTTGACATTTGATAACATCAAAAATAAATAGTTTTACCACTGAGCCCCTTAGATTAAATAAAAAGTCAAGATGGAACGTTGCAAACAACAAGGTTACGCCGGTTAAAACTACGCCTTGCCGTAGAGAGATCGACTGACAATAAGGCATAGTTTCGTTGTACGTGTGTGCGTGTTATTGTGTATGTATACGGCAATGCGTAGTTTAACCGGCGTCACCTTGTTGTTTGCAACGTTCCATCTTTACTTTTTATTTGATCTCAGTTGAGCCTTTGGATATCCTGTTACCCAGTTTTTATGTTGTGGAGGTAGGCAGATGTTGCGTTCGGTTAGACTGGAACCCGACTACAATATATTCGGGTATATGGTAGACAGATTGACAAGTAAGCCCTCAATTTCATCGCAACCCGTTTCTTATTCTCCTTTTCTTGTCACCAGGTCTGGTTCCAAAACCGTCGCGCTAAGTGGCGTAAGCAGGAGAAGGTTGGTCCCCACGCTCACCCATACAGTGGCTACCTCGGGGGCTCTCAGCCACTGCCGACTTCAGCCACCCTGCCGGGACCACATCATCCTCTGTCACAGCTTGGTTTTGGCCTGAGGAAGCCGTTCGATGCTGCACTGGCTTCATTTAGGTAAGCATCTTTAATTTTATTAGTTATATCTATTTTATGACAATTTGTGAGACTTCTCTGTTAGAAAATTTTTCGTTAAAAAAACGGCGATCTTTTCGTCAAGAGTGAATAGGTTACTTCTAAGCAGTGCTCCATCGTGACCAGATCTTCGATTGGCATCCATGACTCTTTTTATAAACCTCTTTTTATGTTTGTTAACCGTGTCTTATTTTTCTGTATACTTATTTCTGTATTTCTCCACACAGGTACGCAAGCACACCTCTCTTCGGTGCCCAGTACTTACCTCCGTTATCGCGCCCGCCTCTCTTCGGGGCCCCACTCTACGCCACATCGCCTGCGCATTTCCATTCCCTCTTCGCCAACCTGAACATTCCCGAGCCACCCCGACTTTCCCCCGAGCAGTCCCGACCGGCACCCGAACTGTCACATCCGTCTCCCGATCTCTCCCGACCGTCGTCCAATCACTCCCGATTGTCGCCCGAGGTGACCCGTTCCCCTGCGCCTTCCATGTCTCCTCCAATATCGCCAGGCAGTGAGAGCTTGCACATGCATCCAGTAATGGATGATGTCCGTACTTCTAGTATCGCTGCCTTGAGACTAGCGGCCCGAGAACATGAACTTAGACTTGAATTATTAAGACAAAGAGCTGATATGATGTGTTAATAAGAAATTACTGTATTTTTTTCATAAATAATTCCCAAGCTGAATAGTTTAAGTTTTAATTTATAGTGAACATTGATTTGGTATCCAGACATGTATTTTTTTTTAGATTTTGTAAATAAGTTTATTCTAAGCATGTTATTTTAGTTTTAAGTTTTCATTTTCCAATCGTAATGCCGTCCTTTCTTATGTAAGTTAAGTATTACTTTATAAATAAATAAATACAGTTATTTTTACTACAGATGTTTGTTTCATATTACCTTTCTTTTTAATCATATCTACTAAAAACTAAGATTGGAATACTAGATATTTTTTCACCCAAAAAGTACAACAAAATGCTATCGATATTCTGAAATAAAAGGCACATCATCCCTTGCGTGCCTTGTCGATCGAGATTAATTATTAATAAAAACAAATAAAATTTAAGAATCCCCCGACACATACTTATTTCATGCTCTACATAATTTAGTAGACACGCTTCGATCGACAATCTATCGAACACGTAATTACCTATGACAAGATATCTTGCGAAAATACCCCGATTCGAACAGTAAAACGCCCATAACTCTTGAATGGCTGAACCGATATTCATCAAACTTAACAGATATACGACTAATTTTAAACAATAAAAACTAAATCAAAATCGGTTCATCCGTTTAGGAGCTATGATGCCACAGACAGATACACTCTTTTTCGGTCGGGGGTTAAAAACAGAAGAATGAACCTGAAAGAAAAACAAATCAGGATCATCAAAATACACATTCCATCAACGACATGCCAAAATGTTTGGGATTGACCACGTGGCACTTTGGTGGCGCATGTCAACACCATTTTCGAACTTTCTGACAATCGTTATCGTTGATAGACCAAACTAATTTCACTTCTGATTTCACTTTCCACTTCATTTCTCACAGCACTTCTCACTTCACATCTCACTTTACTTTTCACTTCACTTTAGAAACAGAAGATAATACCGTCATAATTTCAATAGAAGAGGATGACTCAAGTCTTCACAAGAGGTCATCAATCGTACGTTTCTAGCCATGGATAACCATATTATAGTCTAAAGCTCACCATGATAGCGTAATGTAATTAATATCAACTGTTTCATCCGCAAAATATGGCTACGACCAATTTGTTCGACAGAGAATTACGAAGGGATACGGTTATATTGAAAGCGACTAGCGATTTATATGCATAACACAGGTCAACACGAACTTTGACTGCAGTAAGAGTGTTTGAAATTCCGATAGATTCATCGAGAGATAGACGAAAAAAAAAGATGTGTGGCACTCGGGGTCTGCCGCGGTAAAGCTATTGCATAGCATTTTTTATCAACTTATGCAATTATAATTATTTATTAAGCTATTGCATAGCTTCTATCGCGGGCCTTGAGCGTGGAGACCGAATAAAAAATAAAAAAAGTTTCACCGCTGTGCCGGTTGGAGTGGGGGGTGTTAGGTTATTTTCGTTACGGAATTTCTGGATTCGGTCTCCACGCTCAAGGCCCGCGATGCAATAGCTTAATAAATAATTATAATTGCAAAAAAAATTATGTTTAGTTGTGTAATCAATCAAAGGGGATCATCATCATAATTTCAGCCGAAAGGCGTCCACTGCTGGACATAGGCCTCCCCATCCCATAAATCTAAATAGAAGACGCGATTGTATGTACTTCGCGTGTCAAAAAACGGAGTAAAATTACGATCGATGATCGTACTTTGAGCTTTTCATTTAGCATTATCGGCACCGGAAATGCACCTAAATCTAGAAAAAAGCCTAATTATGCCACATTGAGCTGTAAAAGCTGTATAGAAACGTTGGCTGAGGCATTGGAAATGTTATCTTTCGTTGGTAAGTAAATTTGTTTATAAAATGTGTGTGGAAAAGTGGCACGTTTAGTTTTCATACAGAAGGAAGGACTTGCGTTATCTAGTTAGATTTATGTCTGTGGTCGCTAAACTGATCGGTCCAGTGCGTCTTGCATCCATCGGATCCCCCAAGTCAACGGTCCACCAAGAGGGGTGCAATAAAGGCCATATAATTTTATATTTTAGAGAAGAATCATCGTCAGCATCAGCCTACGAAAACGACTATACAAGGAGACTGTGAGCGATTGACTCCGAAACGAGTCGGGATGGGCGTTTTCGGTTTTTTTGCGCAAACGGTTATGTAACCGATATACAGTTTTCATATCGATATCGAAAACGGTTTTCAGATATCGATATCAGTAGTACAGTTTGCAAAAGTTAACATGTTTATTTATTTATTTATGTACACACAAAACACTTAAAAGAGAAAATACATATAAAGATAGAAGAGCACAAAGGTGCTGCTTATTTCTAGAGAAATTTCTTCCAGCAGACCTGCGATAGGAGAGTTGGATAAGAAACATAGACACAGTGTGTAGAAGTACAAGGAAAGGTAATATACTGTAAACCTTAACTTAAAAACAGTATATAAAAAAAAAATACTATAAATACCTAAAGATTATTATATACAGGAAAAAAATACATAATAGAAGAAAGATAGTGTTCTTTGACTTGCTTTTTAAAAACAGAGATACTTTTAGCGTCACGGATCTTAGGTGGAAGTGAGTTCCACAGTCGTACTGCATGAACAGAGAAGGAGTGGGAATAGAAACGAGTTTTATGGGTGTTATTTAGATAAGCAAACTAACAACGAACGCGAACGATGGTTCCTATCGGTTGTGAAGTTTGCGTTTTGTTCGTATGTTTTTGCATTTTTTTGTTCATTGGTTTTAAGTTTTGAGTTATTCGTTCGTTCGTCGCAAGTAGTTTTGATTCGATACATACAGTTTTAGTGATATCGGTTTTTATTATGGATATCGATATGATATGATATCGAACCCCATATCCGATATAAGTTACGTTTTGATATATCGGTCACATCCCTGGAAAGGAGGTGATTAAGCAGAGAACCAGAAGAAGAAGACACACAGAAGCGGCAATGGGCCTTCTCTATTAGCCGTAGAACCGATGACTGTTGTGCTAGATCATATCATAGAAAGATCTTTCTTTCTTTTCTTTTCTTAAAAAAAACGTTGCCCCACACTAAGAATTGCTTCCTGTGTCGTGGGTGCGTTTACAAACATATAAACTCACATACACAAACACCCAGAGCCGGAACAACTATCTGTAGGTCATACAAATATTTGTTCCGTGCGGGAATCGAACCCGCGACACGCAGCACAGTAGTCAATCATTCAACCACTGCGCCAACCGTGCGCCCAAAAAGAAAAGAAGATATGAGAAGAATGCCGAAAAACATAGTTTTTCTTGAATCTCATGATTTCTAAAGTGTTCACACTCACGTTCTAGAAGGAATACGTTGAATTACAAGTTACCCAGTACATATAATGTCGTAGGTACTACTGTAAGGTTTCTTGTCTGTATGGACGCGGGTCACGCGGGCCAATACTAGAACATACCTGAATGAAAAAATGGTGCCGGTAAATGACCTGTAGAAAAAAACAGAGGTCAAGGCTACGCCAATAGGCGGGAGATGAAAATAATGCATAGTTCAATAACCTCAATGCACCTTTAGACTTTTTGGCGGTCAGCGTGATTCACGGTTTGTGAAGAAAATTGTTTGCTTTGGAGTTTGGAGTTCGGAAGCGTAATGCAAGTATTTGATGATATACCAACAAGCTTCAACCACAATAGCAATGATTACGATATCATTCATCCAGTTCTTTTTTAAAAAAAAATCTTTGGTTTATGGTACGGGAACCATAACCTTTTTTCCGAGATTAAAAGCCTATCTCAGCGATAGTGTAATTTAGCACAAAGTTTTATCTCTCTATATTATATCTTAGGTAGATATTGTTACTGTAAAAATCCGAACTACGGAAAACCTAGGTTTTACCAAGTCTTACTGGTAAAAGTCCGTAATGTTCTATAATTATATAAATTCCACCTTTTACCAGGCTCAAATCTTAGGACACATTCAGACATTTCCTGTGAAAATGTTTGACAAAAAATCGTCTAACAAACATAATACTGACTTTAGTGAAACTAATCAATCAGTACTTAATATTGTTCTCATCATTTCGTATCAACGTGGGTCATAGACATCACAAATTTTCAACATTTACAAATATTCGACATAATATTTACCCGTGTGTTTACTGGTAAAAGTCCGAAATAATGATTATCATTTCGGTCTTTTACCAGTAAGACTTGACAAATCTTAGGTTTTAGAATAGAATATACTTTATTGTACACCATACAAGTTATTCATATTTACAAGAAAATCTTATTTAGACGGGTACAAAGGCGATCTTATCGCTGACGGCGATATCTACCAACAACCTTAATAAAATCCTAGGTTCAGTAAGCCGGTAAATCCTAGGTTTTACAGTAACATATACATATACTCGTATGTTAACAAATAAGATCTACAATTTAATCAGTAGAAGAAATCGTACACATTTAAAGCTCGCCAACATTTGTCTAGGATTTGCCCAACTAGTATGTCGGCGTTGGCTTCCAGTCAAACCGAATGCTGCTGGATATAGATACTGGATACATGGAGCAACTGAATGTACACATTTAGGCCCGCACTGATGCCAGTGTTCAGCTGCAACAAGGTTTTTCTGATTGGGCAGATTCGTTTCTACTCCCATTTTCGAAAACTTCTAGCTGTGGTGCCGAACAAATATTCCGTGGCACGCCTGTCGTGTCAAGTGCCATAGAAGTTAATGACACGCCTATTGAGCCATCAGCCAGGTGTAAAAAAAAACCTTTTTATGCTTTTTTCCCTTTTTTAGACCTAAATAATAAACGATTGGCCTACAATATCTTTAGCAGAAAAGTGTTAAGTGGATAGGGAGTCCTTTAATTTGCAGTCAGATAACAAGGGCATGTAATAATACTAAGTTCAAGCACTTTACTAAACCGCTTCCTGCCGCAACTGGCACTCCAACCCCCGCACAATTCAACGCCGCAATGATTCACCGCCTCGCCGTCAATCACACACAATCATCACCAATTTGGCATTAGTCACCCAAGGCCGGGTGAAGGGACGAGTCTACGGCTCTACGTGCTGCAATTAGGCCTGACCTCATACTGCTAGGGACGATACTGCGGTTGGAGCTAAGTCTAGATTGTACGTAAATATAGCTCGGCTAAGTGTGTTTTGGTAATTGGGCTGGATTTAAATATTCGAATAGTTTTGTGATGATACTCAGATAGGCAAGATGATCTGTGAGACCTGTTATTAATGTTTAGAAGTCCTTGGAAAACTTGCAGAGCAATTAGCTCCCTTTTAAGTAATTAGTGATCAGTTAGGATTTTTACCCGACTGCCGAAGGAGGGTAATGTGTTTATCAGTCTATGTATGTATGTAAGTATGTATGATGATTTTGATGATTCTTACGTCAATCGATTCGTCTTAACCCCGCGAGATTCACTGGCACTACATTAAAATTGGAAAAGAAAAAAATGGCGGATTTTGGGCGCCATTTAGTGGGGGAAATTTTTTTTTTTCCTTCCAAACCCATCGTGTGGGGTATCAAAATAAAGGGTTTTGAGAGGAGATTTCAAAAATATACAACTTTTAAATGTACCCATTAAAAAAAAACTAACTAAAAAGCATGATTTTCTTCTTGTTTAAAGAAAAGAAAGAAAGAAAACATTTATTGCCAACTGTAACAGAACATGAACAAACACAAATTAGTTCTGAGGCACAATATTATTTCAGTATGGCAAAAGGAGCGGGCTCAGCATATGCTGAGCAGTGTAAAGCATGGCTATTACGCTGGTCAACGCTGAGTAAGTCTTTTTAGTTCGCTTTTTAAGCAGTCGGGTTTTTTGATATTTTTAATTAACTTTTTTAAATTCCGCACATGATTTCAAATAGTGTCCATTTTTCTCGTTTCTTGTTTGTTCTTCCCTTCGCTTTGGAATGTGCGATTAGCTTCATCTTTCTGACTGATCTACTTCTTGGCAGTTCAAGAGTCAGTTCAAAAGTACTTGTAAATGATTAAACGCATTAGAAGAAGCATTGTAGGTGTCACATTAATCCAGTAGCTTTTGGATCTTGCCCTCAAGGATATCTGGTGTCCCTCATCTTATAGGACAACGGAGAGTTATATCGGATCTTTATAAATCTTACTAAAGTGGCTGTCCTCAGCACATATGTAGGTACGTATCTACAGTGAAGCTTCGGGTATTTTTTGTCCGACTTCAACTTCCCAGTTAAACATAGGTAGTAAGGGATTTCCACTAGAAAAATTTAAGGTGATAAAGCAAAATAAAACCGGCCAAGTGCGAGTCGGACTCGCGCACGAAGGGTTCCGTACTTGGTAAATTGCGGTTTACGAATTATGACGTATTAAAAAAAAACTTCTTACTAGATGTCGTTCAAACAAATTTTCGGTGGAAGTTTACATGGTAATGTACATCATATATTTTTTTTAGTTTTATCATTCTCTTATTTTAGAAGTCACAGGGCGGGACACATTTTACCACTTTGGAAGTGTCTCCCGCGCGAACTATTCAGTTTAGAAAAAAATTATAGTAGTAACCTCAATATCATTTTTGAAGACCTATCCATAGATACACCTCACGTACGTCACCTCACCACAGGGTTTGATAAATAAAAAAAAATGAGTTTCTAAGTAAAATAATAAAAAATAAAAATAGTTTATTTGGTAACCAAAATTGAACAACATATTTGAGATTGAAGCCTCCTTTTAAGCAACAAATGCCTGTATTAGGAGACTCCGCTCCTTCATAAACAAAACGTTTTCATTAAACTATACTAATACTAAAGTATGGGGAACCCTCAAAATTTATGGTATTTTTTTCTATTTTTGTGTGAAAATCTTAATGCGGTTCACAGAATACATCTACTTACCAAGTTTCAACAGCATAGTTCTCATAGTTTCGGAAAAAAGTAGCTGTGACATACGGACACGACAGACAGACATGACGACTCATAAGGGTTCCGTTAACCCTAAAAAGGGACTTTAAAATTTTTGACGTTCAAAAAGTGCTGATTCTAAGCTTTATTTAAATAAATGTACTTTTATTTGATATGAACTTCACCCTATGTGTTGAAAAGCTTTGATTCTTTGGAAACACCTAGAAAAACATAGATCCAGCCTTGCGGTCTTCCATAACCATACATAATTGGACATTTATTTTTAACAAGTCATATTTTAACTATCAGTTAAATTTTAATTGACTACCATAGTGTTACTTATTGCGATTATAATGCATTCAGCTGAGTCTAAACTGTTACCGATTGCGATTTTCAAGTACCTAACTATTAGTGATAAGTTATTTGCTCGGTTGACTTTTCCAATAGAATTTCAAATTAATTAAATTGTTAATAAACTTAATAGAAAGTCTGAAATTCAGATAAGGTATTTTAAGATGGTAGGTTAAGTAATTAAGGCGTATATAGTCCCCAAAGTTAACGCGGTACTGGCCGTGCGCCCATTCGGCGCCTGAATATTTATATTGGACTTCTTTTTGGACTGTTTTGTTTGCAAAATATTTTTTGATTAACATAACCTAGAAGAAATTCTAACCATCAATTTGTCTGTGTAAAAATAACGACTTGGTTGTTTAGGAGGAGTATGCAAAAGAAGCGAAAAGATATCGTGTCGTTAATTTTTTTTTTAAGTCTCACGAAAAACTATACTTTTTTTTAATCGACTTCGCAAAAAGGAGGAGGTTTTCAATTCGGTTGTTTTTTTTTTTATGTTTGTTACCTCAGATCTCTTTACTGGGTGGACCGATTTTGATGAATCTTTTTTCATTTGAAAGCTGGTGCTTGTCATGTGGTCCCATTTAAATTAAATTTCATCAAGATCTGATGAAGAACTTCGGAGATATACATCAGAACTCTTCAATAAATGACGGCAAATCACTCGGGATAGCTGCAATCGGATGTCTGTTTATTGTTTACATCATGTCATAACATAACATCACTTTAGCACGCTCTAAAGGGGTACGCAGGTGTGAACAGTTCACCCTGTTATACTCTAATTCCACCGTTCTTGTTTAAGTTGCATGTTTCTGGGTTAATCTATTCTGGCTTCACTTTGGAGAAATGGTCCATTAAGTACCACAACTAAAAAGTGAAAAATAAAAAAACTTTTTATGAAAAAATACAACCGACTTCAAAATAAAAAAATTGTTGTTTTTTTATTTTGAAGTCGGTTGTATTTTTTGTTAAAAAGTTTTTTATTTTCACTTTTTTTCAAAACCTTTGAACTACCCGTTACTAAGGGGAATGCTTTCGAAATGAACCGTTATACTTCACTAAAGCGGAGTAAGGGCCTTAAGTATTAGTTTCTGGGGTCCTAAAATGAAACATGACATGTGAAAAAATCTATATAATACCATTAAACGAGCAATTCTTGTGTATATGTACCTATATATATAATCTGAATCTCGGAAACGGCTCCAACGATTTTCATGAAATTTAGTATACAGGGGGTTTAGGAGTCGATAAATCGATCTAGCTAGGTTTCATTTTTAGAAAACGTCGTTTTTACTATTTTCACCCGAGCAGAGTTCAGTCGCCCAGGTACTGAATATTAAAAGGCTAATTGATGAAGATGAAACAAAACTTATTTCTTTATCTTCCCAGGAATCTTAGCTGTTAGCATAATCAGCTAATACTGTGTCCACTGTTGGGACACAGAACTTCCCTCTTTGAGAGGGAGTGGACCATAATCCATGTGGGCTCAGAGCTGGTTGGTGGATGTCATTTGTCAGAATTTTCGTTCACCGCCGGTTTAGGATTGGATAAAGATCCACCAAAAGCATAGTAGAACTCAAGATTAATCATAGCAGCCGAAAGACGTCCACTGCTGGACATAGGCCTCCCCCAAGCGTCGCCACATTGACCGGTCCCGTGCGACCCGCATTATATCCAACGGATCCCCGCAACCTTCACCAGGTCATCAGGTCACCTGGTGGGAGGCCTTCGAACGCAACGTCTACCGGTTCGCGGTCGCCACTCCAGAACCTTTCTGCCCCATCGGCCATCCGTTCTGCGAGCAATGTGCCCTGCCCATTGCCACTTAGTTTGGCAATTCTTCGGGCTATGTCAGTAATGAAGATAATATTATTTTGAAAATGCAAATTATTATATTTGCCAACGCAATCAAAAGATACAGCCGTTTATGCCGCAAATTGCCGCAAATTTTCGACACTCGCGATGGAATAAAAACCTACAGGATACTTCCCGTGAACTCAGAATCTTGAAATTTGGTACGAAGCAACGTCTTATAGCACAGATAAAGGAATAATTGCGAAAATCGTAATTTTTTTGTTTCATCATATATTAAAAATATTTTTAATAATTTTAAACTTACTACCCCTTTCCTCATGAACGCGTAGAGGTATTAGATTGAAATTCATATCAAATACTCAGGTCTATAATACCTTTAAGCTGAGGTTTGTACGGAACCCTCAGTGCGCGAGTCCAACTCGCACTTGGCCGGTTTTTTCAATTACAACCAACTTGATTTTGCGTTTTGGTACGGAACACTAAATGCGCGAAGTCCAACACGCACTTGGATGGTTTTTAATTTAACAGAAAAGTGGTTGATCTATTCGTTGTAATTTATTTCTTATATTCATAATTATTATTTTAATTTTGATCAAAAATAATTAGAATTTAATCAAATAATTTTGTTTTAAGAAACGAATTATTAAATTTAACTTAATTAAACAATAATTGCCTAGTTCCTGGCGAACACGTTTTATAAAATTAAACGTTTTGATTCCTACTTATATTATTTTTAATAATTACTTTTCAGGTTAACGCAACTCTTAAAAAAGAATCCATATTTCATAATCACTGTATCATGATCTTTTTATGTTTTTCAACTAAACTTTTATAGTATTTTAAATATAACAACTCGGTCAGTCCTTCGACAATCGACTACGCAGTCCCTAAAGCACTATTTTCTTAACGACAATCAAGAATACATAAAAGGGTCCTTTTCAAAATTATATTTAATAAACATCAAAATTTTATTAGTATTTATTTGACAAACAATTACACGCATCCTTTGTGATGATAATGGCGCTTATCGTAACATTTTATGAGCTCCGACGGCCAACGGAGCAAGATTAGTGATGGGAAATCAAAAATATATTGATATCGTATTGAGATGCTAATTGTTGGAAACCTGCTTGGGGCTCTAGTTGTAATCAGGCTTGAGATAATTTGATTCTGATTGTTTAGTTGAAATATGAAGATAGCTGGAGTTGCAAAAGGGAATAATGTAGTACGATATAATATACAAAAGTTAGAATGGAATAATGTAAAAAATTACACTTATATTATAAAAGCGAAAGTTTGTGAGTGTGAGTGTGTGTTTGTTACTTCTTCACGTTCAAACGGCTAGACGGATCTGGATCCAATTTGGCACAGAGATAGATTATAGTCAGGACTAGCACATAGGATACAATTTATCTCGGTATAATTATCCCTTGGGATAATTTTCGACACTCATGCGGGCGAAGCCGCTGGTAGAAGCTGCTAAAATAATAAAGTGGTAAAATCTGGAATATTTTGTGAAATCGTGAAAGGTTAAACAGCAAAGAAACAACTCAACAAATACCATTAAAAGATCAACTGAATAGGAATGCTAACAAACGAAAATTGCTCTAAAGGTCACACATAGTTATATCAATTTCCTAAATTAAATTTAAAAACACCTATTATTATATTTGAATTTTCTACCATCGACAGATTAAATAAGTGGCGTTTCAAATCGATTTCCACGAGCATTCGTGGTACACAAATGTTTATCGAAACAATTATCGACAAAGGCGCGCCATTGCGTTTGAATTTTTAGTGTTGGATCCTCGGCTGATGCAAGCGCCTGCGCCTGGCTAACTTTTATTCCCCGATCTTTAGGTACACGAGTTTATAGCTTGTCGTAAATTATGCGAAGGAATAAAGACGTTTTGTGAACGTGCAACGATGCTGGGACGTTTCCATTTAAATTATTTTAAATACACTCACGGTTTAATGCGGCCGTATTTATAATAAGCTTTGTGTTGAATCAATTTCTTCGCTTTAATATTTGGCATCGTTTTGTGTCGCTCTCTAACTTATGTGTTTGTTTTCTTCCTCTGTCGAGCATAGCTGTCTCGATATATTTCCATTTTGATGATTTACATCACTGTTCTCAATATATATTTTCGATTACTTAAAAAAAGAATTATGATTTTAGGCGACACTTGCTCAATCAAAAGTTGTATTTTAAATAAATTATCTAAAACTAATTTAAGTATGGATACGTCACAATTTTCGCTTGAAAAAGAATTTATGGTTATTATAAGTTTATCTCCTGCTTAACTGCTAATTAGATGAGTTTAATTTGAAATGGAATGAATATTTAATTTATTTAACGATTCTGACGACGGCTTAGTATTACCAATTAGGTGTGAAGAACTAGTCCTGATGGTTATCAGAGTCTGAACAACAAAGTTAAGTTTTTAATTGGAAAGCAATTCGATTGGCTTCAATATTCGATGTCAAGACACATCTCTTAAATGTTTTTCGATAGTTTATTACTCTAGAGGTTACTTTTCTGTTTTTAGCTTTAATAAGTATATAAATTATTCGGATTTCTTTATATAGATCAAGATTATGTGCAACAAAATACTCTAATGAAAAATTTTCGACTTGGCTTTACCAAGTAAAACCAATTAAGGTAATTAAGGTTACCCTTGTCGATCATTCTTCAATAAAAACGTAGTCCGGCGATTACCCCACTGTTTGACGGTGTACGTTCAAAATAAAATATGATATCAATTTGATTCAATATTATCTAACCCTGTATGGAAAAAAAAGGAATAAAAAAGTTTGAAAGTTATGAGCGTCGAAATTTCCATATTTCAACACAAATTTTAACGCATCTTTGGGCGCAAATAAATACCATAAGAAGAAGGAAAATTGCAAAACGGCCTCCATACAGGGATAGATTAGTAATTCAACAATGCAAATAATTTAATTTAGAAAATATACATTTACTCGTTTTTTCATGATATCTAGACTCCCAAAGGTCTGTTTATAAAATTTCGCGCGCTCGTTTTCGTCCTAAATCATCATCCATATCGATACAAATTTGCAAAAGTGCTAATTCGTACGCGAGCTAGCTTCTAACTGCTCATCACAGCATCTATCTCTTTCGTATGTATTGTCGGATGAGATAGCATGAATTTTAACCCCGCGCACAAAATAGTTCGTGCCGTCGACTAGGGCAACCTTAAGATTTCATTATAAAGGTTGGACTGCACAGATGGACACTCTTTCCCACCAATTACAAAAACAAAATACTTGCATCCAGCCATATTGCGCAAAAACATAACCGATTAAGTAATAATACATTTTATAAATACTAATAATAAGCAATTAACTTCCAAACTAATAGTTTCAATACACAAGAACACTGCTCCGACCCCAATTAGCCTTAAAATTATTTATAGGGTACCGTAAACATAAATGTTTATAGCACTATACATTGATTAGTATAACGAACAAGAATACTGTTTGATGATCGAATTAACATTTTATAGAAATTAGTCGATTTTCTATTTATATCGATATTATAGTGATGTGCCATAAACGTCTAGTTATCGCTAATGGTAACCTATGGGGTTGTGGCAACTGTTATCGTTTCCTGTTTTGTGTTTTAATCAACTTTGCCGTGAAGGGAATTGTTGTCAAAAGTTGAGCCTTTATGAATGAGGAGCTCGTGGAGAGTTAACTACAGCCACATGGTAAAGCAGCGCTTGTGAGATCGGGTCGCAGGACAGGAAAGGACAGAACAGAATTGAACAGAATAGAAGAGACCAGAATTGTTTAGCTCATTAGTTGAGGGCACATAACAATTAAACTTGATGCATAGTAATTAATTAGGATTATGAATTAGTTTTTTCAATTTCTCACGTACAAAGTTATCGCGGCATATAAAATGAGAACCGTCATCGGACTTCTTAGTGTTATTGTCACGATTATTGGAGAAATGGTTTCAGATTCGGTAACTAACAGATAATATTTTAATTTGCCCTCATTTTTTGGGACACATTATCGCCATAAAAATGAGGGATATAACTCCTATATATTGATATTAAATATCCGCCTACTTTATTAACAATCTAATAACAGGGTTTTTCCGATGACCTCTTCATCATCAGCTGAAAGACGTCCACTGCTGGACATAGGCCTCCCCAAAGCGTCGCCACACCAATCGGTCCTATGCGTTTCGCAACCACCGGATTCCCGCAGCCTAGACCAGCTCATCGCTGCACCTAGAGAGAGGCCTTCCAACGCTTCTTATTTCGGTTAGCGGTCGCCACTCCAAAAATTTTCAACCCCATCAACCTACTGACCTCTTAAACATAGTTAATTGTACAAGGAATAAGTTTCAATAAATATAAAAACAAGGAATAAATTTCAACAAATATAAAACAATGGAGCAAAATTCACCTTGTCAGTGCGTACACACTGTCCTACTAACAGAGAATTCTATTGTTCTATATTTCTAGTATTACCTATCCATTAATAAAACCCGTAACTGATAGATAACTTTATTCCCGTCACTTTGAATGGAAAAATGTTGACCCAACTTCAACATTCAATTATTTCAGTATTAAGCACTATTAGAAGAAGAGAAGAGAGCAGTGATATCCCAGTGGTAACGGCCGCGACTTACAAGTTGTAGGTCATGATTTCGAGCCCAGGCAGGCGCTCTACTTTGTGTAAATTATTTCATCACCACTGCTCTCAAAACGGTGAAGGAAAACATCGTGAGGAAACCGGCATGTCCTAGAACCAAACTTTCGAAGATATGTGACATCCACCAAACCGCACAAGGTGTGGTGGGAACATTAAAATGCTGATGATGACTGTTAAATACAGGCCAGCGGATCCCAAAGCCAGGAGTTAGCACTGGGGCCCGTGAGCAGTGCTGGGATTCCTGGATCCTATCAGATACCCACGAAACAGCGATCCGCAGCAGTGGAAAGCTAAGGGCTTGTCATTTAAAGGGAATGGTTCCTACTACGGGTGTAAGGTGGTACAATGTGGTCACTCTTACCTGAGGTTCCCGTGGTGATCTGTTCTGCAGCTGTCAATCAAAAGCTGTCAAAATCGCTGACAGCTAACTGACATGGTGTTGCAACAAAATATCAAAAATAGTAACGGAACGTTTTGGGACAAAACAATGACTATTAAAGATTAAAATAATATTTTTCGGAACACATATACGGAAACACGGTGTCCCAGTTAAGACTTTGCCTCTCGTACGTAAGTTTGAAATCGCCAACAAGTCTTGAGCAAGCGTGGATATTAATGCTGGTGCATTATCTATATTTGAAGAAGCTTTTGTCCTACAGTGGGACATTAACTGGATGGTATATTTTAGGAAAAAATAGCGGCATATAATATATACGTACCAGATTTCTTTTTGGCATTTCGGACTTTGAAACTTTTTGAGTGAAAAAAGCGGGCTTCTTTCGTAAAAAAACGTATATAATCAGAAGGTTTTTATCTAACTTTGTATTTGATTTTTAAATTACGTTTATATGACAATATATAGCAAAAATACCATTGAAATTTTATTTTAATAAAAGTATGATATTTTAAATCAGATTTGCCCTATCGTTGGGTAGTTGAGTCTTCTTCGTCTTTTGAATTAAAAAAAATAACAAACAAAAATTAAAGTCAAAAATCTTTATTCATTAGAAAAATGTGGTGTTTTAAACAATAGTCTGGTGAGAGAGTGTTACAGTAATAGAATAATTATTTATTTATGATATTTCTATGTAGATTAAACTTCTTTTAAAGTTTCTTTTTTCTCTTTAATAAAGGTGAAGAACTCTGCACAGGATAGCTCTAGATTAAACTAGATGAGTAATTCTGCTTTCACTAAACTTATCTGTGCCCACCCGGCCGGGCTTCCTCAGCACGGTGTACGGACGGTCGAGTTATCTCTGAAAAGCGGGACAGAGCCTGTCCCGCGCGGGACATCCCGCCCGACACATAAAAATCAGGTCGTCCCGCCAAAATCGGGACGTCTGGCAACGCTGATACGTACATACACCATCACACATAATTGGGCAGATGCACAGGGTTTTTGCAAACATCAGCATACGCGGAACATCCGCATTATTTTCAATATCAGCATCAGCATTGATAGATGCTGATTATTTATGCTAATGTTCGAGTCGTGATATGATTGCAGAGGGAGCGGTGCTTATGGCACGTGTTCTTTTCGGTTTGCGAGTTTAGACCAAAGTCCAGACAAAATCTTGGTTATATCATGTGAAGACCATGTAGACTAATGTCTGAAATGGTCTTTTGAGAAAAGAACCAGCCAGATTGAGTGGACCTGTCCAGTCAGTGCACGCATTTGTCAATAACCGAGCAGGTCAACTCAGAATTTAAGGAGTTCAACGATTTGACGAACAATACCAAAGAAAGGACATTCGGGTAGGCCGCATAAACTACTCAAACTGCCAGACCATGATTAAAAACTAAGATAAATTAAAATTAGAAACAAACAAAAAGATTGATCCACATAGTCTCCACATTCACAATAATTAAAATAAAATAATATAATACTTTAAAAAGTAAATATTATTGTAATTACAAGAAAACAAAAAATATATAAAAAATAACAGACTAAGACTTAGATCTTGTACGTGGCTTGGAAGCTTATTATAAAAGCGTACACATTGACATCTAAACGAGACACCTATTTTCTTGAGCCTTGTTGTATGTACTACAAATTTGTGTTTGTTCCTAGTATTAATGTTATGGATATCACTGTATTTTTTAAACAATTTTATATTTTTATGGGCATATAAAATATTTTCATAAACATACTGAGAAGGCACAGTCATTACATTAATCTCCTTAAATTTCTCTCTGAGAGAGTGTCTCGGGCTTAATTTATAAATTGATCGAACAGCTCTTTTCTGCAAAACAAACATAGTCTGGATGTCGGCGGCATACAACAACAGAATACCGTACGACATTACACTATGAAAATAGCTAAAGTATACTAAACGGGCTGTCTCAATGCCAGTTAAATTACGAATTTTTCTAACAGCATATGCTGCGGAGCTGATAGATTGGCCGCGCCAGCGCCGATTGCGATTGTAATCAAACACAAACTTGTCTCATCATTACTATTCATTACGTTATAATACTTCGTTGCAGATCTGGTGCTGTTGTGAAATTTGATAAATAATGGTGCTCCTGTTGGAAAGTGAAATATGGACGCATCTGCATATTTTAAATTAGTGAGTCCAGAATCCGCAAACTGAAACTTATGTAAAAAAGATCCAATATTTAATTTAAAAATCATATAAGAAGCAATCATTCTGATGAGTTTGAAATGATTTTAAACAGTGATAACGAATTACAACAAACCAATCCCTATTTTATAAAGAAAATAGAAAAACAAAACATTGAAATGTATTTTCTAAAATAATTAAATTCAGCATTAGCGGGTGTGAAAAAAAATGTGCATCAACGACAATCCTGGATGCAGGTGACCAATAGATATGAATACATTTATATATAACAAACAATACAAAAAGTACCAAATTAAAAACAGGCCGAGGCAGCCAAGTCATGACCAATCCCAACTGATAGCGCCCGTTCACGAACAAGACGCATGGATTGGCACCACTCAGCTCAGCCATCATGAAGGGAACCGAATGAACCAACACATTTGCCACCATCATAGAGACATTAGAGAGAGCTTGACACACACAACTGCCAGGGCACACACAAGTCAACAAATGACATATAGGTACAGTAAATGGTAGATTTACAGTTGGTACATAGTACTCACACATACCTAACTTTGTAACCATCATACTCAACTGAACTCTTATCTAATCTCCACTTGACACCGCTTAAAAATCAACAGTAAACACAAATAATAGAATAGAACACAATACACCAATTTGTGGCCCTACCAAAAAATCGTGACACAGTTACGTCTCATTCAGCATACCAACTCCTAATCAGATAAACAGGCAGCACAAGTCAACGGCTGTGGTTTGCGTTCAAATTGCTGGATGCCAGTCGTTGGGCGACCATTAGTTGCGGTTAGCCTACTCGGCCGACTGAAACTGTGCTATAATTATGGTGGTTACGATTATGACCTGTGGTGACTGTTGGAAGATCTTTGTGACAAAGGTTTAGGTGTAGAAGGTGTGTTTATCACCGAACTGTACGTATCTAACTTACATGCCTAGATAGATAATCTAAATTTTCAAACTAACATTAGAAATGCGAAATTAACTCAATTTGGCTGTTTGTTTATTACGTTTTCTAGCCCAACCAATTATAATAAATTTTGTTGTAGAGGGTTAACAGAAATAACTGAAACGGACGAAATTATTAAGTATCAATACCTATTATAATACCTTAGTATACCTATTATATGTAATAGTAGCTACTGATAGCTACTATTACATATACTACTACTATTACTATTTTAATATTGTGTTATATCTGAATATAACACAATATTAAAATTACACAGAATGGTTCATTGTAATTACTTACCTTTTCCTCTTCATCCTGTTTGTTGAGATAAATTTAAAATTGCCCGCTTCACTTTCAAAACTATATGACAGATGTCACTCTGTCCGCTAAATTTTTCGTTTTTTTTTAACTTTATGTAATCATTTTTTTTTAATCTTTGCCACACACTAGGAATTTCTTCCTGTCTCGTGGGTGCGTTTACAAACATATAAACTCACATACACAACACTCATATACAAATATTTGTTCCGAGCGGGAATCGAACCCGACACGCAGCGCAGCAGTCGTCAATCGCTCAACCACTGCACCAACCGTGCCCCAACTTGCTTTCATGCACTGGTTCATTCTTTTTACATTCAAATTCAACTGGGTTGCCATAGGTAGTCTACGCGTAAAACCAAGAGTAAGGCATGAACAGTTCATCCGAGGCTAATCCATGTTTATTAATAGATAACATTACTAAACCTTAGTTAATCCTTAGTTACTCCGGGATTAGCTAGTCTAAGGATAACTTCGGCGTAAGCTGGTAATCAACCATATTTATTAATAAGACTGTTAAGGCGCAGATAGCAGATACCCCTGAGTAGCTGATTTTAAAATTAGAACCACACGTCTAAACGGCTTGTCGTATTTTTTGGGCAAATATATGTTACAGTAGACCATTTTCTTAATGATTTGATCTTATGAAATATTCAGTTTTATAGAAACGAGTGCGCATTTTGTTCCCTCAAGGTCGTTGGAGACTGTCGTCGTCTTAAGTTTAAACGCATTTGTTTATTTACTTATTAGAAAATAATCATTTTGACAATGCCGTCAACGCCCAAATACAATCGTGTGACGCTGACATGCAAGTCGAAGATTAATACGTAGTATCCAATCTACGCATACCAAAATAGTATCTAGACTTAAAAAATAGAAAGGTCAGTTAATATATCAAATATTTTCCGAATTATAAATTGGTAGCGTTTGCCCGCAGCAGCTTTGCTAGATAAAAAGAATAAATAAATAAACTTTTTTGCAAAAAAATACTACCGACTTCCAAATACAAAACTACAAAGTGAAATATAACTTTATTTTTTGAAGTCGGTGTCTTTCGTAGGTACCAATTTTTTTGCGTTATGGACACCGACTTCAAAAAGTAAAGTTATTCTCTGATGTGCCTCTTCGGAGAGTAATTGAACTATTGATAAAATAGCTTGCTTTTTTTAGTAGTCAGTAAAAGTCTGTCACGCTCTCCGAACCCACCCAGAGTCATTGGATGATTTCACACTCAAAAAAAAAAGAATGTGCAATCCTTATAGACTTGCATATAAATCTGTTGTCTCTTTGAAAATATAGCTAGTTACGCTACATAAACTATAGGATCGAAGTCTACCCCCGTTACTCTAGGAGCATTTTCAGTATCAGCCGGATCAACAGATCGCCTTTTGCAGCGATCTCTAATTTAAGCAAAAATAAAAAAAAAACACAACTTTTTTATTTCACATAGGCCTACATGGGCATTTATAAAACGTCGACAAAAGGTGCACGGTTCGGGTTGGTCGTTTCCTATGAAGAAGAACCGTCAAGAAACTCCATGGTTTTTTTTTTTTTATGTGTCCAATAGGCTCGCGCTTGACCACTATATCACCTGATGGTAAGCGATGATGTGGTCGACGATGAAACACGCTTGCCTAGAAATAACCTATTCACTCTTGACTTAAAGACCCCCAGATTGTAGCTGTCGGGAAACACAGACTCCGGCAGGGAATTCCACTCCTTAGCTGTACGCATAATAAAAATGTTCTCAAAATGTAAAAATGATTACTCTTTTAAAAAAATTATCTTCAAATGACTATTGACCAATGAAAAATTTACTGTTTATAAGTTTTTAAACTGTCATGGTCACTAAGATTAACATTCGAATCGGGATATTTACCATGTTTTTTGTTTGTAGCGAGTTGCCGATATTTCGGCGCTGTTGCAAGCACCATGATCACGGATAAACTGGTGCTTATGGTGCTTGCAACAGCGCCGAAATATCGGCAACTCGCTATAAACAGTAAACATGGTAAATATCCCGATTCTAACGTTAATTTACTGTTTAGTCTAAAAAATGTTGACGAAATTGCAAAATCTGTCTGCTTTGTAAGATGCATAATTTTCTATTTCTGTTTCAGCTCTGTTTTAAGACGGCTTAATGGTCGTTTAAATTCTATTCGTTTGTCTGCACATATGCTGATTTTTTCCTTTTGAACTAATTTTCGTACATAGTGTGCTCCTTACAGCCTTTAAAATACTCGTAGAATTCTCTCCTAGCACCTACTTTCCTTTATAGTTTTATCCAAAACTGTAAGAAATTAATGATGCTAATCAAGATTAAGAAATATCCATATTTCCCAAAAGTCAGGTAGGGACAAGAAAAAAATCTGTAAAAATAAGGCGGAATTGGCGGAAAGTTTTTCTTCAAAAGGGAGTGAAAATATTATCTAATGAATATTTAGGTCATCATTTGACAGCCATCACTGCGGCAATATTAACTATTTACTCACGTCATTACACATAATAGTACATTGTGTATTAAGGGCGGTATGTAAGGAATTACGATCGAGGCTCTAGTAGAAGCCCGAAGTCGAAGACTGAGGGCTTTTTGAGTCGAGTTTCGTAATTCCCGTACCGCCCGTGATACACACAATGTTTTTCATCACATTTGCGAGTAATAATTATGAATTATAGCTTTAATACACAAGTCAGCACAGCTGTTATCACGAAATACGTGAACTTTTTTTTAAGAGGTTGGCGAATTTTTCCCCACACCACAGATTATACAATGTTTCGTTCAGAAACTTTAAGGGCAAATACTTACGTAGGTTTACAGCCATGACGGAGTGTAAAAAGAATTAAATATTTTCGACGTTTTCATACTATAACTATTAAAATCGATTATTAAGAACATTAGTTGAGTATTTAAGTAACATTTAGCGAGATTGCAAAGAAATTCCTGTTTAGATAACATTTTAAGACAATTTTTCAATTGCGTGTTTGAACTGCCTTGCTTGCCTTGCTTGAACTTGCATGACCTGTGTGCTGTGCCATAAATTAAAAAAAATATTACTTACCGCCCTAGGGTTTCATGACAAAAAGAAAGCCCGAGGGTTTTATATGTGGTATTACGGCCAAGTTAATCTGTATGTTCAGATACTTTTTACGTGCAAGTGTGATGAAAAATATTATACACACCCTAAACTTTCAGAACCAAAATAAAAAATCTCTTCAAAGACCACGTAACTCTGAAAATGGTTGTATTGAAAATCGTTTACAACACTAGCACTAAGAAAAGTTATACATCCAGAAAATGGTTAACTTTGAAATTAAGTTACTGATAACACAAGAGTCTAAAGTAACACGGGAGATTGGAAATTAGTGTAATAACAATTTAAATACAATTTGAAAAAATACCAAGTTAAAAAAAAAAGACTTTTTGTCAGCTTTTAGTTCAAAATACCCATATGTGCGTTGTGCAGCAAAAATACAGGGTAAATGAATTCTGCATTGCCACATTTGCCACCGATAACATCATGAAAGTGGCGAAGTATTGGGCCAGCAAAATTTTAATTAGGTTCTGTCGAGCCAGCTAAACGAATAAGACCCCAGTCACGGGGTGCCAGCGAGCGCTAAGGAAGAATTTTTTTTTTGGTACCAATTTTTTAATGAATTGTGTGTAAAATTAACATTTTATTTTTGGAAATCATGTAATATGGGGTTCTAAATTCTAATTTCAAAGATAATTTGAGCGGATCATTTAAAATTGATGCCAATAGATAGCGCGGTTTAAAATTTCTGGGGCATTCCACACGATTGTTTAAATTTGTATTGTAACACATTTTGGTGCAATGAAACTGTGAAACCGTGCAGAAAATACTATAAAACAAAGAACCGAGTAAACCCTTTTATTTGCAAGTCGCTGCCGCCGTGGAACGGAACCGAACGCGGTCGATGTACAAAAAATTATCAGATAATCGTCGGCACGGTTTCTTTGTATGGGATGAGGCATCTGTATGCTAGTATTATATTATTTGTACCCCAGTCAAACTTTCAAGCTACTGGCTCAAGACTCAGGTTTTTGGGATAAGAACCGAGTCTGATGGTTTCAATCCAATTCTCGCTCTATAAAAATCATAAAACTACATTACCTAATACCATAACCAGGGTGTAGCTGGTGAGACTAATAAAAAACCCGTGGCTTATTTGGGAACAGCGCATAAGCGCCGTTCCGAGCGTGTTGATAGTTTTCTATTATGAATTCAATCAACATAAATTAGTTTTAATTTGGCCGATGACGCTCGGCTACGGATTCATCTTGTCCGCTTGTTAAGGTTGGTGCACACGGGAGGCGAGACTGTATAAAATTTTAGGCATTATTTTATTATACATACTTAAACACACGCCTTTTTTCCATTGGGTTTGGCAGTAACTACAGAATTGCATTATTTTATTGTTTTGAAAATTTTACAGTTAATAATTTCCATTTCTGAAAAAGAAAAACGTGCATAATATTGAGGAAAGGCAACAATATTTTTTTCAACACACTTGCTCATAAAGTGGCTCTAATTTCACCGCAATTAGGCACATAATGATACCTGTTATCAAACTGTGACTTTTTCATTACATGAAACACAAAAACTCTTTAATTCACAAGTGAGTTAAAGAGTTTTATTTTTAATTTATTGGTTGAGTTTGTTCTTAAAAAAGTTTCGATACAAAAAAGATCGTGCTCAATAGTAAAAATGCAACACATTTCATGCAACTTCGTATTTAAGTAGATAATTTCAACTTGTACGTGTTTAATAAATAAAACTCTCACTCAAATATAATTTTTGTTTTCGTCTGTAATAAAAAAAACTTGAAATTCCCCATTTTGTACGTGTCTAAAACGCTAACCGCGAAAAGCCAAAAAAAAAAATTCGTTCTTTTTAGTCTATGGGCGATCGCCATTGTTAGATGCGCGCGCATAGGAAAACTGATTAATTTAGCCCGCCATTGCGAAAAAATTTTCACAAATTGTTTTCACTGTTGGAAATGATTTTTTAGTATTATTTTCTTCACAAGTGTGTTGAAAAACTTCGTATGATTACACAGTCCTCGGCTCTCTTAAGACCCTCACCTAACGGCTCGGGTCTCAATGGCGCCTCAGCGGTAATCACCAACATTACACACTTGTACCATAATGTACTTTTTTTTTTATAGTCGTTCGGCTCGCGTTTGTTTACTGTCTCGCCTGATGGTAAGCGATGATGTGGTCTATGTAGAAGCACGCTTGCCTAGAAGTAACCTATTCACTCTTGACTTAACCCCAAGGTTGTAGCTATTAGGGAACAAAGAATCCGGCAGGGAATGCCAGTCCTTAGATGCGCACAATGAAAGTTGATAGTTCAATTTTGTGATATTAGTCAATAAAAAAATTTATAGTTTCAAATTTACTTTTGAATAAATACTTTAATACCGTAAGACATATATTAAAGTTTGCGTCACTGTATTAAAAAGAGCTTCAATAAAATAAGGTGGAATGTAACCAAGTGACGTGTACTATCGGCTTAACAGGTTCACAGTCCAACCTGAACCTGTTAATTATATTGTTTTAACTAGCTTATGCCAGCGGCTTCGCCCGCGTGATTGTCAAAAATATCCCAAAGGAACACATTCCCCGGATAAAAAGTATCCTTTGTGCTATTCCAGACTATAATCTAATTCTGTGCCAAATTTCATCCAGAGCCGTCCAGCTGTTTGAGCGTGAAGACTTAAGAAACACACACACTCACAAACTTTCGCCTTTAAAACATTATTATAGTGTGACTATTGTTTCATGGGCTGCGGACTGTGAACCTGTTAAGAGAAAACAGGCTGTTAAAGATTTTCTTCTTTTCAAGAACCATGTAACAAAACACGTACCAGATTATTCCTCAATCTTGCGTCGCCTTGCGTCGTCTGTGTGCACCCGCCCTAACGCAACCATTCGTTTTTGTGAATCCACGTTGATTATAAGTAATAAATTTTTTTGTTTATTTATAATTTAGTATCGAAATAATCGAAATTGAGTGGATAATATATATGTTACGTAAACATGTCCAATGTCAAAATTTCGAGGTTTAACTTTTTGTACTAGGTAGAAATAGGTAGAACTTTTATATGTGTAGTCTCTTGACTAAATAGTACATTGTGTATTAAGGGCGGTAAGTAAGGAATTACGATCGAGGCTCTAGTAGAGCTAGTAGTAGCCCGAAGTCGAAGACTGAGGGCTTTCTGAGTCGAGGTTCGTAATTCCCGTACCGCCCGTGATACATACAATGTTTTTCATCACATTTGCGAGTAATAATTATGAATTATAGCTTTAATACACAAGTCAGCACAGCTGTTATTGCTAAAACGTAGTGGTTATATTCTCTGTGGTTATTACGAAATACGTGAACTTTTTTTTTAAGCGGTTGGCGAATTTTTGCCCACACCACAGATTATACAGTGTTTCGTTCAGAAACTTTAAGGGCAAATACTTACGTAGGTATACAGCCATGACGGAGTGTAAAAAGAATTAAATATTTTCGACGTTTTCATACTATAACTATTAAAATCGATTATTAAGAACATTAGTTGAGTATTTAAGTAACATGTAGCGAGATTGCAAAGAAATTCCTTTTTAGATAACATTTTAAGACAATTTTTCAATTGCGTGTAAACTCCTTGCTTGAACTTGCATGACCTGTGTGCTGTGCCATAAATTAAAAAAAAAAATTTACCGCCCTAGGGTTTCATGAGAAAAAGAAAGCCCGAGGGTTTTATATGGGGCATTACGGACAAGTTAACCTGTATGTTTAGACTGTTTACGTGCAAGTGTGATGAAAATTTACTAAAACCTTGTTTGTCAAAATGGCTGTCCTCATACCCGCACGGAACTCATAACAACTCAAAAATAAATTCCAACAATTAGAAGCAATTGATGCAAATACCTATTGTATCCAAATGGTGAATGGTAATTTTTATTTTTAACCGACTTCAATATAAGGAGGAGGTTCTCAATTCGGATGTTTTTCTTTTAATGTATGTTCGAGCCTATCTCCGTCATGAATAGATTTGCAAAATTCTTTTTTTGTTTGGAAAAAGTTTATTCCGGTAAAGATCTGATAAAGAACTTCGGAGATAACATAACTCTTCAATAAATAACGGCAAATCTCTCGGGATTGCTGCAATCGTATATGTCTGTTTATTGTCTACACCATTTGATTTCATACCATCACGCCAGTATTCTCTAAACGGGTACACAGATGTTTACAGTTCACACTCTCATTCCACCGGTTATGTTCACATTACATGTTATTTGGGTAATCTATTCTGGCATCACTGTGGGCACCTAAGCTTACTATAGAACGTATCGATTATGACCCACTAAAAAGTGCAAATTCAAAAAAAAAAAATACAAAAAAAAAAACCGACTTCTGAAGCAAAACACTACAAATCGAAAAATAACTTTTTTCCGAAGTCGGTATATAAAAAAAAGAAAAGCAGTGGATACCAAAGACACCGTCTTCTGAAAATAGTTTTTTTTCGATTTGTAGTGTTTTGCTTTAGAAGTCGGTTTTTATTTTTGCAATACTTAAGGGTGTATTAGACTTGTAAATAAATACATATTACACGTTATTAGTACTCACACACGAAATGCTACAAATTTATTTTATAAAAGAATAAGGTATTATTTATTTTGTATGGTTTGTTTTTTTTATTTATTTATTTAATCAGTAGTAACAAATACATTTTATATATATTTAAGTTGATGCCAACATAAACTCATTAGAGTTTTACCGTGCACCAAAAACATTGACTACATATAATCCAACTTTATTGTGCGTTGAACTTTAAAATTATGTCACATGATAATTACACACAAGACAGTACTCATTCAATTCAAATATTTTTATTAACAACTAAAAAATATTTAGACCAAAATAATTATTGAAGCCCTGACTTCTAAGCTAGGTACCGTAAAACCCTGTGTTACGGACTTCATTACGCTAATTTTATTAATTAACTAACACTTTTTTATATTTACAATTCTGGTGACCCCTGGGGGGTGACCACAAGCTCTTAGAGTAAGGTTATTTTGAGTGTGTGTAAGGGACAGATGTATATGACTTCTATACATCTGGGCATTTATGAGCTTTGTTTTTAGCTGTAATCTACTTTGATAGTATATTTTTTTTGTCTTTGGTAATTCTTTTCTTATCGTTTTTCGGCACCGACTTCCGAAACGAAAGTGATTTTGCACTTTTTATTGTTTTGTTTTTGAAGTCGGTTTATTTTTAACGACTTGCACGACTAGCACGCGACGATGGCAAAAGACCGGACGGGATGTCCTTGTTTCCATGGAAGATGGGTAGGCCTTTAGTGTGGGACGCTACTTGTTTCGATACTCTTGCGCCATCCCATCTTCCTAGCTCGTCGTGCTGTGCTGGCGCTGCCGCTCCGGCTGCAGAGAACCTCAAGCGGCGGAAATTACCTCATCGGTAATTATATTTTCGAGCCGTTTGGGGTTGAAACTCTTGGAGTCTGGAGTCTCTCCGAGTGCTCACGCTTTGTTTAAAGATCTTTCTAAACGCTTAGTTGACACTTCGCGTGACCCAAGGGCTGGCTTTTAACTTGGTCAGAGAATAAGCATTGCCATACAACGTGTCAATGCTGCCAGCCTTTACTCAATACTCAATACTCAATTCGTTTATTGCATTCCACAATGTGAACTTAGGTGGTAGGTACATAAAGATACATACAATAGTTTTGGAGCATTGTGGGCCCTGTCGGGCATAACAACATAAAAATTAGGAGGAGGGCTATTATAAATATTTGTTCACAACTTCAATTAATATAATGTAGGTAGGTGGGCTTATAATTAAATGTATCACATAATTTTTGCGACTTAGATATTGAATCTATGCATCAATAACTATTTAATTTATACATGTTTTATTATTATTTGTATTATAGATTACTAGCACTCTGCCCGCGACTTCGTTCGCGTGATTTCGTTTATGCTATAAATGATATTCTTATATGCAATTAGTGAAGGCGACCAAAAATTTGCTATTAATAAAACAATAAAAAATGGGTATCGTAGATATACAGGGTTTATTGGATTGGGACGATTCGTTATTTGACTTAAAAATTAATAAATTTTAGTTTACCGCCACAAAGTAAAATCCTCCCCTAAAAACTTATCAACCCCTTTTTGCCCCGTTGGGGGTCGAGTTTTGAAAAACCTGAATATGCTATTCACTCTTTTCTTCTCTTTTTTATTTATCGTTTATGTTAGTCAGATAGCGCAGTGCGATTCCTCAAAAAAAACTTTAAAACCCCTAACCCTATCTGGGAGAGAGTTTAAAAAATGTTTTATGTAAATTTTGAGGATCAACCTTATCCCCAAGGAATTTGATTTTACATACAAACTAATTTTTACCCTTTTCAGCTCCTTAAAGGTTGAATGGCCGCAAAATTGCGCCTTAGTGCTCCCCTAGAACCCCATGTCAAAAACGAAACCCAGTCCAGTAAGATTCTTAGCTTGAGTTAGTTTCGAAAAACTTATAATGGCAACCTTTATTGTATCCTTATGTTGGTGTTTGCGCCAAGTTTTAAATTTATTTTTTTGAAGATTCTTCAAAAAAACTTTAACACCCCCTAAACTGTATTTTGGGAGTAGATAAGTAAAACTAATAATGAAAACCTTTATTGTTTATTTAGGTTGGTATTTATGTCAAGTTTCATGTTCATTTACCCAAAAAATCAGATTCTTCCATACAAACGTCAACACCTCCTAAATCATCATTTGGGCATATTTACGAAAAATTTATAAAGACAACCTTTATTGTTTACTTAGGATGGTATTTATGTCAACTTTCAAATGTATTAACCCAATAAATAAGATTCTTCAAAAACACTGTAATACCCCATAAATCGTCTTTTGGGGGTTGTTGCAAAAAACTAATAACGAAACCTCTATTGTTTATTGAGGTTGGTCTTTATGTCAAGTTTCATGCTAACTAACCGAAGACATAAGATTCTGCAAAACAATTAACATCGCCTAAATCATCTTTTGGGGGTAGTTTGGAAAACTAAAAATTAAAGCCTTTATTGTTTATTTATGTCAAGTTTCATGTTTATTAACTGAAGTAATAAGATTCTTCAAAAAAGATTTAATACCCCTTAATCGTCTTTTGGGGGTAGTTTCAAATAATAATAATAACAACCTTTATATTCATATAGGTTAGTATTTTAGCAAGTTTCAAGTTTATTGACCCAAGAAATCAGATTTTTCCATACAAACTTCAACACCCCCTAAATCGACTTTGGGGGTTGTTTCAAAAGACTAATAATGATAACCTTTATTGTTTATTGAGGTTGGTATTTATGTCAAGTTTCATGTTTATTAACCTAAGCTATGAGATTCTTAAAAAAAAAAAATAACATCCCCTAAATCATCCTTTGGGGGTAGTTTCGAAAAACGAACAATGAAAGCCTTTATTGTTTATTTAGCTTGGTTTTTAAGTCATGTTTCAAATGTATTAACTGAAGTAATAAGATTCTTCAAAAAAACTAACATCCCCTAAATCGTCTTTTAGGGGTAGTTTCAAAAAATAATAATGGCAACCTCTTTTATTCATTTAGGTTAGTATTTGTGGCAAGTTTCAAGTTTATTGACCCAAGAAATCAGATTTTGCCATACAAACTTCAACACCTCCTAAATTATCATTTGGGGGTTGTTTCGAAAAACTAATAATGACAATCTTTATCATTTTCTTAGAATACTATTTGTGCTAAGTTTCAAGAATTTTGGCCGAAGGAATTAGATTTTTCATACAAACTTTCAACCCCCTTTTTACCCCTTTAGGGGTGGAAATTCCAAAAATCCTTTCTTAGTGCACACTTACGTCACTTGAGGAACCTTTCTGCCAAATTTTATGCTTCTAGGCTTAGCAGTTTTGGCTGTGCGTTGATTGATCAGTCAGTCAGTCAGTCAGTGAGTCAGTCAGTCACCTTTCGCTTTTATATATATAGATTATTGCGTTTTTCGGTATTATTATTTATTTATTAAATTTATCATTGAAATATTCATGTACATTATAATAACATTTACGGATTAGAAATTGTTTTAATTTATTTATAAAGATATTAAATTTTTGTTCATTTTTAATGTCATCTGGTAATTTATTATATATTTTAACTGACATTACTAAAGTGCTTGTGGAGTGTATTTTTAGTTTAGAACCTGGCTGGTTTAGTCTATTTTTGTGTCGTAGTGTGTAGTGAGTCTGTATGTTTTCTCGTGTAGTGAAGAGCTTTTCATTATTTTTAACAAATTTACACATTTCCAAGATATAAATACAAGGTAGGGTTAGAAGTTTATATTCTTGAAAATGGGGTTTGCAGCTGTCTGTGTTATCTATATTGGCTAGTATTCTAATCAGTCGTTTTTGTAGTATGAAAAGTGTTGATGCGTCTGTGCTATTTCCCCATAATATTACGCCGTAGCTTAACCATGCGTATGCATAGGCATAGTACGTAACCAGAGCAGTGGAGAGATTAGTCGATTTTTTTATTTCACGGAGGGCATAGGCAAATTTTGACAACTTTGTCCTGATTTTTTTAATATGCGATTTCCAATTTAAATGTGTATCTATGGATAAGCCAAGTAAGTTGAATTCTTTTACTGTTTCTATTTTTTTGTCATTGTAAGTAAATGTTATGTCTAAAAGAGTTTTTTGATGTGGATAGAAGGATATGATTTTAGTTTTATTGAAATTTAGTTCAAGATTATGTTCTGTCATCCAAGTTGTAATTTTGTTGAGTATACCTGTAAGTATTTCGGTTAAGTTGGTATTGTCGTGACAGGAGGTTAGTACTGAGATGTCGTCGGCAAACAGAACACATGACTCATTTATGATTGTAGGGAGGTCATTTATATAGATTATAAATAGGAGACATCCAATAACACTCCCTTGGGGGATAGAGGCGTTAATTTGCTTGCTATCCGACCGAACGTATTGGATTTGTTTTGTATGTTCGTTGTAATATTCTACTTCGACTTGGTGTTCTCTGTTTTCTAAATATGATTTGAACCATTCGTAAGCCTTTCCGCGGATCCCTATTCCTTGTAACTTATTAAGTAGGATGTCAAATTGCACTTTGTCGTAAGCTTTAGTCATGTCTAACAGTATACCTACGGCATATTTTTTCTTATCAATTATATTAATGGCTTCCTGGATAAAATTATATACTGCTAGAGCTGTGCTTTTGGGCACATTACCAGTGGACAACGATATGGAGGAGATTTTCGACGCCATTTTTTAGTTTAGTATATTTTTAGGTTTAGTTAGTGAGTAGTTTTTGGTTTAAGTGTATATTTTTGTAGTCTTAGTTAAGTATTTTTTACACTGTATATACTTGTATCTATGTAAATAAACGATTTTTTTAAATCTTAAATATTCGACACTTATGTATGTTATATTGTTGGCATTGCCCAATATTCTCAGTTACTCTAATTCTTCAAAGAGTGCATAAATTATTTTCGTTTTGCAAAACAAGAGGTAGCAAAAACAACGACTTTTGAAATTATTTTTGCACTTTTTTGTGTTTTGCCTTTGAAGTAGATTATTCTTTATTGAGAAAGTTTTTCTTCCATTCTTACAGTACACAGTATACAGTAGTCTCATCTTAGTAGATTACCCTTTCATACCATATCCGTTTTCACACAGTCCACCCATCATTTCTTAGGTCTTACAAAAATATCAACAACTCATAAGCCCGCAGGCTTATTAAGTAAGAAACAGCAATCAGCAATCATCGCGCGATCAAACGCTTTATGTCATAAAATTCGGCATTAAGTACAGTCAGTGGTGTCTCATCCCGTACAAAGAAACTGTCCCGACGTACTGTACTGATTATACTGATTATTATTTTTTCGGTTCGGTTCCGTTCCACGGATATAGACGGTGATCTATCTATCGCCGTGGAACAGAACCGAACACAATCGATTTACAATCAATAATCGGTATAATCAGATAAAAAACGCTAGTTACGTCGGCACGGTTTCTTTGTATGGGATGAGGCATCTGTATGTTAGTTTTATATTATCTGTGGTACAGTGTAGGTATGGTAGCTCGCTACACAATCGTTTGCTACACTCGCTGTTTGTCAAATGAACTTATTTAAAAAAACCGCCAAAATCTCGAAAAATACTGTATTTAAGAGCAATTATTGCACAAAATTCGCTATCGTTTTGCTCTTGCAAGGTACGTAATAAGCCTGCCGACCTTCGCCAAGCCATTGCTAAGTTAGAAAGCTCTAAGTTATTACCATATGCACATGCAGATAATAGCCGTTGTGCCTACGATTAAATAAAGGTGGCGGTTCCTTTCAAGTACAGGGTTCAAATCCTCGTCGATTAATTACGAAACTTGCACATTGCCAGCAATTATTACAAGAAAAAGCTCTTTGAAAATACATTGTTGTGATAGTCAATGTTTCTAATGTGTTATTAGTAGTAAATAGTTAATTTGTACACGTTTTATGTGAATAAATTGTTGGCTTAACTTGCCTATTTTATTTGATGCTCTTGGTAATAAATTCCTTATTATTTTATGGTAGTTTGTAAATGTGGTGAATTCAATAATTCGTTGCAAAGTGGCTTAGACCCTATTCAGTCAAATCCAATGCAAGCTTAGTCACTCAAAGAATATCTATGGAATCGTCACATGCACTCTCAGCATTAAAAAACCTGGCCAAGTGCTAGTCGGACTCGCGCACAAATGGTTCCGTACCATTATCGCAAAAAGCGGCAAAATTGAGCAGGGAATTTGGCTCCTGGAGAGGGAGCTCCATCTATTTTTCCCAAACTGCCGCGATTTAGGGCCAGCCTCTTGAGAAGTAGTCCTGAGGCCATAGAAAAGATATATTCTATCATCAAAAGCGTGGCGATAGCGATTGTAATAAAGGCAAAATTGTATGGGATTGACAAGCGATATCGAAAAATCACGTGAACAATCTCTTACATTTTGACATTTCGACTATCGCCTTCGCTGGCATCGAATTGTCTAGAGCCTCTCAGTTCCACAATAACTAAAGTTAGGTTAGGTAAAATATCAGGACACGAGGTGGTGGCGCGTAATGTTCCACGCGCGCCCCTCTTAGACGTCGTGGGGGGAGTCAAACACCTCAGGCCCCCCAACACGAGGTCGAGGCCCGCAGAGGCGGGCCGGCACTAGCCGGGGGTTGCGGAAGTATCGTATGTTCCTTCGAACCCCAGCATAGGTGTGAGATGGAACACCGGGGTGGTTTTTAGTCAGTAAGAGTCAGGCAGACCCGTCCAGGGCGGAAGACATCCAATGAGGATTGCCCACCCGGAACAAAGTGGGTTAGTTAGGGGTGTATGTTGAAAGCCTCCACGTGGCTCACCCAAGCCAACGTCGGCTCCAACTGCCCACCCGCTTTGTGTGGACAGTTGGAGCGGGCGGCTAATTTCAACACACGATTAAGTGTCACATATGGCACACATGTGTAGAAGCCCATTTGGAGTAGCATATGTGAATAGTGGGCAATGCCAACAATATTACATACACACGTGTCAAATTGATTAACTACCTCCTTTTTTTGAAGTCGGTTAAAAAAGCATCAGATCTAAATAAGACATGGCATGGTCACCATGGTGGTGATGTCTATGACATGGTGAAATTTCATTAAAATACGTCCGGCGGTTTTGATGCGATTGTCGTTTTTTGTCCGTGTTAGACATAGCTCTACAAATTAATTACACTAAGTTATACGAATAAAACTGAAAACTTTATTTTATGGTCTAATTGTAACTTATAGAATAACTAACATCACTGATAAAATGTAGGTGTACAAAGGAACACGTCTGCTTAATCCTTTGAGGGTACGGGCGTGACGTAGTGTTGGTTTGTACTTTGTAGAGTCTCTTTCAAACCACTATACCTTTATTTCAAGACTGACCTGCTCCCGTCAACTGGTTACCTACCTACCTACCCTACCTACCATACCTACCATAACCCACCCACCCTACCCTACCTACCCTACCTACCTACCACTTTTTTAACCGACTTCCCAAAAAGGAGGAGGTTCTATGTTCGACTTTGTTTGTTTTTTTTTTTTTTGTTTTTGTTTACCGATATCTCCGTCAATTGTGGACCGATTTTGAAAATTCTTTTTTTGTTTGAAAACGTATGTTCCGAAATTGGTCCCATTTAAATGTGGTGGAAATAAAAAAAAAATTGCAAAAAAATACTACCGACTTCCAAATACAAAACTACAAAGTGAAAAATAACTTTAATTTTTGAAGTCGGTGTCCATAACGCAAAAAATTGGCACCTACGAAAGACACCGACTTCAAAAATTAAAGTTATTTTTCACTTTGTAGTTTTGTATTTGGAAGTCGGTAGTATTTTTTGGCAAAAAAGTTTTTTTATTAAACTATTTATTTGAATAAGAATTATACTACAATACGAATGTAACCAACTTTTGTTTCTACCGTCGATATAATTAAAATTTAGAACATAAAAGCTGCTATTGTGACTTGCTACTTAACTATGATAATAAGATATATTCTCTTGCAGTTTTTTTGTAGGTAATAATGAGTACTTCAATTATGTAGAGCATAATTTTTATGTATGATCAATAGTATTCTCAGCGCACGCCAAATTATGATTTTTATAGGCAAAATGTTGCTCCTTTGGGTTATATTATTGCAATTCAAATAAGGATATCTATTAAAAAAAATGCATTTGACACTCAAGCATAATGTAGCTTTCTACTGGTGAAAGAATTATCAAAATCGGTTCAGTAAATCCAGAGATTACCCCCTAGGTACACCCTCACAACATCACAAACTTTACCTCTTTATAACATTAGTATAGAGATAATGAACAGTATAATTTTTGTCTTAAGCGCCAATTCAATAAAAAACCGTGCTGAAACTTTAATCCACCTCAGCAGAAAATTTCACAACTACAAATTGCCATTTCAAATAATCCGTTTGCATAACGATAATTTTCTATAATAATTTTCGTGTCTTAACAATAATTCTTATTTCTAATGGCTGCCGATCGGCAATTGTTTCGCATCAATACACAAACCGATATCATTGTGGTTTCACAAATGGTTTGCGTTACGTTAGAAACATTGGAAAAGGCATTTCTTTAGTTTATTTTTTAGATTGTTTTTTGGTATTTAAATGAGGCTTTTGTAAGATATTATGTGTTTTATTAAATGGAAAAGGATTTGAAACGAGATTATATTTTAAAACAAATTTGCAAAAAAGGTAAAGAAAGAAAGAAAAAGCATTTATTGCTACAGAAATCGATATTAGAATTAATATTTGTTTCGGGATATTTACAATGTATATTTTGATTTTGGTCCAGAGCTCGATTTTTCGGCACCGTTACAAGCGCCATGATCACAAAATATACACGGTAAATATCCCGGAACAAATATTAATTCTAATTATTGTGACCATGTCAGCTTCAAAGAAATCGATATGCCTATAAATTACGTATAAACTCAAACACAGTACTCAATTACTCAGCATATAGGTTTTTTTTTTCTTTATTAATAAAAACTAAGGTTCTTAATAATAAATTACAATCTAGCCTTAATAGACTTATAAGCCATTTAACTCTAACTAACTAAGCAATTTAACTCTTTATTGTATAATGTTATAACTAAGAATAGTTTCAATTTGCACTTTTGTATAGTTCAGTAGCACTTTCGTACAGTCTCATATGTTAAAAACACTTAGTGCACGTGTTACATAGCATATATGTTGAAATTTAAATTTATTTTATTCACTTTTTACGTATATTACTTAAAAAAAATTGGATAGAACATATTTTTTGCATTATTTAACCGTCAATTAATTTGACTATTAAATACCTAATGTATATAATAATATGTAGGTCTTTAAACATTAATGAGATTATTCACAGAAATAAAAATTATGTTGCAATTTTTATGCCCGTGAATAATTTAGATACATGTGGGCGAAAAAGGCTAACCGTCAATATCTTTTCATATGTCCAAATATTGACAGGGTAATATATTTCAGAGATCATCTAATACTGAAATTATTAATTTTCATGATTATTTTCAATTCTTGAAACAATGTCAATGAATTAGAAGGTTCCCTGGAAACTTACAAACTTATCGAGCATCTTTCAACGATAACGATTCCCTGATTCCTGAAAAGAAAAATAAAACTCTCATTTAAAACTATTTTAGAAATACAAATCTATTTTCAAATAATTTATCTATTCAATCGTAACATTTCGTGGCTCACGGTAACAATTACGATTGCGACCGCGATCAATTGCGATCGCACGCGACTTCCTCGGCGCGACCGCAATCTCGGCGCCAAATCGATCGAAGCTGCCGAGATGTTTGCTTTTGCTCTTATCTGTCATTATCTGTGGTGTAAAGTGGTTCTACTCTATGACTATTGACTATGGGTAATCAAGTTCAATGGGTTTGAATTTCTCTATTTTTGTTCTTAGATAAACATGGTCTGTTTTTTTGGTATGGTAGATTTTATACGTGTGTATGAATAATTTGCTCTTAGCCAGGCATGAAATCACGGCAAACGTCTTCCGTGATGTTCTGCTATGGTACCATCTAGATTCTAGGGCCTAGGTTGTCTTTCCTTTGTCACTAAGGAAAGCATCGGCAGATTTTTGAACATTTATAGCAGTACGGAGGTATGGGTAAAAAAAGAAAAAAGAAAGTTTATTCGCCACAAAAACGACACAACAAACAACAACTACAATACACAACAACACAACAATACACACAAACGTACGAACAACATCAAACAACGACGACAACGTACAATATCTACTGTATGATTCTACCCATTCGTTAACTATGAGACTTCAATTTTGTGTGTTGTGGGTGGAAGTCGTGACATCATAAAAGGAAGTAGATAAATGGGATGCTCAAATGAATTAGGAAAAAGGAAATACCCCAATATTGGTTAAAACTAAATCCATCAGTGCTAAAAGTCTTTCGAGCCATAAACAACAACAATAGGTAAATATTTAAATGCAATCCATTTCTTTTTATTCTGTGGTTACATGGCCAGCTTATCTAAAGTCTAGACGCCATTTGTATCGGCCGAGACGTTCCGATTTCAAACAAATTTCAAATCGAGTTCTTTATAAATGTCATTTGTTTATCGACTTCGGCGCGTGCCCGCTAATGGAAAGCTTTACCCAATGATTCGTTTTTGGAAAAAAATTAAGAACTGTCACGAACTGGATTTACTAAGCTATTTTGGAATTTATTCCACAAAAAATAAGGTTAGAAGTTGATTGTGTCTAATGTACAGTTTGGATGATTCGGCCCGGGTTCGTGCTAACGTTATCAGCCAGCATTATTTGCTTCGAGTTTCGATGTTTCTTTTAACCTTTTATCGAATTCCCAAAGAGTGTTTTGAATTAAAACATTATTTGCGTGTTGTGAGCGAATTTAAAGTGCTTCGCGATTAATCGAATCGAAACACGATCGTGTTTGATTTAATCGATATTTATTTAGAATTTGTTCTAAATTACTTTGAAGAATTGCTTTACTTTTTAGATTTAGGTATGTTTCTGCACTAAGTCGTAATAGAGGTGTACCCATTCTGTATTATTTTCGTATAAACTGGTCTTATAACAACTTGATACTATTATGATAAGTACAAAGTCAAGTCTCGGGATGAATCTTCTAAAAATTTGCGTCGTGTCCTACTGTGCATTATTAATGTAGGCAAATTCCCGTTTGCAAACTCAAACTTGAATATTTATTTGTAAACTAGAGGACGCCTCGCGGTTTCACCCGCGTATTTGCCGTTCCCGTGGGAATACAGGGATAAAAAGTAGCCTATGTCACCCGGGGATAGAGTAGCTTCCCAACGGTGAGTGTGAATTGTTTGTTTGTTCCGAATAGGCTCCAAAACTACTGGACCGATTTCAAAAATTCTTTCACCGTTGGGAAGCTAGTCTATCCCCGGGTGACATAGGCTACTTTTTATCCCTGTATTCCCACGGGAACGGGAACTACGCGGGTGAAACCGCGAGGCGTCCTCTACTAGTAAATAAAGTACAGATTTGCCTATATTTATAATGCTTTTTCACCATAACTCCGTCCACATGAAAAAGCCCTTAGAAATAAATTCAGAACATCATCATCATCAGCCTTTTAATGTTCCCACTGCTGGGACACAGGCCTCTGTGAGAGGGAATGTGCCGTAATCCACCACGAAGGCACAGTGCGGGTTGGTAGATGTCACATGTCTTCGATTTTTTTTGGTTTTAGGACATGCCGGTTTCCTCACGATGTTTTTCTTCACCGTTTTGAGAGCAGTGGTGATGAAATAATTTGCACAAAGTAAAGCGCCTGCCTGGGTTCGAACAACTGCTCTCAAATATAAATAATTTCAGGGCATCATACAATGCTGATATAATAATAACGAGGTTATTACAGTTGTCCTATCTCACGGCGGGTTGGTCTTAGTCGTGTGTAGATCAGTGATGGACAAAGTACGGCCCGCGGGCCAGCTCCGGCCCGCGAAAGGATCTGGCCCACCGACGGACCTTCGACATGAATAGTATATGGCCCGCGATAATTATATTTTGACGGTCCAGAAGTATAAAGTAGATTCTTCTTTTCCGCCTACAATGGCAGGATCTTCGAATAAAAGTTAAATTGTAGTTTTTAACATTTGTGCAAGTGTGTAATGCTGTAATCTATATCTATACTAATATTATAAAGCTGAAGAGTTTGTTTGTTTGAACGCGCTAATCTCAGGAACTACTTATTGGAATTGAAAAATTATTTTTGTGTTGGATAGTTCATTTATCGAGGAAGGTTATAGGCTATATAACATGACGCTACGACCATTAGGAGCGGAGCATAAATGAAAAATGTTGCAAAAATGGGCAAAGATATTCCTTTTTGAGGGCTTCCGTTGCGTGCGCTGCGTAAAGGGTTAAGTTACGCAAGTTTGTAGGGTAGGTTAGGTAGGGCAGGGTAGGTAGGTAAGTAAGTAGATAGTTAGCCAGTTGACGGGAGCGAAGCCGCGGGGGTCAGCTAGTGTTTTATATGAATAAAAGTTTCAACCCAAATTCATTGTTTCCTATAATTCTGGCCCTCTTCTGAACTTTCTTAAACTTTCTGGCCCTCCATCAAGAAAGTTTGCCCAGCACTGGTGTAGATGCCCATGCACATTGTTTCTGTGTGCGTCTCAGATGAAATAAAAAGTCCAGATGGAACGTTGCAAACAACAAAATGACGCCGGTTCAAACTATGCCTTTCCGTACAAAATTTACACAATTACAACGAAATTACGCCTTAGCTTGTCATTCGAGCTCACAGATCAAATAATAAAGCTCAACTGACAAGCTAAGGGGTAGTTTCGTTGTACGTGAGCGCGTGTACTTGTGTATATATAGGGCAAGGCATAGTTTGAACCGGCTTCACTTTGTTGTTTGCAACGTTCCATCTTGACTTTTAATTTGAACTTCTCGAGGTGTGCTTAAGCTCGGGAACGCTCAATATCCCTTACGCACACAGAAACAATGTGAAACTACACACACGACTAAGACCAACCCGCCGTCGTGAGTACGAACATCTGTACTAGGTCTTAGCCGGATACAAGTACCACACGGTATGCAAAATCTGCAAAATTCGAAATCTGTTTTGAAAGTTTTGCAGTTATGAAATGACATCATAATCGCAGGTTTCCTGATGGCTGATGTAATAAATTATTTTTAAATTAAGTTGACAAGATAATAATTTTCAATTGGATAATAATTTCAATCAAGTTTCTTAATTTACTATTTAAATTAATAATTGGGTAATAAATTGTTATTAGGAACATGTTTGGTTAAAAATAATATCTTGTGATGTATTTTTGTCTTACAAGCGCGGACTTTGCAAATTCGACACTGGATTTCATTGTCAGGGGGGTGACCATGAGCTCTTAGAGTAAGGTTATTTTGAGGTAGAGTAAGTGACAGATGTATACACGTCATATACATCTGTCCCTTACACACACTCAAAATAACCTAACTCTACGAGCTTATGGTAACCCCCCTGGTCTTTTTAGATTCTGTTTGAGACTATGTCAGAGGACTATCATGATTTAAGACGGAAACACACTTACGTATTGTGGCGAGGCGTGGCGCCTTTTGTCGCAGTTGATTGGCTACAAAACTCGTTGTGTTACGACGTAGGCTGAAACAGAGTCGTTTGATTGGTGGATCCCGCGGCACGCCACGACCGTTATTGTGTTTCCGTCTTTATTCAGCTCTAAATGCTACTCGGACAATTGAATAGATTGAAATTCGATTTACTTAAGAAATACTCAAATAATATTTTTTTTCATCTACACTCACAACGTAATGTTCCAAATATGAATTAAAAAAATATTGTATAAACACGTACTTTATATTCGTGGATAGGTAAAATTAATCGAAGGAAAATGTTGCACTGTAATGGGTTTTCCATTACAGTGCAACATTTTCCTTCGATTTTCAAACAACTCCATCATAAAATAACTTTTTAATGTTCTTCTTCTTAGCGTGTCGATGACAAACAGACTCTTTTTAGTTAAATGCCATGCCTGGCCCAGAATTCAGCCACGGCAACGCCCTCCGCCGACGCAGTCATAAGGTCCTCACGTGAACAGACAACAGGACATGCGGCACAAGACGAAAGGTGGGCCATGGTCTGTGGGGAGACACCGCACAAGCACCGAAGATCGGAACCATCCAAGAACCTCCATCTATGGAGATTGTCTTTGCTGCGGCCGACCTGAGTGCGGAGTCTGTTCAGAGTTTTCCAGGTCTGCCAAGGCAATGCGTGCCCAGGCGAAAGGCTCTCCGATGGCTCTAGAAAATCATCAGCGAGTTTAAATTTCTCTCGCCAAAGATCGCATCTTTCCGAGGAGACGTTTCCGGTAGAAGGACTTACGCAACCAAGAAAACTTTTTCGGCTTTTAAGCCTCTGGGGCACCGAGGTGTATTTGTGCATTGGGTGGCGCGAGTCACTTTCCTGCTTTGCCTTTTCTATGCGGCTTCCCATAGTCCTACGCACTTCCGGGGGCGCGATGCCAATAAGTGGATACAGCAATCGTACCGAAGTCGGTTTAAGGCAACCAGTGGATATTCGGCATGTCTCGTTTAGTGCAGTATCCACTAGACTGGAGTGGGCGGAGCGGCTCCACACTGGACAGGCATATTCACCAGCGGAGAAACAGAGCGCCATTCCAGTTGTTCGCAAGACTTGGGGAGATGCTCCCCATCTAGTGGATGTAAGGCGACGTAGCAGGCTGTTCCTGGCATGCACCTTTCTCTTAACAATTTCGCAATTTTTCCTGTAGTTGAGGGACCTATCCAAAGTGACGCCGAGGTATTTTGGATGGGGACTATGGGTGATCAGTAGCCCCTGCCATGAGATATTGAGTGTTCGACCCGCTTGTCTGTTACGGAGGTGGAAGGCGCACGACTGCGTTTTTGAGGGATTTGGTTTCAATGCATTTTCTGCATAATAGTGGCTGAGGTCTGAAAGTGCGATGGAAAGGGTGGTTTCAATCTCCTCAAAATCAGTGGCTTGGCAAGTTAACGCCAGGTCGTCTGCATACAGAAAGCGGGTCGTGTTAGGACTCACCGGTTGGTCATTGGTGTATATGTTAAACAGCAATGGAGCCAGTACACTGCCTTGGGGCAATCCATTCTTCTGGGTCCGCCACCTACTTTTATCATCGAGAAGGTTCACTTGAAATCGTCGGTTACTGAGGAGCTCTCTAAGAATTCGAACAAACTTTGGATCCTCTGTTAGGTTGGTAACCTTCCATAACAAGCGCCTAATGTTAACGGTGTCGTAGGCCGCCGACAAATCCACAAATACCGCACCCGTCACCTTCCTGGTTTCGAACCCATCCTCAATATGTTGCGTGAGGTTAAGGACCTGCCCGCAGCAAGACTTCCCAGGTCTAAATCCTGATTGCTCCGGTATAAGTTTCGGGTCGACAAGGTTTGAGAGACGGGCCAACAGTAGTCTTTCGAAAAGTTTGAAGGTGTGGCAGAGGAGCGATATAGGGCGGAAGTTTTTGGGATCGTCGTGTGGTTTACCAGGTTTGGGGATTGCAATGACTTTAGATCTCCTCCACAGACGAGGTATATTCGCAGACTCCAGACAGTGGTTGAAGAGTTTTAGCAACCATGACACCGATACAGGGCCGAGGTGCTTTATTTGCTCAACTGAAACATCGTCCACACCGGAGGCCTTACCAGAGCTCAGTCTTTGGATGGCTAGGACGATGTCTGCTAGTTGGAATGGGTCACACACTGATTCACTGGAAGATGCCAGGTTGCCAATTTTAGGAGTTCTGCCTAGGCGTTGCGGTGGTTTGCCGTTAAGCAGGAGTTTGTGGGCAACCTGGTTAGCCGTTACTGCACTGGGTGTATGAGGAGGTGGGGACTCGCTGGTGAGTCTCCGGATAGTGGTCCATGCTTTTTTGCTATTGTGCGTCAAGTCAATGTTAGTTACCGTGTCCATCCATTTTTCCTGGCGTTGTTCGCATATACGTGACATCAGTTTTTCACCGGCTTCAACGCTTTCAGTTGAGAAGGGGTCATCGTCGTATAGTTCTTCGTACGTCTTTAGCAGTTCTCTAGATTCCTGGGAAATGCCGGGGATGTACGATGTGCGACAGCCTCGCGGGATATATTTTCGAGATGTTTTTGCGACTACGCTTACGAATTTGTCGTAATTTTGCGGGGTAGGAGAAACATTAAGCAATTCGTCATCTACGGTCATCGAAAATTGTTCCCAGTCAGCTTTTAAATAATTAAAGCGGCGTTTGAAAGGCATAGTCACTGGGAGGACAGCGGACTGGATATTGCACATTATAGGCCTATGTTGGGTTCGCGGGATTGGTGGACAAACGATCTTCTTGCTTCGGCTGCCGATATTTGAGCTGACAAATACGAGGTCAGGATTGTACCCACGCTTCCATCGTCCACTATTAAAAGACGCAGGTTGTTTTGGATCGTGGATTAGGTTCAGATCGTTAGCCTCTGCCCATTCTTCGACAGTTTGACCGTCCGAGTTCGTCGAGCGATAGCCCCAACTGGAGCTATGGCTATTGAAGTCACCAATCACAACTTTTGTTCGCTGGGTGTTGAAATTACCCGAATTGAATACAAACGGGGTGCCAGGGGGTTTATACACTGATGTTACAGTGCAGTTACCGAGGTCTACTGTGATAATTTCGATGTTATTATCGTTGGAACACTTTGTGGAAATAATTCTTACGCCGGGAGCAGCAAACACTGCGTTACCGTGCTTCGGGTGACAGATCTCGGCGATAAGTGACAGTCCAGGAATGGAAGGCCTGTCCTGCGTGGAGTCCCGATGGGTCTCTTGGACACATAGGATGTCACAGTGTACCTTGCGAGCTAGTTCGGAAAGAATCTCTGCTTTGTCGCGAGAGAACCCCTCGATGTTGATTGAAACTACACACAAGGCTGGTTTCGTTAGTGGACTGCTTGGCCCCGATAAGGGCCGATTGTAGTTTGGATTTGCCATCGTGGTGAAAGGATTAGCCAATCGACAGAAGTCGATTGCCCAGGGTGCGCCGGACGTGACAGATGATCGGATGGTACGTCGCTCGGGGAGGCTCCTTTCATGCACCCCCATGTAATGTTTATAGCACACTTTTACTTTTTAATTTATTGACGCTTATGGTCTCATTGACTTAATGTAGAAAAGTAGTGTCATTGTCTATGGATGCGCGCGCTGCGCAGTCGTGCGCAATGAAAATCTAAATTGCCCGCCATACCATATTTTTTTGTCCGTTTCCTCTTTTGTTTTATTTCAACTGTAAAGATAAAATAGTGTATGCAACGGCTTATAATTAGGTATTAAAACACCGTAATTATTATTAATAACTCCTATTATATGATCTTTGCATAAACTACTATTATTTTACAATTACTTACCCGTGTCTGAAGGTGAAGTAGAGGCCACCCGCCATTAACATAGTGCTCCAATATAGGAAGAGACCTCAAGAAAGCCCACTTGCCAGAACCAACAACCCAACACAGAACAATTTGGCGCAGGAAAGAGAGGCGAGCCGACCCCAAATAATGAGAACAGGAAATGAAGATGAGAGTTACACATAACTATTCTTTAATGTACACAAAACATAGAAACATACAAACACGATAGGACTAAGGACAGTTTATGAACAAAGGCGAGCTTAACCCATAGTTGGGTTCTAACAGCAAACCTCAGTTGCGTAGAGAAATATGCATTTGAGGATAGTACATACATGTCCACAACGAAAGATTATTAAAAACTCTTAAATTTTTTAAATACTTACTCACTAAATAAACTAAACAAATACGTGTGCAACACACTATTTATTACAAAACTAAAATATTACAATTGTAAATACATGTCAGGTTGACAGGAAATATTCCCTAATTCTTCTCTTGAAAACGTCCAATGAAGGGCTATCCCGAATAGAGTGTGGATGAGTATTCCAGAAGCGCACAGCGCGAACAGTAAAAGATCCACCGTAACGACTTGAAGAGTGGGAAGGAAAACGAAGGAGAAGAGATGATGACAGACGACAAGGTTACCTACGTGTAACCAAACCAAATTTTTGGCAAAATCATCTTCTATTTTCTCATTATCATTTCGTCACACAGTACTCTACACCCGTGATAAACTACCTACCGAAACATTCAAACAACACCGCATAAAAACGATATTACACAACTCAAAACATTAATGTTTAAACAAAAATTCAATCAGCGACAACTCAAGGCCAATCTCAGAGTCATTAAACTCGATTCTTCAACAAAAAGCCGTACGACGAGCGATTCGATCCACAACCCTTGCGTTCACGAGCATTCGGCAAAAAACCTCAGATCTTCGATAACTCAATTTGGACCAATTTATTGCTGGACGGTAATAGGTGCAGCTACCTTGCTTTTTCTTAATTAGTTTTGGATGGACGTGACGATATGGCGATTGTTAGGTGTAGGCCGAGTGTTGGTGCGTGTACCTTAATTTTGGGTGTGGGACAGATGTGTAAGTAAGTTTTCATATGGTACGTAAGATGAGCGTCTTGGTTTCGATTCACTTTTATAGAAAACATCGTATTTTTGTTGGCCAATAAATGTGCCATTTATGTCAAATGCAAATTTATAAAGATTCCACAATTTTTGGTCATACTTTGGGTAGTGGTAGAGCGCTTGGCTCTTGGATGGTTGAATAAAGACTACTTACATATTTTTTCATGTCTATCATAAAACGAAACCCCTAACTTGTTGTGAAATACTTTAAAAAAAATGCTGGACGCATAGGTTGTTCCAGACCATAATGCTGTTTAAACTTCGAACAGAAAAATATGTCTTTTTTCTTAATTATCACTAGGTGCATCTGGGTATTCAGTGTTGATGGCCAGTATTTTTCTTAATCAAATATAAAATATTATCACCGTTATTTATAAAAATAATTTATCAGCAACTTCAATATTCTTTAGAGAATTTGAATTCAGAATCAGCTATAATAAACAGTTACTCCTATAGATTTATAGTTGTTCGGAATCAGTTTCTTCCGTCCTTCCCCATTTTATGAATCTCGAATTAGGCAATTAGAAACATAAGCTACTAGTGATGAACCCCAGTAGGTCGTAAGAGGGCGGTGGCGCCGTGTAGTCGAATAATTACCTTGCTTATACCGGCGGGCAGCCTCTTGTTTCGCAAATCATCGTCGCTCATTTATTCAAACGTTGTACTGTTGAACACTCAAGTGTTTGGGCGTTTGAGTTAGAAATATGAAAGTTAGCGTCGTCACATTGACCGGACCCGTGGGTCTAGCATCCATCGGATTCCCGCTGGAACTTCACCAGGTCATCGGTCCACCTAGTGGGAGGCCTACCCAACGCAACGTCTTCCGGTTTGCGATTGCCACTCCATAACTTTTCTACCCCATCGACCATTCGTTCTGCGAGCAATGTGCCCTGCCCACTGCCACCTAAGTTTGGTAATTCTTCGGGCTATGCCGGTAATCTTTGTTCTCAGGGTTGTTAATTAGTATTAATTGTACTAATCACCAATATTTTTGGTTGGAATGAACATTTCGGATTAAGCATATATATGAGATTTACTACTGCGCAGCCATTTGTAGCCAACTTGAGACCGAGCAAAAAGATTGGGGATGACTGTTTATGGAATGATGTTTTACTGAAATCAAACGTGAAAATCACAGGTGAGATAGCGGTCAAACGCGAGACTAAAAGTCGAGACGAGAAATAAATAAAATCTAGACTCTAGAGCAATTAAGTCTAGAGCAAGGTGCTGTTTATACAAAGTCGTGAGCCTATTGTTATTTTAAAAAAGCCTTTATCTAGAGCCAAGAACTAAATACAATCTAGACTCTAGAGCAATTAAGTCTAGAGCAAGTTGCTGTTTATACAAAGTCGTGAGCCTATTGTTATTTAAAAAAAGACTTTATCTATAGCCAAGAACTAAATAAAATTTAGACTCCAGAGCAATTAAGTCTATAGCAAGGTGCTGTTTATAAAAAGTCGTGAGCCTATTGTTATTTTAAAAGGCTTTTATCTAGAGCCAAGAAATAAATAAAATCTAGACTCTAGAGCAATTAATTCTAGAGCAAGGTGCTATTTATACAAAATCGTGAGCCTATTGTTATTTAAAAAAAGACTTTATCTAGAGCCAAGAACTAAATAAAATCTAGACTCTAGAGCAATTAAGTCTAGAGCAAGGTGCTGTTTATACAAAGTCGTGAGCCTATTGTTATTTTAAAAAAGCCTTTATCTAGAGACAAGAAATAAATAAAATCTAAACACTAGAGCAATTAAGTCTACAGCAAGGTGCTGTTTATAAAAAGTCGTGAGCCTATTGTTATTTTAAAAAAGCCTTTATCTAGAGCCAAGAACTAAACAAAACCTAGAGTCTAGAGCAAGTAAGTCTAGAGCAAGGTATTGTTTAAACAAAGCCGTGATGATGCTAGAAAAGTAACCAACTATAAAAAAATACATGAGATAAGAAACAGGAAAGATAGTTTGAAAAACTATATTGAACTCGTTCTATTCAACTAGATAAATAAAAAAAGTCGTAATCGGGTTTGTGATCTTTAACCTGACACGTGTAGCAAAAAGCCTGAAACTTATAACAGTGCTGTCAATTTGACAGTTGCTCTCTTGTTTTTGTCACTGTTGCAAGCAAAGATCTTATACTTCTTACTACTAGACTGTGCACTAAGCCGCAAAAACCGGTCCACGTGAGAAGGCTCCCGTTGGTAGTGTGTCTCTTTCTAATGAGGTGACCATGACCAAACAGAACACGGGATAGATTGATTGTAAAAACGATAGTTTAAGTTTCCCGATATATTGTTGCTACCTAAACCTACCTAATTTACAGTTAATAAAAAAATATAGTGTTTATATTTTTTGGTATCTACATCACTAACCGTATGGTGTCGGGCGTAAAGAATTTCACAATCCCATGTTTGCCCGTGGCGTGAGTGTCGTAAGAGGCGATTGTGGGAAAAACAGAGAATGGGCAGCAGCGTTCTCTGTGCATTTGTAACAACCATACTGCGATCGCCAACCCGCCTGGAAAGCACTCCCTATGAATAGCACAAATAAAACATAGCCCATATTGCACGGCATCCTGTACCCTCGACTACGGTAGCGGTCGAGGTTACGGTATGGCAAGGGCTACTAAGAATCCCGGACGAGATCCGGCTACCCCAACAAATACCGACGACTGGACCTGGCAACGTACAACACGCGCACACTCCGGACCGACGAAAAAATCACCGAACTCGAAGAGGAATTGAGCAGTTTACGATGGAGTATTAAAGGGTTATCTGAAGTTCGAAGAGAGGGACAGGACACAATAATCCCCAAATCCCAAGTCTCCTCAAGTCTCATTCTTCAAGACCATCGTATAGATAGGAACAAAAAGCTCTCTGATCCTACTCTCAAGCTCATTAAGGAGAGGCGTTAGATGACCCTGCAGTCTTCAGACGGTGCTTTGAAATACCAGCAGCTAAATATACCTCAAAGGATCTCTATGATTTCACATATTGTCCAGTTGCGTAGACAGTTGAGAAATAAAACTACACCAATTGTTGAAATAAAATTCCACTAGGAATCAATTTGCAAATAATATTAACAGCGGCTGAATTTCATTCGAACAAAGTCCGCCAAAAATGCCGCAAACCATCATCCTACATTTAGTATTACCAGGCCCAAACATTTAAAAGTACTACTCTTACTCAGTATTAATGAATATTTTTTAAATACAACGAATTGATTAAATATAGGAACTGTAGAAATATTTAAATACGTTTTTAGAAATATTTAAATACGTGTCAAAGTCTATGAATTGTTCGTTTTGGTATAACACAAAAATGAAAATATAAAATTTTCTACCATTTCTACCAAATCCAATGATTAGTTGAGCTAGGAATAGGTCAGACAAGGACACACTATCAGCGGAAACCCTCTCGCCAGGACCGCTTTTGGTTAGCTACCGCTTATAAGGAAATAGCTAACCTAGGCGTATGATAATAGATTTCATTTTAGCTAAACAAAAAATTTTGGTACACAGTCTAGTAGTAAGAAATACGTATAATGTCTTTGGTAGCAAGTTGGAAGAGATAAAATACAGGTACATCAGGTAATGACTTCATTTCTTCAGATGACATGTCCAACCTTTTGAGTTGGAACTGATAATTTCCGGAAAATTATTTTATTTGTAATTGAAGCTGTTTCTAAACCGCCGTTCAGACTAATTTAGTGATGTTGGTGGAAGGCCACATAAGGATAACATAAGGATGTCAGGCAGTAAATTACATAGATTATCTTTAGAGAAAAGCCATTTACTGTTAAAAAGAAAGAAAAAGAGTTTGACTTAAGACATCACCGCGTTGAAGTGTTTTAGAGAAAAGCCACTTATTGTTAGAAAGAAAAAAAAGAATTTGACATAAGACATCATTGGGTTAGTCTGTTGTAGAGAAAAGCCAATTACTGTTAGAAAGAAATAAAAAGTGTATCACATATGACATCACCACGTTGGTCTGTTTTAGAGAAAAGCCATTTACTGTTAGAAAGAAAAAGAGTTTGACTTAAGACATCACCGCTTTGGTCTGCTGTAGAGAAAAATCAATTACTGTTAGAAAGAAAATGAGATTCACATAAGACATCACCGCGTTGATCTGTTGTAGAGAAAAGCCATTTACTGTTAGAAAGAAAGAAAAAGAGTTTGACATAAGACATCACCGCGTTGGTCTGTTGTTGTCCGTGTTGGTAACTGTTTTGTGGGCTGAATGGATCTAAACACTTTCAGTGCCGGCGAGACATAATTATGACGTGGTGTTCGGGTCAATTCTTTCTCAGGTACCGTCGACAGTTCGACACCGGGAGGGGGTTTTTTAACTTACAGAAATATTTCGGAAATGAAGCAGTATTTCCTCTTCAAAATCATTGTGTAAGATCGTAATTGTAATAATTTAACAGTTTTAATTCCATTTTTAATATTTCAATTTTTTTATATAACTTCTTATCATTTTATAATACATACATGCCTTTTAAGTTTTATTAATCATATTTGTAAAATTTTATTTTGTTAATTGCAAGCGCAAGTCGTATTAATTTTGTATTATGTGGAAAATGTCGCTGGGTGCGCATTTGTTTTTCTTCTTGCTTAAATTGTATGTACTGCTGTAGAGTGTAGTCGTTTGTTTGCCCAAATAAATAAAGTAACGCGATTTACTCATAATTTAAGGTGGCAAGGGTATTTAAAAAAAAAAAAAATATTAAGCAGTGCCGAAAACACATTGTGGTGATTGTCGCGATGTGAATGCGGCACCCAGCAGACACTTCATGAACATTAGAGGTGGCAGTAAACGTGTTTAACACATATTAGTTAAGCGAACTTTGTTTTTAAATAATAAATCAGTTCCTAAAACAACGCTCTACGACTGTACAGTAACAGAGAGCGATGTAAATTGAATTAGGGGGCGTGTACACGGCGCGGTGGCCGCAGTGCTGCGGTACCGAACTCATGCGAGGACACACGGAAGCGGCCATTTATTATAATTAATTGTAAATCTACAAGAGTTAATTATAAGCTAGCTACTGCTTCTATCCTGCAAAAGTTACGGTTAGACAAGCTACATGAGCAACGATACTTCAACACGTTGAGTCCCGTTTCGGAATAGAAATTCGGAATGTTCATGCTACTGTTTTTATGCTGTAAAAAACATATGCTCACACACAAGTAAGTCGGGCCTACGTTGTCCCCCATGTCTAAGTACTAATGCTGTAACATGGAAATATTGTAAAACCAAAGCATTTTTAAAAGAGTAACCATGGAGTTTCTTGCCGGTTCTTCTCCATAGGAAACGACCAACCCGAACCGTGCACCTTTTGTCGACGTTTTATAAGTGCCCATGTAGGCCTATGTGTAATAAAAAAAAAATGATTTTGATTTTGAAGTTACAGCAGATATATCACACTTCACAGTAACACACTTTACACTATCACACTTCACACTATCACACTATCACAATTCACACTATCACACTTCACACTATCACACTAATATTATAAAGACGAAAGTTTGTGAGTGAGTTTATGTGTGTATGTTTGTTACTTCTTCACGCCCAAACGGATGGACGGGTCTGGATGAAATTTGACACGCAGATAGGTTATAGCCTGAAATAGCACATAGGATACTTTTTATCCCGGGAACATGTTCCCTCGGGATAATTTTCGACTTTCACGCGGTCGAAGCCGCTGGCAGGAGCTAGTTATAATAAAAAACAAAAAAAAAGTTAATAAGATCAAAAAACCCGACTGCAAAGATGAAAACAAGAAGAAAATCATGCTGAGCAGTCGGAGTATACATACTCGCGAGCTGGCTGACCAAAACTATAAATTTCACATTTACTTTGCAGTCGGGATTTATGTTTTTTTTTAATTATTTACATCTTTTTAGTTATACTTTTTTTTCGAATGACTTTTAAACATAGAAGTGGTATATATTTTTGTAATCACCTATAAAAACCCTTCATGTTGATACCCCACTCGATGGGATTAAAAGAAAAAAAATTGCAACCCCTACAATATGGCGTCCAAAATCCGCCATATTTGTTTTTTTTTTAATGTTACTTTTCTAAGAACACTTGGGCAGCCATGACCTATCTAACGATGTCTTAAGTATAAAAATCCTTCAAGAGGTTTGAAAGATACGAGGTAATAAAGAATATTACATACATACAAGATACGCGCTAAAAACATAACCCTTTCCTTGCAGCGGGGTAAAAAAAACTATTGCGATCGTTACGAGGATCACCATCCTGAGGATGACATGTCCGTACGTTTGACATACCGCTGATGGTGTGTCAAATTGACATACCATCAGCGGTAACTGTTATCATACATCCAGAATGGAAGACATTGAGAAGCGTCTAACGAAATATCAAAAAAAATCCCGACGAAAAAAAAAAATTCCCCCCACAAAATGGCGCCCAAAATACGCCATTTTCTTTTTTTATATTTTTTATGTAGCCTATGACACTCGCAGGATTAAGACGAATCGATTGACGTAAGAATCATCAAAATCGGCCAACGCGTTTGGTCTCTAGAATGCCACATAGGAACAAACATACATACATACATAGACTGATAAACACATTACCCTCCTTCGGCAGTCGGGTAAAAAGGGGTCAACCTTAAAAATTGTGGACTTCTGACAATCTTTAACGCTGCGCAGATAGAACTGTCTAGAATCTACACGTGCATGTTTTTATCATGGTTCATTGAAATCATGATTCTAAAATCTCGTAAAATACCTGTGGTTCATTAATTTGTTTATGAATATATGATGGCAACATTGTAAGAAAGTAAATTGAATTAGTGGGCGTACACGGCGCGGCGGCATCCAGTGCGGGACCGGACAAATACCTTTATTTATTTAAGGTGAAAACAAACGTGACGCATTAAATTTTACAACAAGAATTACAAAAACTACGACCAAATGCGTAACCAACCATATTTCCCAGAGGACACCCATATGAGGACACCAGATTACTATCTTACTGCTTACAATATTATAAATGCCAAAGTTTAGATTTGTGTATGTATCTTACCCGATCACGCCAGAACGGCTGAACTTATCTGGATGAAATTTGGCACAGAGATAGATTATAGGCAGGAATAGCACATCGAATACCTTTTATGCCAGGAATATGTTCCCTCGGGATAATTTTCGACTTTCACTCGGGCGAAACCGCTGGCAGAAGCTAGTTTATAATAATTTAATATTGAAGAACTAATTATGTCAATGATTAACTACTGCTAAAGATGTACCAACAAGGTAAACTCTGAAATATTGTGTATAAGAAATATCGAACGCTCTAGATATAAGAATATCAAAAATAACAAAAATGTATGTATGAGATTGTCAAGTGCTGTCAAAATCTCACGTGATCATTTCTTTGCCAATGATATTCAAATAAACAGATACGTTATACACTCACAAAACAATTGAAAAAAGTGTTCCACGCAGCAGCGGCAACTAGTGTTTGTCGATTGCGTGTAAATGTAAACAAACATTATTCTGACCACCAATGTTGTTATCTTTTTCTAACCTCCAAATATCAGAATATTAGGAAAAAAAAAATTGTAAATTGAGGCGTATTGCGTACTTACATATGGTATGAGATCCCTTCTGTTTTATGTACTTTGGTATCATAATTGGTACAATTTCTAAATACACATGATATCATTTTTTTATTTTGTTTTTGTTTCAACAAAGCCTATGGCTCTTTGCCATGCGTGACATAAACTAAAGACTAAAGGCCACAATTGTGACCTATACGAGTCTTCACAATGCGCGCGCTCATAACATATCTGTTTATTTGAAAATCATTGTTCTTTGCTTTTTGGCATTTCGTCCATCGCCTTCGGTGACGTCGAATGACTTGTTAGAGCCTCTGGAAAAGCACTCTGGTATGCAAGTAAGCTAATCGGACGACATTATAAGAAGTATCAAAATTCACCCCTCAATTTCTCCCCCTTCAAGTTTTATGAAACTTATCACATTCCAGGGTCCCATCTACCTCCGTACCAAAATTCATCAAAATCGGTTCAGTGGTTTAGGCGTAACAAACAAAGTCATTTTAGAATATTAGTGTGATGATGGTATAGTATCTCATTTAAACATGACACTTTTATAGAGCTTTTGGACTGTAAAACCAAAATGTAGTTGCTTACAAAAAATATCGTCTCTGTAACCTGATGCAGAGCAATGATATCAGAGCAATTGGAACTGAAACTTTTTATCAAGACAATTTTCTCTTAATTCCTTACTGAATACTGTCAAACAAGATAAATAACAAGTAAAATTTAAAAATTTAAAAAACCCCCGACACATTTATCTTGCGAAAACATCCCGATTCAAACAGTAAAACGCCCATAACTTTTGAACGGCTGCACCGTTTTTTTTTAAACATAGCTAAGAACACTCTCGACACAATCACCTTTCCAACAAAAAAAACTAAATCAAAATCGGTTCATCCGTTGAGGCGCTATGATGCCACAGACAGACACACAGATACACAGATACACAGATACACAGATACACAGATACACAGATACACAGATACACAGATACACAGATACACAGATACACAGACACACAGATACACAGATACACAGCAACACACCTCAAACTTATAACACCCCTCTTTTTCCGTCGGGGGTTAAAAAAAAAATTGTAAATTGAGGCGTATTGCGTACTTACATATGGTATGAGATCCCTTCTGTTTTATGTACTTTGGTATCATAATTGGTACAATTTCTAAATACACATGATATCATTTTTTTATTTTGTTTTTGTTTCAACAAAGCCTATGGCTCTTTGCCATGCGTGACATAAACTAAAGACTAAAGGCCACAATTGTGACCTATACGAGTCTTCACAATGCGCGCGCTCATAACATATCTGTTTATTTGAAAATCATTGTTCTTTGCTTTTTGGCATTTCGTCCATCGCCTTCGGTGACGTCGAATGACTTGTTAGAGCCTCTGGAAAAGCACTCTGGTATGCAAGTAAGCTAATCGGACGACATTATAAGAAGTATCAAAATTCACCCCTCAATTTCTCCCCCTTCAAGTTTTATGAAACTTATCACATTCCAGGGTCCCATCTACCTCCGTACCAAAATTCATCAAAATCGGTTCAGTGGTTTAGGCGTAACAAACAAAGTCATTTTAGAATATTAGTGTGATGATGGTATAGTATCTCATTTAAACATGACACTTTTATAGAGCTTTTGGACTGTAAAACCAAAATGTAGTTGCTTACAAAAAATATCGTCTCTGTAACCTGATGCAGAGCAATGATATCAGAGCAATTGGAACTGAAACTTTTTATCAAGACAATTTTCTCTTAATTCCTTACTGAATACTGTCAAACAAGATAAATAACAAGTAAAATTTAAAAATTTAAAAAACCCCCGACACATTTATCTTGCGAAAACATCCCGATTCAAACAGTAAAACGCCCATAACTTTTGAACGGCTGCACCGTTTTTTTTTAAACATAGCTAAGAACACTCTCGACACAATCACCTTTCCAACAAAAAAAACTAAATCAAAATCGGTTCATCCGTTGAGGCGCTATGATGCCACAGACAGACACACAGATACACAGATACACAGATACACAGATACACAGATACACAGATACACAGATACACAGATACACAGATACACAGACACACAGATACACAGATACACAGCAACACACCTCAAACTTATAACACCCCTCTTTTTCCGTCGGGGGTTAAAAATAAGAAGAATTGCCGAAGAGTGGCAGTGGGCAGGGCACATTGCTCGCAGAACGGCAGAACTATGTCCAGCAGTGGACGTATTTCGGCTGAAATGATGAATATGATAAAAATACTGGTAAGACTTTACTGAAAATTGCCTGATCTTGAGATCACAACATTTTTCTTCAAGAAGATGTATTTTCTTCTGACCATTTATTTACCTACATCATAGATATTATTAGATATGATGACAGACGAAAATATAATAACGATCATGACGAACATTGGACCAAAACATTATTATATGATTTACCGTTCTACCATAGTTTAAAAGTAAATTGAATTAGTGGGCGTATACACGGTCCGATGGCGGTAGTCCTATACATTTGTCTATGTGTATATAATATGTATATGTGTATGTACACGGAAGCGATCGTTAGAATTAACTGTGTGGATGTTTGTGGATGTTGTGATTAGCTACCTCTTTTGCGGTAGATTAATTAAGATCAATCTTCTGTAACTTTTATTGTCATGGGTAGTTATGACCTTTTATAGCGTTTGTTAGTACGGTATGTAGTATAGTGTGTAGTGCTTTTCTGGGTGCATGCGGTCCTCACATAAATATGAATTTATTAATGTATATACTTATGTAAATATTGTAAGACCCCTATTAAAAAAAAACGAGTAAGTATGATCCTTGTGCATTCTTCTCCATAACAAGCTACTTTTCCGAATGCACGGTAGAATCAACTTTTATTACTTGTAAATTTTAATTTTAATTTGTGTTTGACATTCAAAAGTGCCGCTTTTTGGCCTAGTTGAATAAATATATTTGACTTTTAATTTTTTGACTTTTGGTATACAAATTCCTCCTACCTGGCGGGCTGTTACATTTGTGAGACTCTGACGAAGTTGTGAAAACCTGACTGATCCACCCCAACCATATTTTTTAGTTTTTATTAATTTTCACGCAACTTTACTGTGTAATTTCTAACAACAAATGAAGATTAAAGCTAATACAAGTATAAATTAAAAAAGGTATAACAAGTAAACATTTCCAAAACCGCCGACATTTTTTTTATTTCATTATTTTTAAACTACATAATTTAAATCCAGTAGTAGACTCGCTTCGATCAACAATCTATGGAACACGTAATTATGACATGATATTTGCGAAAATATCCCGATTCAAATATTATTCCCATAACTTTTGAACGGCTGAACCGATTTTCATCAACCATAGCTAAGAACACTCCCGATAATGTCACCTTTCGAGCATAAAAACAAAATCAAAATCGGTTCATCCGTTTAGGAGCTAAGATGCCACAGACAGGTATACAAATACACATAAATACAAACACACAGGTAACAGAATTCAAACTTATAACACCCGTCTTTTCCGTCCGAGGTTCATAAAAAGTAGGTCGGTACTTACTTCCTCTGTAATTATCAGGCAACAGACTTACAGCAGCTTACGAATTAGTGTGGAAGAAGGATTTTCTGATTAATAAAAATGGGCATTCGTTCAGGTTAAGGTCAATCGATTTCTTCGCTCACATTGAAGGAATAGAGACAACAAAAGCCCAGAAGAACCCGGACAGATTTAAGGCAACATGGCCCTTAAGAACAAATATTCAAACAAGTCAGAAATTCAGGGTGTTTTATTAGTAATAAGGACACTGATACTGCCTCAGATCTTTGCCGAATTGCCGCAAATTAAACATGGAAAATATATCTCTCTTCCTTCGAGTAACCGTCTCGGTACCAATTACCCGCGCATATATTTTGACATGTCATGTGATTTGAATTCCGAACACGTCTGAAGATAATGCAAAACGTATACAATTTCTTTAAATGAAGCGCTAAACCGTTTTATTTTCTTAATATATCGTTTGACAGTTAATTAATATTAAATTGTGATTGTGTGTAGGAGTTTGTGTTGCCATGCGTTTAGATCTTTTTAAGATTTTTATTTCAATGTTTACTTTTTTATGATTTAAATCCTTCGAAGTAGTTTCGATGTATTTATATTTATTGGCACATTGCTATATTGTTTAACCTACCTAAGTATAATTATAAGCCTTCCAATAAATATTATTTTAGCCTGCCAATACTAGAAGAAAATATCTATTTACAACTAGTTGGATTTCTACAAATATTGTGATAGCACGAATTATATTAAATATTATTAATGCCAAAACAATAACCGTCATAAACAGAACAATGAAAAAAAACTAAACAGCTTCTGTTAACAAAAAGATAATGAACACAAAATTAGTTTTGTCTATTAAAAATTTAAAATCTCATTCACGAACTCCCATTTTTCCTAATTACAAAATTCGCCACATCGTTACTGGCAACACAGAGCGGTTCAATATTTTGGCGCCAACTCGAGTCGGCGTTGTTTGAAACAAAGCGACGCGGGCGCAGTTGATTGCGCGCCAGTGACTTGCGCTTGCGCGGGCGCCCGCGGCACTCCGTGAAATTGGGCATACCACATACACGAGGTTCCGTACCCTTACCGACTATCAAAATTTCAAATGTCGTAAGTGACATAAAAATGGACTATTAAGTTTTCAACGCTCGACTCATCGCCGACATTTGCAAATCCAACGGTACAATTTGTGGTCGTTGACGACATTTAAAATTTGAAGTGTCGTAAGGGATTACTAATGCAATTTTGAATTTTCAACCCTCTGCTTAGTAACGACAGTTGAAAATCCAATGTATGTTTCTTATGACATTTCAAATGACCACAAACAATATTAGGGCAGAATAGGGATTTGAATAAAGAATGTTTCAATCTTCGAACGTATAAAATTTTAAGGGTTGAGGAAAATTGATTTCTTCGGTCTTTGATAGGATAGAATGCAATTTGGTGCGCTCGTTTTGGGTTTTAATTGAGAAAATGGCGTTGGACTACAATCTTGTTACCCCGTTTCATCGTTTAGCCTTACTGATTATACTGACGTGATTCTTTAAGTCACCTCTAATGAGTCCATAGCTGCAAAGATATTAAAATCAAAAGGTACAAAAACTAGTCTGAAACCGATTTACTCATAATTTCCACAGAGCTACTCTCGTAGTCTTTTTGGGTACAGTCCGATGAAAATTCAACTTTCAAATCATTTTATTTCAAAACCCACACACCCCCAAAACTTAATCTAGTCGGCATATCGCTTTCAAAGTACGCCTTCTTAATCTATTTATTGATTCAATAGTAGTTCTCTGCGCTACAATGCTGACAAACAAACAACGGTAGTTCATTGTAACCGCGTCGGCTCCTTTGTGACTAACTAAACGTCGATGACTATACATTTCGGTTTAATATACACGATATAACGCCTTATATAAAAGACTACTTATATACTGAAGACAAAAATGTCTTGACCTACAGTGGGCCGTGGAACTGCGGAAATATGTATGAGGCCTTGATGTTTGCCTTTAGAAAGTGGCGCCCTCATGATGTGTCAAGTTATACTGGTTCTTTAGTACTTTTAATGCATTGTGATACCGATTGATATTATAAGTAGCGGTAGCACTTTTTTGGTCGCTGATATTTGGAGTCGTATTTTTTTGTGGTATGGAAAATCGTTCATAAATTAGACTGGATATGAGAGCGTATAAGAAATGTATTGGTTGTAAAATGGCGTTAAATTAGGTAAGTAAATATATGTTTAGAGTACGTATAGAACAATTAATTTATGTCTAGGATGGTTTACAAGCTATATTTAGATATAAATGATTATTTTAACGGTATCTTAAAGATTGTAAAAGATACAAAGCTGTAACGACAAAAAAGTTTCAAAGGAGTCAGTATTTCATAGAAAGCCTACTGTTTTGAAAACTATGTCCTTATTCTTGGCTTTGTTACTACAAACTTGATTAACTCAGTTGTTGGTTTACTGGCCCAATATTCATAGATGTAAATCACACGTGCAAAGGACAAGTACAATTCTGAAACCTCCTTGCCTTTCAACCTTCAAGTTAACTCGAAATGCTGTTAAAAATCTAATCCTCCAAATTCCTTCACACCGCACCGGTTTTAAGTCTAATTTATACGCTGTCTCAACAATAAAGCTCTGGAACGCCCTACCCTTTGGCATTAGAAAGGCTGAAAGCAAATACATTTTTAAAAGAAAAGTACGTGACCACTATTTCAGTCAGACTAAATAGTTTTCATCTAGAGTCAAAAGTCTAGTCATTATAATTATGGTTCTCGTTTTTTACTATTTATTAGTCTATTTTATTTGTATATGTGTACTATTAATATATATGTAAGTATATACATTTTCGTATACAATTTGTTTAAATATTATTTTGTACCCGTTCACAACGTTGTCCTTTTTAACCCAAAGGTTGACTGGTAGAGAATGCCTTGTGGCATTAAGTCCGCCTATGTACCACTATTGTACATGAAGTTTAAATAAATAAATAAATATTAATATGTAGACATATTAGGCAGATGGTCTAATATTATGTAGATCTAGGTCACTGACCTCTATTATACAAGTACGCTGGACTAAACATACTATATGAAATGACAGTTGATTTTTGTGCTGATTCAAAGCGCCCCGCTCGAGCGTATCAGGAACTAAAATTGAAACATTTAGTGATAGGTTACTACCGATATTTCTCAAGATTAGCCATTTCTTATATTAGTTCCATGGACGCTCACGTTAAATCACGTTGCTATCAGCGCCAAAATGGCGAAAATAAAATGTCTTCATTTTATCATCGTCCAGCGTACTTGTATGTTAGAAGTCAGTGATCTAGGTAAATACCCAAAGAGGAAAGAGCTTAAAATAAACGTTTTAGTTGTTGTTTCAATTTTTCAATGTTTAACTTCAGAAGCCTATTCAACATTTTATTAGCCCTACAACCCACATTCTTTGGCAACGACACTAACAGCCGTACTACCAGTAGTGTCGTTTACAATTAGTGACACTACCAAGCCTATCTAGGATTGAATTGTAGAGTCAACACAGCAAAGTTTTGAAATATGATTATTTATTTATTATTAAGTAAATCATTAAATAAAAGTAACCGCAATCTTCAGAAATGGTACTCCTTATTAATATTTTATTACTACTTGAAAAAAAACTCAGTCGATAAAAAAAATACGACATATTCCACACTAGACACCCTCTTAAACGGCATCTGAGTGAATGGCACCTGAGGTATTCCACATACGGCACCTATCGATATTTTTCGCAGGTGACATTAGTGGAATTATTTAGTATTTACAATTCCACAAATGGCACTTGATCAGTAGGTACTAGACCCCTGTACTCTTACATGTACTCATCGATCGACAATCTATAGAACACGTAATTATGACACATTTTCTTGTGAAAATACCCCGATTCAAACAGTAAAACGCCCATAACTTTAGAACGCCTGAACCGATTTTCAAAATTCAAAATCAAAATTCAAAATCATTTATTTGCGAAATATGGGTAGTTTTCAGGGTGACATTTTTATAAAAGTTCTTTAGACCATATCCTACCATGGCAGGTGTGCAAAATATTACAATAAATTGAATAAAATATTACATTATTAATTAACAATTGCATCATCTATACATTACATAATATTATTGAAAAATTACATAAGTTTATAATTACATTATTTTCTCATTTAAATAATCATTAACAGAATAATAAGCTTTTTGAATTAAATACTTTTTTAATTGGTTTTTAAATAAATTGAAATTATTAGATTCTTTTATGTACTTAGGTAGCTTATTATATATTCTAGGGCCCATACAAAATGCACTCTTATCAAACATAGCCGTTCTGTGGCTTATTGCACTGAGTGTACTGGCAAGTCTTGCACTTTTTAAAGTTTTATATTTATTTAGGTTAGTTCTTATTTCCAATGCTAGTTCATAGATGTACAATGATGGGAAAGTCAATATTTTTAAATTAATAAAGTGCGGTTTACAAGTTTCAGTTGATTTTAATCCACAAATCGCTCGGATACACTTCTTTTGAGCTTTAAAGATGGTTTCTCTCTCAGTGGCATTCCCCCAGAACATTATACCATATCTAAGTGTAGAACCAACATATGCATGATAAGCGGACAGAAGAGCAGTTTGATTTACAACCTTTCGAAGCATATAAATGGCATATGAATAACGACTTAGTTTTGTACATACTTGTTCAATATGTGTCTTCCATGTCATGTCTGAGTCTATGTGTAATCCTAGAAATTTTGTTGTATTGATTTTGTGTATTTTTATTTGTTCGTAATTTATATTTAAAGTATTTTGTTTTGAATTTCTGTTTTTAAATGTCATTATATATGTCTTAGTTAAATTTATTTTGAGATCATTAAGATTTAACCAGTTAACAATAGATGATAGCGTACAGTTTATGTCATGTTCATGTGTCTTAGGGTCATCGGATATAAATATTGCAGTACTATCATCAGCATACAGAACCATGGGGGTTTTGATTGATTTAGGGAGATCGTTAATATAAATAATAAATAACAAAGGGCCCAGAATACTCCCTTCATGAAACATAGCCAAGAACACTCTCGATTAAGTCACCTTTCAAACTAAATCAGTTCTTCCGTTTAGGAGTTATGATATCACAGGCAGATACACAAATACACATGTACAGAAATACACAAACACACAGGTACACAAGTCAAACTTTTAACACCTCTCTTTTTCCGTCGGGGGTTAAAAAATGAAATCGGAAAAGTGTACAAGCCCTAAAATCCATTCACCTACCGTAAGATCTTTAAGCAAGAACAAGAAAGACACACCACGACACAATCAAAAACTCACCCCAGCACCAAACCAAGACATTAGAATTCTAACCCTCACTCCACATAAATCGGGGCCCACCCTTTTTGTCTTCAGTAATGAGAACATTACCATACAAATAGAACCAGCCTGGCCCAGCGTATAATTGGGTACAGCACCCCGCTGGCTCCGTACCTTTGAGGCCGCCGAACGCACGGACAGACCGACTGAAATATATATATGTGAATGTTGGATGCAATGATTGCTTCACAAATATTGGTAGATGGTGATTAAATGTGACCCTATTTGTTTATTAGAGAATGCAGATCGATGAAGCTTTTGTAAAAAATGTTATTAGCTGTGTGTATGTAATAAAAGCGATATCAATTGAAATTGCTGGCGTTCTGGTCGGGGTAATTAAGTTTTTCTGTTTGATTGTTTTTTTTTTTGTTACTTAGAATTCAATTAGATTAGATAGACTTGCTGTCTATGTAATACTAATTAAAGGCACCTTCAGTTGACCGAAAAATCCACAGTGAGCCTTCTTCCCATAGCTTTTAATTACATTACCTATAATTTTCTTATGAAAACCCCTTCCCCCTGAAATTATGATGATGATGAATCCGTTTGTTATTGAGTACCATTCATAGGACTACAAGACGTAGGTACAGTCATGCGCCATCGGTACATACATGCTACATGGTTGACATCCCACCCATATGCACAAAGCGTTTTGCTAATACTTTAATTCTTCTTATTTTCGTATGAGGTGTGGCCACCTCTGGTGTCAAAGTTAATTAAGCCGCCTCTGGGAAACCCCACAGGCCTCTGACTTGGCTATTTCAGACTTACATTAACTATTACAGGTTTCCTCACGATGTTTTTCTTCACCGTTGCCTGTGATGTCCAAGATAAACTAATACTTTCAATGTGCGCACAGTTAAAGAGTGGAATTTCCTGCCCAAATAGCTACAAACTCGGGGTATTTAAGTCAAGAGTCAGAGTGAATTACTTGTAGGCAAACGTGCTTCACCGTAGACCACATCATCGCTTACCATCAGGGGAGATAGTGGTCAAACGCGAGGCTATCGATTATATATAAAAAAAACCTATTACAAAAAACTTGCTTCGAACTTTCGCACAGCATTTGTGTGACGGTGTCAATAGTGTTACTACGCGGGGTCTAAGACACTTTACCTAAAGATCTACGGCGCAGCAAAGCGGGGTCTACGCCGAAATTGCTATACGGGGTCATTAACACTGCTACGCTTTATTTACGACCATACTTCGAGCTGTCTACGACACTGCTAAGCGGTATATATGACGATCCTAATTGAAGTCTACAACGATACTACGCGTTCTCTATGACGACTCTTTCATGATGTATACGACTCAGCTAAGCGGGATCTACAACGACATTGCTATACGGGGCCATTAACGCTGCTACGCGTTGTTTACGACCATACTTCGAGCTGTCTACGACACTGCTAAGCGGTGTATATGACGATCCTAATTGAAGTCTACAACGATACTACGCGTTCTCTATGACGACTCTTCCATGATGTATACGACTCAGCTAAGCGGGGTCTACGACGACATTGCTATACGGGGTCATTAACGCTGCTACGCGTTGTTTACGACCATAATTCGAGCTGTCTACGACGCTGCCAAGCGGTGTGGATGACGATCCTAATTGAAGTCTACAACGTTACTACGCGGTCTCTATGACGACTCTTCCATGCTTTATACGACTCAGTGAGCTCCGCAACGCTTCTATGCGTTGTCTATGATGATTCTTCGATCTGTTTACGTCGCAGCTAAACGGGGCCTACGTAGCTGCTACTCAGGTCTACGACAATCTTAATTAAGGTACTACATAGGACGATCCTAATAGAGGTATACCACGAAGTTAATCGGGCCTAATAAGACGTTGATATGCGGGCTCTACATTGTTGCTACAAGGTGTCTACGACGCTTCTATGAGCTGGCTATGCGGGGTTTGTGACGCTACTACGCGGGTTCTACGACAATCCTGCGAAGAATCTCCGTAGCGGGCGCTACAAGTCGTATTAGCCTACGCAATAGAAATTTCTAGTGCGAGGATATAAAAATGAAGTCTAGGAATTTAATATTAAATCAAAGTCATGACAATAAAATCAAAATGTATATTTTATAATATTCTTTTCACACACAATAGACAGGAAACGACAAAAGTAGAAGAACAAAGCGGCTTCGTCACTAATGTAATGTTATGCCTTAATCTATAACAATCAACTTGCAAAATCAGCCCTAGTTTTAGAGAACAATAAATAATAGCTAATCAAATGCTGCAATTATCTGTGTTTCCATTAACACTGCTATAAATATTAGGGACCGATCGGGCGATAGATTCCAGCAAAATCCGCCATAGCCCGCAGCGGTTCCGTAGACGAGAATCTAACTAGAATTTATGGCTAGGAGACAAATATAGAATGTTTTGGACTTGGACAATCATTTCTGTATTGCTAGGGTTACCAGCTTAGTACAGTTAATAATCCGTTGGAAGCGAAAGCACAAGACCAGTTGATTTGGCGACGTTTGGGACAGGTCTATTGCTAGCTGTGAACAAATCTCGTCTGAAATGAGGAAAGTTAACGATACTTAAGAAATAAAGCTTAGCAGACCTAAATTTGCCTTAGTTATCTGCTGGATATAACTTTTTTTCAAGGAGAGAAGGCTGCAGTTAGCCAACCCAAGGAGCGTTCTCTTAGTTTAGATGACAATTTGGATGTTTCGCTACCAGTAAATTCTTTTTCTTCTTCGAGTGTTGGCAGCCAACTAAATAGCGTTGTGTCTGAATTCAGCTACGAGTTTGACACCATTGTAAGTACCGTCCATCACCATAAGCTCCATAAGCTCTTAGAGCAAGGTTATTTCTAGTCTGTGTAAGGAAGAGATGTATAGGTATGACTTGTATACATCTGTCCCGTTCTTCCAGTTGCAACATGATAGTTGTGACACGTCATGGTACGGGGGCAGTTCAAGTCTTTCCTGAAATGAGACATGTTATGGTAAGATGAATCTTTCGGGCATTTGGAAACCAAACGACCTTTCAAGAATATGGTGTACAATCTGTACCTACTTCTATAAAGCGGATCTGAAGATACAGTCCGATCGAGCATGACACCTACCGTAGTGTTCTAGAACTTACTTTTATATATTTTGTGCCATAGAGCTCTATATTATTTTTTATTTTTTTACTGTAGTTTTGCCGATGTTAAAGGCCCTATGAGGATGGATTTGGGATGCCTCGAATAGGGTTTTGCAAAAATATCACTTGCTTTTCCTTCTCTTTGTAGAGTTTAGACAACCCTATTCACATTTTGTTCATATTTCTACTTCATTCTGTGTCGAAGTTGATTTAGTTAGGGGTCCCACGCTATCTCAATTTATGTTACTAAATTAAAATACACGCGAATTTGTTACCGTTAATTGTGAATTGAAACATTATTAAATTTATCGTCTACTTATCTAAGTATTGCCAAAGTAGTTATTTGTTGTTGTTATTTGAATTAATTTAATTGTTATTCTATCAGCCTTGTTATTTTGGTACTTTTCAATTAAATTAATTGGCAAACTACTTTATTTAACTAACTACATTATTTGGCAGGAAAACTAGTTCTTATTATTTTCAGTTAGTGATAGAGTCTACAAATTAATTCGTTTCGGTTTTAGTTTAGATATATTCATGAAATTAGTGGAACGTAATTGATTGGAAAATATGATTAATTAGGTCTTACGTGTCATTAAAACATTACCATACCAGCACATAATTCCATAGCTATTAATTAAGTATATTTTTTATGATAATTACAATAACACCTACTAATAAGCCGCCATAATTATGTCAAAACGACTACAGCGCCTAATAAATAACAGTAACACAAAAAACGACAACACATTAAGAAAATGGCGCCAACCGGTGTCTTTTGTGAACTTAAACACTGGCACTTATCAATAAACGCAATTATAACTCATTAGAACAAATCGATCGAGCGGAAAAAAATCGCGCAGTAATTGTCGTCATCGACGACTAAAAAGTCGCTCGGTCGCAATTGTAGGCCGCTGAGGGGCGGCCAGGCCACGCCTTCGGAGGCGTAGGGAGGGCCGCGCGAGTGCGACGGCCGAGGAGGACGGAGGACCAGTCGGCTTCACCACCGCGGAGCCACCGCGCGTTGCGCGCGACTGTCGCAAAAATTCGCGCAACTACCGCCGGGGAACATACGTGCCTCTAGTGCAACCTTACGCTCTTATCATTCGCATCCGAGTGACTTCAGTGATTAGACTGCGGCAACCGACATAATAAACACAAAAGCAATTTAAAAAAAAATTGCGAATTGCCAGCTGTGACTAAAACTATAGTGGCCAGTGACTTAACAAGTGCAAAATCTCTCACCTTATTAAAAAAAATATGCAATGAGTTCCAAATACGAATCATATGTCAAACTTTCCCGCGCGTGACCGAAGATGTCAAATAAAAACAAAAGTACTGTTCTGAAATTGTTTTGTGCCAAGGTAGCTGTCAAAAATGGACTTGACAACTCGTCGCGGGGAAATGTTGGAAGGAACAGGGGACGTTTTATCTTTGAACGGGACTGAACAGGTGTGCCGGGAGTTAGTGAACGGAACGGAGAGCGGTTGTGACGTCAGCACCGTGACGCCGGAAGTGACGCAGTCGAGGAAGACCAGCTCGTTCAGCATCAGGAACCTCGTTGGGACTGGAGATTCGGATAGGCCTTCTGACAATACGCCTACTCCTAGCGATGGTAAGTGGTTTATTCTTTTTTGTTATTTTTTTTATCGTCTTGGACCTGTGTAATTGAGCAACGGATACCATAGAGATGCCGAAAATGACACATTGTTTTAACGAGTCAAAAAAAGAGTTGAAAAAAAAAGAGCTGTCAGATAAAACAATCAGAAATAAAAGTGTCTTCTAATAAGATTCTCTGATAATATAAACTTATTAAATAAATGAATACGGAAAGGAAATATTCCCAAGATCATTAATTAATTTTTGACATGTGAACTATTTAACATTCGAACAGATTTCGTGTTCAATAATAGAGAAACAACAAACAATGGCCCAAGGTCAGCAACAAATTCTGCATTATTTTAAATATTTTAAACAATTAGATTGCTAATGTTTTTAAATGGTTGTTTCTCATGACATTTAAATTAATTTTAATTGTTTGATTACACAGATTAATTCTGACATTTGACTCCAATGAATATTCTGATTAGTCATAAACAGTAATTTGTATTAATTATATAATGCGAGTAGTCGTCGACTCATATTTTGTTCAATTTTAATCACCAGTACATCACTACTTTGAAAACGCTCTCGCAGAGAGGATTTTTGTGTCTCAGCAGTGGTGCTTTGAAACGGTGGAGGAAAATATCAAGAGGGACTTACCCTGAATTTAGTATTACAATAATACTCAATTTTAGTTCTAGGTTTAGGTTAAGTACTCAAGGTTCATGTGTCATCTATCAACTCTGATGAATTTATCAGGATCTTCTTCTTTTCGAGTGAGGTGTGGCCACCTCTTGTGTCAGAGTTAACTAAGCCGCCTCTGGGAACCCCACAGGCCCCTGAATTGGCTATTTTAGACTATATAAGTCCAGGTTTCCTTACGATGTTTTTCCTCACCGTTGCCTGTGATACCCAAGATAAACTACAAAGTACATATTAATTTGATAAAGTCACATTGGTAGTTGACCCACGACCTCAAGCACGACATGCGAGGTCTTAGCCACTGGGCCACCACGACATCAGGGTGAATTACGGCCCACTTCCTCCTACAGAGTGAGAGTCTTCTGCAGGCCTCTTGAATGACGGAAACAGCAGAGATCATACTTCTATCATAGGCTGATTATGTTTGTTTGTGCCTAAATTTGTGAAAACAATTACTATTTATTTATTTATTTGTTTACCCTAGCAGTCACAATGGATCTTTGTGTCTCTGAAGTTTGCTGCAAGACCCTGCGCAGTTGCTATTTTTGTGTCAATTTTGAAGTAGAAGATAGCATTGTATAACTGCCTCTTTCACTCGCTTACGTTTGTCGCATCGTCCTATCTCGCTTACTCTATGCAGTATACCCTATGACAAGCTGTTTTTTGCGCAATGGTTCGCAGAGCCAACTTTAGAGACACAAATATCTGCTGTGACTACTATAGTGATGCGTAAGACTGTAAAGTATTCGAATTATTCGGACCTCAGCAATTCGGATAACAGTAAACTATGATATAATTGGATCTAAGCGGGGATTTAAAAAATATGTATGTGTGTACAAGTGATGTTTGAGTAGTTTAACATCAGCTACAACAGATCAGAAACGATCAATTCTTTTCTCAAGTACTTATAATTAGTAGACCGTTTCTAAAGAGAGCGTAAAAGTAGATTTATTCTCTTCTTTTAATGTTTCTCAGACCCATATCAATCAATCAATCTGCCTAGCCTTTTCCCAACTATATTGGGGTCGGCTTCTAGTCTTACCGGATTCAGCTGAGTACCAGTGATTTACATGGAGCGTCTGCCTATCTGGCCTCCACAATCCAGTAACTGGGTAACACTGTACACCTTGGCAAGACTGGTGTCAGATCTCAGGCTTCTGACTACCCGTAACGACTGTCAAAGATCTTCAAATGACAGCCGGGACCAACGGCTTAACATGCTTTCCGAGGCACGGAGGAAATTCGGTATGTTGAAATGGTCACCCATCCACGGACCGACCTCGTCAAGCGTTGCTTAACCTTGATGATCGACCAGTGCGGCTGTTATTATTTAGCCATGAGCGCCTCATTTTTCAGACCCATATAATGACTAAAAACAATTCTTTTGGACAATCCTTAATTAATAATAACTTTTCTTACATCTTTGGATATTATTTACTCAACAATTTTGATAGGTATAGTATATGTTCCTATAAACAAACAAATCATTTAAATTACCAATAGTATTTTTTTGTTAATACTCCATTGAAGCAGAAGCCCTTTTATACCTCAGTCTACCGCCGGCAGACAAGTATGTCTGCCAGTGCCAATATTCTGCTATTATGCTACATATTATGCAAACAAATATATCGTCAAGATTGATTCTAGTCATTGATTTCTAATTAACTTGGGGTGTATAACTAATTAAGATTTATAGGTTTATAACTAAGTAAATAGTTTTAGGCGATAATTTTTTAACTTTGCCCCACACTAGGAATTTCTTCCTGTATCGTGGGTGCGTTTACAAACATATAAACTCACATACACAACACCTAGAGCCGGAACCGGATTATCTGTAAGCCATACAAATATTTTTCCGTGCGGGAATCGAACCCGCGACACGCAGCGCAGCAGCCGATCGCTCAACCACTACGCCAACCGTGTCGTCAATTTCATTTTGATTTTTTCAACAAACTATCATAACCTATATTTACATACACCTGTAGTACGCAAGGGGTTAAGTAATCCCCAAACTCATTTTACCGAAATATGAAACCATTGGTTAGCATTTTTAACCATTGGTTAAGTTAACTACGGATCAAAAAACTGGGCTTTAGCCCGAACTGGGAGTAGAATCCAAGACCTCACGATCAGTAGCAGCGCTGCGCGCTTCGACCACTAGAGAAACAGTCTTATAAGAGGCTAATTTGTTCTTTAAAAATTAAATTTAGCTATTTCTATACTCACTTAAGTGGTTGTCTAACCAGAACTTACTAAGCTGATACGACACTCCAGCTGTTGAATAGTTATCAATTAGAACGAGATCACGCTTTCCCTTCAAGATATGTGAGGCTTTAAGTTAGTACACTCGGCAAAAGCGTTAGATCATGAGGTAAATATCTAATACCTTTAAATGAGCTATTCTTGTATATCTGTATATATATAATCTGAATCTAGGAAACGGCTCCAACGAATTTTTTTTTTTATGTGTTTGCTCTTGACTCTAGTCTAGGTCAGAGGTGACAGAGACAGAGTCGACAATGGAGTGAGCTTACCCAGAAGAAGCCTGTTTAACTTTCATGAAATTTAGTATGCAGCGGGTTTCGGGGCGATAAATCGATCTAGTTAGGTTTATTTTTTAGAAAACGTCGTTTTATTTATTTTACCATATATAACCGTAATACGAGTATATCAGACAAGTTGTAGGTTTACTTCACAGCTCTCTCAGAGTTGTTTTCAGGGCATATCAGAAGTGAAAATTGTATGTGTAATGGATGGCAAGTTAATCAATCAAGAAATTAAACTGCGACAAAACAAACACAACTTGACAATATGCCAATGCATAGATCTACCGTCAAATATGTTTTTCAACTGTGCAAATCAGACATTAATTGCTCTATAAAGGGCTTGCTATCCTGCATGCCATGTGACTTTTGTTCGGAACAGTACCAATGCTTTTACAAAATGGCTTCTTAAGTAAATGTAGAACTTACCTGCATACAAATCTCTTTTGCCAACTATACACGCTAATTCTAAACTGTTACAACTTGCAAGTTCCCACTTAGAATTAGAGCCGCTCCCTAAGTAATGCAATAAGTGTAAATGTTATTTATGTGGTTGTTACTCAATAACTTGGCAACTTCTTGGCCAATCACAGTCTTGTCCTGACATATAAATGCTTTGGTCTATGTAGATGTGGTTTTCGCCTCATTTTCCACTTGTTAATAGAAGCTGAAACAAGTTATGATTATAGAGGTATGGAGGGTGTAAAGTCCCGTAAACTTAATTGATAATGGGGTATCCTTCGACTAGACGGGACGCCAGGGTTATGAAAAAATAAATAATAATTAAAAAAAAAAAACACGCTTTATTAAAAAACAAAATAAAAATAGAAAATAATTTTCAATAAATTTAAATTAAGAAAAATGTGATTAAGAAAAAAAATATTGTGAAAAAGCGTTGGGTGCTTTTTGAGACATTTTCAAAATGACTCTACTTTTATTACCAATATATGTTAATAAAATATTATAACAATTAACATCAAGCACCCCACATTTTTTACAATAAAATACATTTTTTTTTTAACCACACTATTCTTATTTTAAATATATTTAACATTATTTTCTACTTTAAGTATAATGGGACAAACTGTATAAATTACTGAATTGTCATCGGTCCTTGATAAGTGTGCAAAGTTTCAAATTAATTCGAAGTTTTGAAGGGGCTGAAAATCACGTTCAAAGATTCCGTTACATGGATACGTACATACCACAGACATAAATCTAAATAGATAACGCAAGTCCCTCCATCTGTATGAAAACCAAGCGTGCCACTTTTTACCCGACTGCCGAAGGAGGGTAATGTGTTTATTAGTCTATGTATGTATGTATATATGTTTGTTCCTATGTGGCATTCTAGAGACCAAACGCGTTGGCCGATTTTGATGATTCTAACGTCAATCGATTCGTCTTAACCCTGCGAGTGTCACTGGCTACATTACAATTGAAAAAAAGAAAAATGGCGGATTTTGGGCGTCATATTGTAGTGACAAATTTTTTTTTCTTCCTTACCCCTCGAATAAAGGATTTTAAGAGGTGGTTTCAAAAATATATAATACTTATATGTTTAAATGTACCTTAATCTAAAAAAAAATAACCAAAAACATATAAATAAAAAAACTTATTCAAAAGATCAAAAAACTCGACTGCTTAAAAAGCGAACTAAAAAGACGTAAACAAGAAAAAAATCATGCTGTGCAGTCGGAGAATACATCTGGTTTTGGTCAGCCAGCTCGCGAATATGACAATGTATGATTTTTTTCTTGTTTACGTCTTTTTAGTTCGCTTTTTAAGCAATCGGATTTTTTGATCTTTTGAATTAATTTTTTCACAAACAATTTAAAAACAAGTTTACTTCCCCTGGAAAGAATACATTTCCAATGCCTCGGCCAACTTTTCCTATACATTCTTTACAGCTCAATATGGCATAAAAAGGCATTTTTCTAGATGTCGGTGGATTTCATGTGCCGATAATGCTAAATGAAAAGCTCAGATTTTTGGCACGCGAAGTGCATACAATCGCGACATCTAGTTAGATCTATGTCTGTGGTACATACATAACAAGCTAATAAAAGCGTGTTAAAAATATCGAAACGGCACAAATTAAACGCTACTCAACTGATGAGATTAACTTTCAACGAATCTCACATTAATTTTGCGATATATTTCACTAAAGAAACTGGGCCCAAATTTGGTTACTGTACCCAAATTTGCACAGGTTTTACTGTCGGAATGAGGTTCTGTGTTTAATTTTGTGCCTAAGCCAAGAGCTAAGTATCAGCAAGTGGAACAGAAATATAAGGATATAAATATAGGAATAGTATTTATTTTGGATTATTGCGGCATAATACAATATACTTACTTTCAATCTCCACTGTAGGTAATGTATGAAGTCTATCTTTAGAACAATCCATTGAATGTATAAATCATATTAGGTACTTCTGCCAAACCAGATGACGTATGTACCAGGGGAATCCTTTCCCGCATAACCTACAGATGTCCATTCAGAGAATGATTGATTTGTTTTGTGTCACTCAGAACATCAAGGGCTTCTAATGTTCTTTATAAAAAATAGATTTTATGTTTTCTACATGTTGACAAAACTGTTTTATGGAGGGAAGATATTATTAGATATATTGTGACACTGGTTATTTGTTCAATCGTTAGCTCAAGAAAACAAACACTGGTCGGGTTTCCCAATGCTAAATTATCGCAAAATTTCACAGCACCCGTTATCTGCTGCGATTGGTTGAATGAATTTTCAACAGCCAATCACAGCAGATAACAGCCACCACTGCTCTACTATTCGAAAAACTAAACGTACTATACTAAAAGTACTATTATATCCTAATCCAGACTGTCAAACATGTTCTACCCGTGAGCCAAGTTTTGTCCAAATCCGTTCAGCGGTTGAGGCATGATGGACATGAAACATCCAAACATACTAACATAAGTAGCAAGTAGGATTTTAGCTAACTGATAGCAAAGGCTTGCTTTCACTAATGTATTTGCCAATTAAGTATTTAATCTTTTTTTTTATTTGCCATCTAATGTGGTTGAATGAATTTTCAACAGCCAATCACAGCAGAGAATAACTGGCGATTATTCTTCGATTACGTTGACCGCGAACCGGAAGACGTTGCGTTGGAAGGCCTCCCACCAGGTGGATCTATGACCTGGTGAAGGTTGCGGGAATCTGCTGGATGCGAGACGCACGGGACCGATCAATGTGGCGACGCTTGGGCGAGGCCTATGTCCAGCGGTGGACGTCTTTCGGCTGATATGATAATGATGATGACGTTAACAGCACGATAAACGAGTTTTTAGAAACTGGGGGACAATTTTGTAATACAAAAATCATCTTCCAAACTGCTCTACAGTTTTTGTCGACAAACTGTAGTGCACAGTTTGAGAGATGAGTGATCTAGGCATACATTAACTATTAAGTATATACAATAACAAATGCTGATGCAAAGATTAAAAATAGGCACATTACATTACAATAATCATTGCATTGGAAACTTCAGTGAAATTATCTCTTGCTGGTTGTTCTCATTGACACAACGATCGTTTTGGGCAGCTTGTGTACAAGATATTGAAATATGTTTAAGATTCAAGCTTTCAGATACCTTGAATGAAATGTATACAATAGTTGACACAACTATTGTACTTTTGCACATTGTAACTTTGTCTTAGGTATGTCATCACTTGCGTTATGAGTGTCAGTCTTTTTTTTATCAAACATGTGCAAAAGCTAGGTAACAATTACTGCAATAAACATAATAGAACATAAAACATAATAACAGCACAGAGATCAATTAACTTAATTATATATTTGCATACTTGTTAATTATATGCTTGGAAAAACTGAGTTTACGACAATATATATTGACTTTACCGTCATAAAATCATGTCAGATGACGGATAGCATCATAAGGTCCTTGTTTCAATGTTTTTTTTTTTATGGTTACAGAGCTGACCATAAATGTACAATGAAGGTAACATATTCTATAAAATTAGTTGTCGACATATTTAGCGTACGCCATGTCACGTGATGTCATTTGCAATTACAAAAGTATAATTTGCAATAAATTACAAATTTTAATTGTCTTGTTTATTGATTGTATTTTATTTATTATGTCGCTAAGTTGTTTTAATAAGTAGTACTTGTATAGCCTTGATTTATATATCTGTAATGATAATGTATGACGCGTTCGCATAACTGTATCTATTGATAAATCGTTTGCAACTATTTTCATTACAGTAAAAGCTTTAGATTATGCAAACGACTAATTGGCTTAGATTTAGTTAGATGATAGTATTCAATGTTGCATTTTAGCGACACAGTTTTATTATGCAGTTGACCGTTTAGAATAATTTATATAATAATTTATAGGTGTAGAGAAAGGTACACGTATTGGTAAGTTGGTTTTGGAATTAAGAATTTTTGTTTGAGAACTTGTCAAACTTTAATTTAGCATAAAAACTTGACAAACTTTCGCATAACAGTAAGTTGGACTGTTTCTCACCATAAAATTTGCCAACCAATTTAGAAATATAGGTGCGTTAGGTTACCTAAAAACGACTGCATATCCTTGTAATAAGGTTTACAGTTTGTTGTTTTTTATATTGAGTGCGTTGATAACGTGGTGACAGGCGGTAATAACACCTTTTTCTTTTCTCTTTATTTCGTTATAGAAAGCATTTTTTATGCCGTTCATGCTAAATTTCAACGTTATAGCAAATAAACTGAATGGCATAGCGAATCTATACATACATACATAAACTCACTCCTTTTTCCCATGGGGGTAGGCAGAAACTACAGAATGTCACCTGCTATGATGCTTACATATTTCTTTAACTACACTCACGTTCATACATCTTGTCATACACGCACGCCGATTATGAGTACTGTGCTCCTGGCCTTTCTGAAGAACTTCACCAATAAGGTCTATGTGTGTCTTTCTAGGGCAACCCCGAATCTAGAAGCGAGTGAATCTATAAGCAAAATAAAACAGTCTTCATCACTAAGAATTACTCAGATTTCGATCAAAATAATAAACATTGTAGCGTAAGCTAAACATGTTTACATATTTACAATAATTTGCTAGCATGTGCCTATTAAAGTATTCAATAAAATGCAATTTAGATATTTTACAACATGCGCAGGCGCATGGCCACTTTATTAGCAATTTGTGACGTCATTGAGTCAGGGTTCGACCTCGTTGCTCAAAACTGTTTTTAGTATAGCTTTATGACTTTATTGATTTGCAATAAACTACATAATATACTGACTATATTTATTAGCATGATTTATCCTTTTATATATTGATTCGTAACTAGTTTTTGCAAGCGACTTCTCTCTCGTGGCAGTCGGGAAATGTACTATTATATCCTAATCCAGACTACCAAACATGGGTTACCCGTGTGCCAAGTTTTCTCCAAATCCATTCACCGGTTGAGGCATGATGGACAAACAACCAAACATACAGCATTCATTTCTTCAACATTGATAATATATGTAACAAGTTGGATTTTGGCTAAGTGATAGCAAAGGCTTGCATTCTCTAATGGGTTTGCCAATTAACGAAAAACCGGCCAAGTGCGAGACGGACTCGCGCACGAAGAGTCCCGTAGCATTATGGCAAAAAACAGCAAACAAACACTTTTTTGTATGGGAGCCCCTATTAAATATTTATTTTATTCTGTTTTTAGTATTTGTTGTTAAAGCGGCAATATAAATACATCATCTGTGAAAATTTCAACTGTCTAGCTATCACGGTTCATAAGATACAGCCTGGATACAGACAGACAGACGGACAGTGAATCTAAGTAATGGTCCCGGATTAACCCTTTGGGTACGGATCCCTAAAAAGTACTATTATGTCCTAATCCAGACTGCCAAACATTTGCTACCCCTGAGCCAAGTTTTGTCCAAATCCGTTCAGTTGTTGAGGCATGATGGACCAACATCCGAACATACAGCATTCATTTCTTAAACATTGATAATACATAAATGTAACAAGTTGGATTTTGGCTAAGTGCTATGCAAAGGCTTGCTTACACTAATGTGTTTGCGAATTAAGTACATACCTACTTCGACTCATTAGGCTTGCTAAAAAAAAAAATAAAAAAAAAAAAAAAAAAAAAAAAACTGTTCCTATTATTGTCGTGTTATATTTACCGAATTATTGTTAATTTATATAATCAACCACAACATTTGAAGGAAAATTCCAACGGGATTTTCCTGGAATTCGGCACTTCCTTATTGTACAAAATTAAACTAGGAAGGTAAGTAGTAAGTACCACTATTTTGTTAATTTTGTTAGGTACCTAGGTACTTATTTCAATTTGTCATCGAAAATAAATAAGTACACAAAGAATTCGTTTACACATTTAATTAATACTAATTATAATTATCCTTCTTTTTAAAATCGGTTGGTGGTGAAAAATATTATTTTTTCCTTATCGACCGTGAATACCCATGATAATTTTATTATTAATAAACTAAAATATATTTAATTACCTCGTCGGTCTCGTCGCTCTCGCAAGCGCTACTGCTGAGCACGAGGTCCTAGATTCGATATCAAAGTGTTATTGGGTGTTTACCCGACTACGGCGAAGCAAAAAGGAGGATTATGTTTTTAACCGGTATATGTGTATGTAAGTATGTTGTATGTTCATCGGTTCCTTCATAACTTCTAAACTACTTATCATAATTTGTCAAATTAGGTGTCGTTTGAAGCGTCTTATTTGTCCGCTGTGTATGAATTCCTCTAGCTAGGGGGCACGAAGTAAATAACAAAAAAATTCAACGCTCCACCCCTTCATGTGTGGTATCATTGAACAGGGATTTTAAAATAAAGGTAGGGTTAGGTACATCATATTTTTGTCAAGCGTACCGTTTGCGTGGTATATACCGTCAAAGTCATGAAAACAAATTTTTACCCGACTACGGGGTCGCAAAGTTCACTCTTTTAACTTATGCATTATCTAGATACATGTAAAACAACAAACCCTAAACAGAAAAAATGTGATGTGGCTCTGCAAAAACCCCAAAATACTATAAATAAAAAATAAGTTCAGAAACTAGAACCCGACTACTGAAAAATCACGCTCTAAAAATTATGAAACAAGAAAATATTCTCATCTGAAATTGTTACGAACAAAATATTCCGTAGAGGATAACCGTGGTCGTGGTCCACTTTGCAGAATGTATTGTTTTGTTACGGTAGGTGGCAAATGACCACGGTTATCCTGCCTAACGAGGATAGGATAGATATAGGACCCCCTTTTCCGCACGTAGACTCCCATTGCTTCGTTGTGCGTGCTGCTGCGTGCATGCCTCCTCTCTGTGAGAGGGAATGGGCCGTAACCCACCACGCGGGCCAGTGTGGGTTGGTGGATATTGCGGGGAATGGACATAACAAATAGAGGCCTTTGGCCTACAGTGAGATACTTGGCATTCAGACGGACGATTAAATTAAAATACGAAGCGATTGATTAATAATTCGCTTCAATATTTAGATCGGAGATGGATACCACTTGAATTAATGAAGGCGAGAATGAGGCGCTACATTCAACTTAATTTTCAGACACCAAGACACACATACAAATAAAAATAATTACTAGATGTTTGTAGCAACTCGAACACTCGAAGCTGATGCATTCACCCTACATGATCTATCGACTTCACTTACAAATTAGCCACGATCCTCGCTACTTCAAAGTGATTAATAAGTCCTAATTGCATCAATATTATTGCAGCTCGAACTTATAGCGAAGTCCGACTATCCACAGAGTACCTGGGTTACTTAGTATTCAGTGGGTGAACTGAATTACCAATATCATGAATATAGCGTAAAAAATGCTGAATAAGATTAACTGGCTGGGTTCCTTGGAACATCTGCGGATTTTGATCTATTATGGGAGGTTGATATAAAGAAATAGTGGTGGTATTGTGTAAGCATAAAGTGAGGGTTGTGTGTGACTATTCAGTTAACTGGTTTGAAGCGATGATGTAGGGCTACCGTAAAGAAAACTTTTCATTTCGACCGTACACTTGATTGTTTGGTTTGAGTGGCCACATTTATTGCAGCGACAGAAGCGTTGTACAGATCATCAAAGTCAGGGTTGTGTGTGACTGTTCAGTTAACTGGATTGAAGCGATGATGTAGGGCTACCGTAAAGAAAACTTTTTATTTCGACCCTACACGTGACTGTTTGTTTTGGGTATACCTAGTAGGTAGCCAAATTTATTGCAGCGTCAGAAACGTTGTACAGATCATTAAAGGTGCAAATGAGTGCACAGTTGGGACACTCCAGTAATTGGGTTTTAGTCTGTACAGGAGCACAGCACTCGCACCGGGTGTTCGATGGATAACTCGTATCTACCGTCAAGACAAAACAAGCCTAGAGTTGTTAGCTGTTGTTTGCTGCTGATATACTGTGGAAGACTTGGCAAACAATATGCTCCGTCCACGTACTGGACGGAAAAATATGATTTAACGGCATGATAAGAATGACATGGGAAGAAAGCTGTTAGAATACCACTCATCAGATCCGAACCTGCTCCAATCTGGTCTTCCTAAAAGTAACATAGGCCATCTAAATGCTAGGAATATACTCGTTAGTAGATTCCTAGTCAAGCATTTAGATTGTCTGTTTGCCTTTTGTCATTATCAATCGCTAAGACGATTGATAATTTGACTGTTTTTTTATTGTTATTTCTGAATAGATATAGAACCTGTCGCTACTGAATCTAGTGTTGCATGGCGTCGTTTTATTGATATGTTGTGGCAAGTGAGTGTGACAGACAGAAAATCTAAATGAATTGACTGATCTAAAGCTGGGAACAAATTATCGGATGCGGCTGACGGACGCGACTTGCGGACGCATCCGAGTGCTTATTTCATAGACAATATAGGTAGATTATGTTTACGTAGAAACATGTCGAGTAGTAGAGTAAAGCGAGGACGCAATTCTCTGTTGCGAACACTCTCGATAAGTTTTCTTCCATTTTTATTTATAACCTCGCACGCACGTGCGAGATATCGTTGACAGAGTTGTTCTGACCTCTGTATTAAGTCTAAGTCTATGGTTCTGACGCCGGGACGCGTGTCCCGCACTCCGTGCACACCGTCCGTGGACGTTATCGGCTGACACAAACATCCAGCGGGCCAGATCTCTATCGGACGTCCACACACCCAAGGTCATGTCCGCGACTTACGTCCGATAGTTTGCACAATGTAAGTACTTACATTCATTACACAGATACTCTATAAGTCGCGGCTGTCAGTCGCATCCACCAGCCGCGTCCGATAAATTGTTCCCAGCTTAACAATGGTTAGGACCTCTAAATAGAAACTAGACTGATTTTTTCTTCCAAACCATTGACCACACACGTGATAAGCGTCAAAAAGATGTCAATATCATTTTGTTTTGTCCTATGATTTACATAAAGTGAAACTTAGAAGGCCATAACGTCACACGATCACACAAGATACAATCTTAATCACTTCAACAGCTCACCTCACCCATCGTGACAATGTCCTTAGAGTTTAAGACCTTTAAGATTTTTGTCACGTTTGGGAATTACGAGGCATTATTTTGTTCTTTGTAAATGCAGTTTCATAGAGCAAACATAAATTAGATTAGTAGGAATTGTGAAGGTTGCTAGCTGAAGGGAACCGTAGAGCAGGCTTGCAAAAAATCTGGTTTTGAATAGCCATGCGAATTGTGAATATTATAAATGTTCATTCACATTCATTACATAAAGATTTGTCTTCATAGATAATAATATACAGAGTTTATATATATAATATTTGATTAACGATAAATACATACATATGTGTGGTGTAACTTGTGGCTAAGTAATAACAGCCGCACGGGTCGATCATCAAAATAAACAACGCTTGACAAGGTCGGTCCAAGGATGGGTGACCATTTCAACATACCGAGTTTCCTCCGTGCCTCGGAAAGCACGTTAAGCCGTTAGTCCCGGCTGTCATTTGAAGATCTTTGACAGTCGTTACAGGTAGTCAGAAGCTTGAGATCTGACACCAGTCTTGCCAAGGGGTACCATGTTACCCAGTTAATGGGTTGTGGAGGTCATATAGGCAGTCGCTCCATGTAAAACACTGGTACTCAGCTGAATCCGGTTAGACTGGAAGCCGACCCTAACATAGTTGGGAAAAAGGCTAGGCAGATAGATGTGTGGTGTAACTTTAAATGATAGATTGAGGCATGATGCAGTAAGACAACGTTGTGGTTTAAAAGAAGACGTAGTGACAAAAATGTAAAAGAGTATGCTAAGATGGTTTGGCCATGTTGAGAGGATGAATCATCATCATCATCATATCAGCCGAAAGACGTCCACTGCCGGACATAGGTCTCCCTCAAGCGTAGCCACATTGACGGGTCCCGGGCGTCCCGCATCCAGCGGATCCCTGCTACTTTTACCAGCAGCCTTATTGAAAAATTAACGAATGACTTAGACGGAAAGCCACATCGCGTCTTTCATCTATGTCACATCATGTAGGCCTTCCAACGCAACTCCAGAACTTTTCTGCCCCATCGGCCATCCGTTGCGAACAATGTGCCCTGCCCACTGCCATTTAAGTTTTGCAATTCTTCGGGCGAGGAGAAGATGAATGAAAGGCGACAAAAGGTATTTACAAGGCAGACGTGAATGGAAACGCCGGGAGGGGACGCCCTAGAAAGACATACATAGACCTTATTGGTGATGTTCTTCAGAAAAGCCAGGTGCGCAGTACTCATAACCGGCGTGTGTTATGACTAGATGTATGAACGTGAGTGAAGCTAAAGAAGTTCGTAAGTATCGTAGCAGGTGGCGTTCTGAAGCTTCTGCCTACCCCCATGGCAAATGTGTGAGTTTATGTATGTATGTTATGTACTACATACGTACAGGACGACGTAGGAGGCTACTTTGAATTTCTGTAGCACTTCAGAAGAGATTTATGTTCTGCAGTCCATCTATCTGCCCAGCCCTTTCCCAAATATGTCGGTGTCAGCTTCCAGTATAAATGGAAGCAACTAAATACAAGTGAGCTTATTTAACCACCACAACCCAGTAACTGGGTAACACGATGCCTCTTGGCAAGCCTGGCAGTCAGAGCTTCTGAGTACACGGAACGCCTGTTAAATCTGCAATTGACAGTAGGGACCAACTGTTTAGGGCATGTGCAGACGAGGAACTTTTGTCCGCAAAGACGTTATTTTCTTTTAAATATCGCTGTATATGCTGAGGTAGGAGCCTTTTTGGTCTCGCACGGGGTTATTATTTATTTTATATTATTGATTTTATTTTTGTGTTTTTGGTTATCTCGTGTCTCCTGTGAGCACAAATAAATATTTTTCTTTCTTTCAAAGGTATCACTAATTCCTTCTCTTTCACTTAGAATCATGTTGAAAACATAACGGTAAACTACAAAAATTATACTTGGGAACACACAGAATGATCTCTACCATTTTTGATTCGGAATATAGCCATTGCAGAACATTCTATACAGGGTCAGAGGCACGAACGTCGGTAAGTAAAGAATGGTCACCCATTCACAAACTGACCTCAACAAGGGTCACTTAACCTTGAAGATCAACCTGTGTGGTTACTATTATAAATACAGAAGTGTTACTGCTATAAAAGCCCTTATAATTGTTGATAATTTTATTGTAACTTTATCAACATAAAAATTAACTTCAACACCAACAAATGATTACAAAGCATGGAATAACACGAATCGATTGTTCCTATAAAGTTCACCTGTCGAGAGTTCAATTTAGTTGCGGAAGCGGCTGGTTAGGGGACGTGACGTCACGTTGTGATGGTGCCGGCACTAAGAGGGTGAGGGTAGGTCGTGCTAATCGGTCTGTGGACTGTATGGGTGGCTTTTTGGTTTGATTCAAGTTATAATGGTAACAAGATCTGTATTGAATCTTATAAAAGTGATATGGGTTAGGCTCTTTAATGCTGTACTGAAAATTTAATTTATAATTCATGGGAATGAAGCAGGTAACGAAGAAAGTGCCTACACCCTGATTAAAGTAGGAATAGAGAAAAAAAATCCCTTGACGTAAAATTCCACATCTCACAAAATGTATTTTTCTATTTTATTTTCAGTCTGTTCTATCGATTTATTCCGTTCTAATACCAACAACTAATACCACTGGTATTTGCTTCAACTCATATTTATTTTCTATTCCCAACGGATACCACTGTTTAAAGTAAACTAATACTAAAACAACTTCAAAGATATAAGGTAAGTCAGTAAAAAATATTTGTATGATAAGGCCGTAAAATTGAAAAAAAAACAGTTATATCCAAAAAGATACTTTTTTTTGGCAAACGTCTAGTCAAATAATAAAATATTATGACTAATAATTAACTATATTATAAGTTTAGTGGAGGAACTAAACTTATAATAAAGTTAATTTAACCTATATTACATTTTTTTTTGCAAATACATCAAAACAAAAACAATATACTTAAAATCAAAAAATACAAACGATCTAAGAAAATCGACTCTTAATTTTTTTTATTATCTATAGGCTCGCGCTTGACCACTATCTCACCTGATGGAAAGCGATGATGTGGTCGACGGTGAAGCACGCTTGCCTAGAAAAAACCCATTCACTCTTGACTTAAAGACCCCTAGATTGTAGCTATCGGGAAACACAGACTCCGGCAGGGAATTCCACTCCTATTATATTTATTCTCATTTATATTAGAATTTACGTGACATAGTTATTATTAGCTATGTTCATTATAATTTACGTCTAGGTACATCCCTACTAATATTATAAATGCGAAAGTAACTCTGTCTGTCTGTCTTTCTGTCTGTCTGTCTGTCTGTCTGTCTTTGCTTCACGCCTAAACTACTGAACCGATTTGTGTGAAATTTGGTACAGACATAGTTTGGAACTTGAGAATGGACATAGGATAGTTTTTATTACAAAAAATAAAATATAAAATAAAATTTATTCCGGACATACAGCGCCATCTATTGGTCAAGTATCGGCATCAGAAGTCACTATTCCACGCGAACGAAGTCGCGGGCATAAGCTAGTAACTAATAATTGCAACGTTCTGAATAATAGGTTTAATGAAACTATTTTCGTCTACTGTGTTGTCGTGACGAGATCTTTGAGTTTTTTTATTTATAGCAATTGAATGTGCCAATATTCACAAATATAAAACACTAAGAACCATTGGTGTAGATTAAATTAGATAACTAACGTCCATACAGAAAAATTTGGTTAGGTTTGACTGAGCTGACTGTACCAAATTCAAGTTGTTAGTATTCGTTAGCACATTAAATTTAATTATAAAAAGAGTGGTATTCGTCTGGAATAGAAAATAAATATGAGGTGAAACAAATACCAAAGGTATTAGTTATTGGTATTAGAACGGAATAAAACCTATTCACAGGAGTTGCAAATCTTAAGGTGGCAGTACTGTAGGGCTAATCCCCAATGATTTTCTGTTCACCATAGAAACGTATGCTCCTCTATTTCATATTTTTTATATTAGGTATCCCTAGGCTTTAGTAGGTTGATTAGTTCACTCACTACTGATGTATATTATTCAATGTCTGTCTGTAAAAAATATTTACGTATATTCGCTCCAATTTATTGATCTAAAATCAATTTAAAAGTCATAAAAATATAGCGTGGCGAACCTATAGCTGATTTTGTTAAACTAAAATAGTAAGTCAATAAATCATCAAAATTAAAACCGGAATCCACCTCCTTACGCTACCCAAGTGTACTCATGTAGTACAAGCAAAAACACAAAAGCGAAATAATTTCAACTGTAATTTTAATAATATACTAGTAGTACGTGCGCCTGTTATTAAAGGCAGGTAACAATTCTTACATATACGGCAGGCAGGTGCGTATGCGCAATCAATTAAGTATTTCGCTTGTACTTGTAATATGGGTACTTTAGTTCCGTCACTTGTTCGTGTATTAATTTTCAAGGCGATAGCTAGGCAAGGCTTTGGCTACCAAAAAGGAAAGTTCACCCATTTGTAACTCTTAGGTTGTGAGTTTTCGGAGTCCTCTTTGTTCTATAGAAGGGATTACCAAATGCCAGACCGCCGTGCCGACCTATTTTGTGTGGACAGTACAATATTTAGAGAAGTTCGTGGCTAAATAATAACAGCCGCACGTGTCGATCTTCAAGGTTAAGCAACGCTTGACGAGGTCTGTCCGTGGATGGGTGACTTTTCAACATACCGAGTTTTCTCCGTGCCTCGGAAAGCACGTTAATCCGTTGGTCTCGGCTGTCATTTGAAGATCTTTGAGAGAGTAGTCAGAAGTATTTGAAACCAGTCTTGCCAAGGGGTACCGTGTTACCCAGTTACTGGGTTGTGGAGGTCAGATAGGCAGTCGCTCCATGTAAAACACTGGTACTCAGCTGAATCCGGTTAGACTGGAAGCCGATCCCAACATAGTTGGGAAAAGGCTAGGCAGATTGATCTCGCACTTTGTCTACTGCTGTCACAACGAACGAATCAACTTATCTAAATCTTCATTGATATTGTATCTACATTTACATAATTATTTAATGTGACACATGACGATGTAAAGGCCGCGGAGGGTAGTGGCTTTAAACATTACGGACCGCGCCGATGATAATATTTAAAAACCGGCCAAATGCGAGTATGACTCGCGCACGAAGGGTTCCGTACCATTATCGCAGAAACGGCAACACAATCACGTTTGCTGTATGGGAGCCCACTTAAATATTTACTTTATTCTGTTTTTAGTATTTGTTGTTATAGCGGCAGCAGAAATACATCATCTGTGAAAATTTCAACTGTCTAGCTATCACGGTTCATGAGATGAGATACAGCCTGGTGACAGAGAGACGGACCGCGGAGTCTTAGTAATCGGGTTCCGTTTTTATCCTTTAGACTTCATAGCATAATTACTCGCCCGGGTGGTCGAAGGGGCCCAGCACGCCCGGTCCACGCCACGCGTTGTCCAGGTGGATGGTCGAAGGGGCCCAGTACGCCCGGTCCATTTCACGCTGAGAGTAGGTGGGTGGTCGAAGGGGCCCAGCACGCCCGGTCCATGCCATGCGTGGTCCAGGTGGATGGTCGATGGGGCCCAGTATGCCCGGTCCATGCCACGCTGAGAGTAAGTGGGTGTTCGAAGATACACCCTAAAAACGAACACCAATCAAAAGTTATTGGTAACCTCTGTTCTATAGGTAATCAATTTAAAGCATTATTTAAAAAATGTCTTAGCAGTTTTAACAACTGTTAAACAACAACTGTCACCCCCCTTTTTTATGGTGGGAAGTCATCCAGTGACTTCTCCCGCTCTGGGTGAAGCGGGAGGGCGTGTCAGACTTTTACTGACTAAAACCCACCCGTGTTCCTTCAGTTGCTTGAGCCAGGGCCGCGGTAACTCTTTTTCAAATTTATCCGCGACCCAGACAGGCATCGGCCCTAGCGGACCCCGTCAGTTTTGCTGACATCTCTTTGAGGCGCGCGTAGAACACTACGCGCCGTCGACTCGGGCCTGGTCCTTATCGGACGGCGAGCTACCCGCTGCTCGCCGTCCGCAAGCCCGCGCCTACGGTGGCCGGAAATCGTCTTGCGACGCCCGGGACGTCTCCTGCGGTGGCTGGGGGCGTGAGGGCGTCTCCGTTGCGTCTCCCTCACGCGTTCCGCCTCCTCCTTCGCGAGCATTACTGCTTCGCAGAAGGAGGTGGCAGCTTCCCATGCCAACCCCCCTGATTAGCAGATTCTTTTTTTCAAGAAAAAAGAATCGACGTAGACAGCGGTTGACGATGACTTGGATTTGGCCTGAGATGTTCTTAGTGACCTGCCACGTTTCGCAACCGTAGAGCATCACGGCTTTCAGATTGGATGGCATAGACATTCATAGAATGTATTAAGCAATCGTCGAACAATTTCGAGATTTTTTTATTTATTTTTTTCCTTTATCGCAGCATTAATTCCACTTACCAGAATACACGCAGATTTTTTTGTTTGGAATTGCAAATCTTTCCACAAAAATATCATTGACACACGACAGAAAAAACACGAAACAATCACATTATTTAAAATTTTATTTTTATAATATTTAAATGAAATACCTACAAACTAAGCTAATATTTTTTTTGCCACAATCAAGGTTTATACTTTTAATTATGTGTTAATAATTACTTAGGAATACAAATTAAGCAATAACTATGTATGTATTATAAGTTACAATTTTTTTAATAATTGCTTACAATGGACACACTCGCATATAAAAGCTATTAAGACTGACAATGGTGTTAATTTTAATTTGATGTGAATAATTAAAATGATGTATGTACTCGTATGTAATCATTTACATTTTAATAACTACCACATAATAATGTAAGAAATTCTTATTTCAACGCCATTAAAAACGTTAACATCTTTATAATATTTTATTAAAATGTTACAAACTATAATACACGGTTTGTAGGAAACAACGTATAATTACGAAAACTTTTAGAAACATACATTCTTAAAAAATACATTTGCTCCAGTGAATTTTAGAAAATATTGCAGAATAGCTACCACCATTATAACTTGACCTCTTCTTAACAGTCAGTTTGGTGTAAGTGAGGGGTCTTGATAAAATGTTTATTGAAAAAAAATGCACGTTTTTGAAAGCGTATTCTGATATAATTCTAAAGAAAACTAATTATGAATGAAGTTATCGTGTAAAGGTGTTGTTTCAAACGTACGTTTTGTAATTACGCGCATTATGCATTTCCTATCTTGTAAAGTAATCCTAGTCATGCTCAATGATTATTAAAATGAGGATATGTTTGAAAAATATAAGCGAATAACGTAATTTGTTTGATAGGAAATGGATAGGTACTAAAATAGCCATCAGGCTACTATACTATAATATTAAAAGTAACAAAAAAGAGTGGGTTTTAATTAACTTTATAATATTACAGACTCAAACCGCCCGCATGAGTGTATATTTATACTGCACTAGCTTCGGCCAGGGGCTTCGCCTGCGTCTATTATACATATAAATCTTCCTCTTGAATCACTCTATCTATTAAAAAAGCGCATCAGAATCCGTTGCGTAGTTTTAAAGATCTAAGCATAAATAGGGACAGCCAGCGGGAAGCGACTTTGTTTTATAATATACAAGGATATTCATCCATTTCGCTAAAAAATAATTATTGTTAAATCCATTTCTTATCCAGTATTATTTTAGCTTAGATTAACTCATAAAAAAAATACATGTTTGTATGAAAATTATTCCAGAAAATACTAAAATATATCTTAATCTAATATTTAGTAAGAAGACTAGGCTTTATCAGGCAAAGGTTTAAATCCACGACCATAACTGTCACAAAGACAGAGGACACTAACCCTCGACAGACGCCATGTCGAGGGTTAGTGTCCTAATATTTATTTCCTACAATCAAATTATTCAAAAACACGGCTCCTTAACTATCACCACAATAATTTACAACCAAAACGAAAACATTCTAAAAATCCGAAGCACGCGCACGGAATCGAAAAACAAACATTCTGATGTTCAGAAAATCTTGACTCTAAATAAAGTGCTGATACCTTAACAAATGACTTATGTTTCTGGAATTTAAAGTACTGATCCAATGCAAAAATGATATAAACCCTATATGGAGGCAGATAGGGGTTAAAATCCTTCACTTTTAAAAAGGATTTTACACAGTGACATGGATTTAAAAGTGAGAGTTATCACAGGGTCCCATTTGAGGCGCACGCGCGGTCCCTTGCACTAAAAATAAATAAAAAAAAGGATCACTTATGAAGCTCGTAAAAATAATGCCGTCTGACCATTACACAATGGTTGATGGAGGGACTCCCGTACTAGCTTTCTGATAAGGGATAGTGGTCAGCGGTTGAAGAATGTTAGGTTCGTAAAATAAAGTACTACTATAGGGCTGTAGTCACCCGTATGAACCTTGTACGTACGGGGTTAGGCCTTAGTCCCATCGATACTTGATGGAGATGCATATCTAAAAACCCGCAACAACATTTCAAGATAGATATAGTTTACAGCCAAGTGACTGTAAACTATACTTACATTGCAATTTTGTGGCGGTTTTAAGATATGCCCATCAAGTCTCGAAGGGACTAAGGCTTAACCCCTGTGTGGCTAAAAGACCACTTCATTAGACACGGTTGTCAAATAATTTTCAGTCTGAAGGGATTAGAAGCCGACTCTCAAGTAGTTAGGCAAGGCTAAGCGGATGGAGCTCATTACGGAAACTGTTCTAAGGCAACGGTTATCAGCCAGCACAATGGAAGAAAGCTTTTTATGAACTGTAATGAATAGGCCTTCGTCAATTTGTTTTACTGTTGGCCTAAAACCAATCATGCACAAAAGGTAATTAGGAAATATAAACCTGTAAGTGAAGAAGCAGACTAGATGCTGTTGTTCCCTACGAAAATAGAAATACAAAAGGAAAGTAGAAGCTTCTTTAAGTTGTAGCAACTTCTGGAAAAGTTCCTCCAACAGCCAACTCCAAGAAATATTGAGGATCATACGTAATAACTACGTAACTAAATAAATAAAATCACATTAGAACCAAATCAGAAAATAATCTCCATCGCATACAGGAAATTAAATGATGTAAAAAATGTACACACAAATGTAATAGAATGTGTATAAAATATTGTAAAATGAACGCGTCTGATGATCGCCGCCATCTTGAATCGAGGTCTCATCGCAAGCGGGCGGAAATTGGCGGGAATCGTCACTGCAATGCTTGTTGGATAATTCGTCTTAGGAATACGTTCAATCAATATTGTCTATGCATCAAATTGATACTCGTTTAATGAAGTTAATTGCCAAATGTGTTTTTCTGTCTTAACAGATTCTTGAATCTAATAAACGTGCATAAATGATTATTGAGGGAATTGCGTTATTTTAATCCAGACCACAGAGCAAACAAGGATTTATAATCTGTTGTCGTTTCAGTTCAGTATCGATGGACTCTGTTATAAATACAATGCACTTATGTCAAGTAAAATAAGCTTCAAATAGGACTTTTTTGTTTTACATCCTTAATATCATTGGTTTCAAATGATTATTGCTTATTTAGATTCCCCATCATATCTATTGGTGCTATCGTTATTATTAGAAAACACAACATTATTGGACGACAAAATTAGAGGAAATTGTTATTCCTACTAATGTATTGGCTATTTTTGTTGCTCATACTCTTGATGTGGGCTATATTCAATTCCATGACTATTTTTACCTAAGTATGCATATTGCTTTCAATTGTTAATCTATAAACTACCATCACCATTGTTTCAAATGGAATAATCAATACATAGGCTAACTTTTGGGTCCACGTTTAGATTATTTGAATTACCCATGTCTAAGGAAATTTCTGTTTTCCATGTGACTTTAGTATACGTTCTTGATGAAAGCCAGTTGTTTTAGCCTCGCACGAAGTGGCCCGATGATCTGGTGAAGACTACTGGAACTTGCTAGATGTGAAACGCCCAGGACAGGTCGAATTGGTGAGGCCTATGTACAGTTGTGGACATCTTTCGTTTGAAATGATAACGATATCACACGGAATCAAAAAAAAAAAACAGCGAATTTCAAACGAAATCGCTCGCACTTCCACCGCACACGTTTTCCGGTAATTTAAAATACAAGATGCAACATTAACAGATAAGCAGAAATAAAATAAAACAAACAGCTTCTCGGGTAATTTGCTAGCTAATGGCGAACCTTATCTGCCTAATTAAAATGCGATTTGGCACAGACTACATGAACGTCGACTTAGGCGATTGTCACACTGCTCCTGATTGCAATCACTTGATTATTGTTCTACTGTGCTAGGGCATGTTTTCTGTTGCTGTTTGAATTATTATTAGTGTCAAGAGTGCATATAATAAGAGCTAGGTTTGTAATTAAATACACAATTGCGATGTTAATAACGTCGCACATTTGTTTTGATTATTTGCTGTAATTAGTTTTTTATTGTTTGTGTCTTGGGTTGTTAACTAGAGGTGGAAATGGGTTAGGTTGAGTCACATCAGAAATTATGATCTCTGCCAAGGATATGCTTCGGTTGTTTTTGCTGGCAAGCAGCCGCTTTGCTTTGTGCAAACTATTTGATCATCACTGTTCTCAAAACAGTGAAAGAGAACATGGTGAGTAAACCGTTAACATGTTCTAGAACGAAACATCCGAATATATGTCGTTAAAGAGTGGTTATATGATATGCTATATTTCTGCTGGTTAGTCATTATGGACAGATTTAGTTCCATTTTTAACTCTAGAGCTTATTGCGCTCAAATTATCTTTAAAGTTAACTGTTGACTCGTAAAGGAGAAAAACTTCAGATAGAGTACTCTTTCATTTATAATTTAACTGATTCAAGGAATTTATTCTTGATCAGGGTTGGGGTTTTCCCTGTTATTTCTGTACCTATACCAAAGTTTTTACTTCAATACTAAGAGTTTTTATACCATTTTAATTTAATTTTGTTTGTATGCTAAATTGGTGTGTATTTAAAATAAATAGCAATTTAACAACAATGCGTTATAAATAACACAAGCTATTTAATTTGGAGACAAGGTTTTACTAGGTAAATTGTATCTACCATATCTAATGCCTCTACTTAATGAGGTTTTTCTATACCTACTATGTATCAACTGTAAATCTACCATACCATTTACTGTACCTATATGTCATTCGTTGACTTGTGTGCCCGGGCAGTTGAAAGTAAGTCTTACTCGCTCTAATATATCTCTGATGGTGACACAATTGTTGGATCATTGGGTGCCCTTCATGATGGTTGAGCTGAGTGGTGCCAATCCATGCATCATGTTCGTGAACGGGCGCCATCAGTTGGGATTGGACATAACTTAGCTGCCTTGGACTGTTTTTAATGACTTATTGTATTTTGGAATTGTTGGTTTTATTCTAGATGCTTTTTCCATACTTATTACTGGTATCAAATATAAAAGCTCACAATGTTAGGACCCACTATTATTAATGTAATTTTTTACTCTTGGTGCTATGCAACTGAGCCTATCCCAATTGTAAATGACCCTTTGTGCCTATTGGGCCTTGTTTGTTCTGTCTCCTGATTGATATGGAGGGCAGTGGAAATTATTTTTTTGTTTTCCTACTCCTCCTTTATTATTTTCTGATTAATTTCGTTGCGGGCTCCAAGTCAGTTAATTTCATTCCCCGGGACTTCGTCAAGCTTCATTGCCTCGCCGCTTTTCTAGTTGTCGCCTCTTTTGTTTCTGGCTTTCTGGAGTTGCAGTGGTTTGGGAATAGTGCGGTGGGATAGATGCTTTTAAGTGCACCTCTTTTACATCGTTCTCACATAAATATGTAATTTTCCAACAAGAATACTTTTCTTTACGCTTTTACTCCAAATACTAGCAGTTATAACTGATGTAAAAGTGTGTCCGTGGAGTTTCTTGCACATTCTTCTCCATGGAGACCTAATGACGCTTGCGAATGTGCAACTAGTTTCATTTTTGTTTGACAAATGCAAAAGTACCTTTGAATGGTCTAATTAAAATAAATATTTTTTGATTTTGCTCTGGTTCTAGAAGTTCAATCAGTTTCTATAATAATACCAGCCTGTAATTGTCCTACTGCTGGGCATAAACATCTTCTCATACAAAGAAGGTAAGAGTATTAACACAAAGTACATAACCGACGGCGCGCCGCAGACAGAGAGGCCACTACGAACAAAGCGTCATTTTTACACACATTCATTGACATTGCGATTTTACAGGGAATATTGGGCAATATTGGACCGAGATCAGTCGCGGCTGTCACGAGTGCTTTGTGCGGGCGTTTTGTCACGTCATTCATACATAAAGTACTGTAATGAGGTTGCATTGGCTGTGGTTACCTTTATTAATTGTTACAGACCGAATATACTTCAAATTATTTCTTTAAATTCGTTCTTTCATAAATTTTTATGTTTTAAAGGTCATTAAATTTTTCAAGATGGACAACTTAGAATTTCAATATCTAATAAAATAAAAACAATTAAGTCCATAGACGAAATTGGAACGGTTATGAAACGTGTCATAATAATATGGTTTAAGTCATCAGCTCACAAATATGTTTGCTCCGACTGCACAATTTCTTCTTGTTTTTAGTTCGCTTCTTAAGCAGTCTGGTTTTTTGATATTATTAACTTTTTTTTTCACATTTATATTTTTGTCGTGCTTGGTTGTTTCACATTTTAATGTTTTTAGTGGGATCATTATTACACCATTTTTACTACTTGTTACCATCCAATCTTCTTACTATGTGGAGTCGTGATTTTTATTGGATATTTGATGCTTTGTCTACCATCTAAGGCACGTAACCATGATTTGATGTATGTTTAGACGAATCGATGTATTTATGTTTGTAACTTAAACAACCTACTCTATTTTAAAATTCGGAATTAATATAGTAGCAACCCTAGTGAATCTGTCAAGTTTAGCTGTCAATTTTCGAAACGGCGGGAGTGGCCCTTCTGTATACTTTCTATTTTGTGGTATTAATCACCACGCTTGCTCTCAAGGCGTAACACGAAGCTTTCCAAGGGACACTAAGAAAATAGTTGTACTGTACAAACATGAGACAGTTTATATAAATAAAAAAATGCACAGCTGACGTTCTTATTTTTAAAAGATTTGGCTCTACAACAAATGAAAATATTATCTCCATCAAGCATTCGAAAAGAATCCTTCCAGTTCTTAACTTTTCAAACATTTTTATTTATCACCCCAAAAGGTCCATGAATCGCCATTTGTTAGACCACAATAAAAAAAATACATAATAAGCATAATCACGAAATCGACCCTAAAAACTTTCAACCCTTCCTAATTCGTGTACGGAACCCACAATAAGAATCAATTTGTGGCACCTCACTAAACGCATGGCCGTCGAATTACAGGCCTTTGTGTCGTTACATCACTATTAGTTCGGAATACATTAGATTTTGTTTTTATATTGAATTTACTATGCAGTATGGTGGCTTGGGACAGATGGCTGATGGGGCAAATTACATAAATAAAAAATACACTAAAATATTTTGACTTTCAAAGGTTTGGCTGCTGGTTACGAAATTACAGGACATAAAAATAATAATAATAATAACCTTGTTCGGTTATCTCTTCCTTCAGTGTAACTTCATTACAAAGTTCCACAGGTAAATTTTGCTTATCTTTGGTAAGTAAAGACTTGCGCCTTTTGAAGCCGATTTTTTAGTAAAGGTGGGTTTAACTTTTTTCTTTGCCTAAATCCTCTAAGCACAATAACTTGCGTATTACATAACATTCCATAGGTACTTGAATGGAATTTTACCTTTCATGTAGAATAAGAAATACCTAGCTGTTAGTACCCTTTCGAAGGTTAGAACTCAATGCAACTTGGCTTAATGGCGTACATCTGTTTGCAACAAGTAAAATTACAAAATAAAAAAATCCCCGACACATTTTTATTTCATGCCACATAATTTATCTAGTACATAGTAGATACGATTCGATCGGCAATCTATTGAACACGTAATTATGACACGACATCTTGCGACAACACCCCGATTCAAACAGTAAAACGCCCATAACTTTTGAACGGCTGAACCGATTTTATTCAAACATAGCTAAGAACACTCTCGACAAAATCACCTTCCAAACAAAAAAAAAACTAAATCAAAACCAGTTCATCCGTTTAGGATTAGGAGCTAAGATGCCACAGACAGACACAGATATCTCTGTGTCTGTCTGTGGCATCTTAGCTCCAGCAAACTTACAACACCCCTCTTTTTCCGTAGGGGGTTAAAATACTTACTTATTGTTGGACATATGCATATTATGTATAAGCTGGACAGCAGTCATTGCATTTAAACTGATTAAACAGTCCACAAAAACGTCCACAATTGAATTGAAAATACCATTTTCAAATAAAAAAACACATTTATTTAACCCTTCATCCAAAATGGCGACAAATAATTAGTAAGCCATTAAGCCCCACGCTTTGGGAACCAAATGGCTTTTTTTCGCCAGCCAAATTGCCGTGCACTGAACTATCCAAGTATTAAAACCACATTAGTTACTGCTTAGCGTAACAGTGGACGATTATGCTCCCGTATGATGGAATTATGAAGGTTTGGTAATGATTATAGTGTCATGTTTAGCAGGGTCGAAAGGGGGACTTTAAGTTCTTATAAAAAAATTCTAAGAGTGGGTCAGCCATTTTGTTAAATACAACTTGAACTACTAATGTGATCGTCTTATGTTTTCCAATAAATTTCGTGGGTGGCCCTTTTAACTGATAGAGATTCACTTGCAGTGGCGTATATCTACCTTTGCAGGCCAAGAGGGCCGTAGCCTGTGGCCCGAAAATTTTGAGATCGCTTTGCTCGCTCTTACATTGTTATGCTTTTCCTCATAAATCGACAAAGTAACTAGAAGCCCTACACAAGTGACAATCTATCATTAAAAGCGTGGCGATAACGATTGGAAAAATGACAGTAATATATGTAAATGTCAAAGGCTATCGAAATGTCACGTGATCAATCCCTTACATTTTGGCATTGCGACTATCGCTATCGCTGGCATCGAATGACTGTCTGGAGTGTCTGCTCTCTTTAGTATTTGGAAAAAACTCGCAGTAGCGTATTTAACCTTAAGCCAAGAGAGCCTTGGCTTGGCCCGAAAAAATTTCAGCTCATTGCATTCTAAATTCTAATTCTTTTCTGCGTAAGTCGACAACGTAACCTACCCGTGCTACAATGTTGGAGCTCGCTTCGCTTGCGTTTCGCCATTCTCATTACCATAGTGAATAATTTTCTCTTTTGTTAATTATTGGGCGGCACACCTTTAGACCCGGGCGAAATCTTAAAAATACGCCTCTGCTTGAGCGGGTCTACGGGACTAACCTGACCTTTAAAGGGAAATCATTTCCTCTCTGAACATTATTTCATCAGCAAACTGTGAACTCTAAAACCCCTCATTACAAAATTGCGTCCGTTGATCCGATTCTAAGACAACGCTCTCCTCATTCTTCACACAATCATTGCAAAATTAGACCTCTTTACTGTCGAAACAATAGAATACTCCACATACTATTCGATCACAAACCAATCCAATCTGGACTTATCATAACAACGATCAAAGAAATAACACTAATAACATCGTTATCAAATATATTATTACCCCTGTTATTGGATTAATGGCTCCCAAAATTGCTTAATAATGTAGAACCATGGTAACTATTGTTTGAAAGTTTCTTATTGACTATTGGCTTTTGTAATATCACTTTATTGGGGCTATAAAAATTGTTGGGAGATTGGGCATTGGATCTAGCTTTCTGATTGGCTGTTTGAATATTGATGTATGAATTTTTGTAGCTTATTACGGTGATGCTGCAATGTGGTAGGTATTTATAGTGGCTACAAGCTAGTTTAGATGGACGCGTGTGATCGAGAAATTCCAAGGTATTTTTTGCTAGAGACTATCGACTCGCTCCTGCTTTGTACTGTATTTACAACTTGATACAACACTGACATTTCTTAATTATATTTATAGTTTAAAATGAAACAACTTTGCACTTAAAATTAATTAATCCGGACTAAATTCTCTAAATGATAGTGATATCAAAAACTGTTGCGTAGTTACGAAGACTAACGCGGCTCCAAAGACTGACAAGAAAATTAACTTTATTATATAAATTCTAAAACAAAGAGAAGAAAAAGATTGTGTGGGAAGTTATATGAAAGAAAAGGGAATAAATAATAGCCTGATGGTCCACAGAACGGTATGAAAGAAGTAAATGTGTTGCCTCGGCGCAAAGTAGCATGGAAAGAGCAGGAAAATTATCATGATTAATAGTAACGACAACCATGTTGCAGAGGATTTAAACGTATGTTACTAAAAGAGCTATGAATATAAATGTGGATGGATGGAGAGGGAGAGGAAGTCCAAAGAAAAGATGGACTGTGTGGAGAGTGATATGGAAGAAAAGGGAGTCAGTGATAGCGTGACGGGGGATAGGACGGTATGGAAGAATAAAACGTGTTGCGCCGAACCCAAGTAATATGGAATAAGGGCAGGAAGATGATGATTATAAAAGTAACGGTAAAAGCCACAAAGTCTTGAAAGCTACCGACTTTGGAATAGAGAGCCTTAGATAAAAAGGAAAAAGAACAAAATTTACGATCATTTCAAGGATTTGCCTAGGAAGCCATAAGAATGGCGTAGCGGTATCTGGAATAAGACCTTAGCTATAAAATATTATGTGTTTAATTTATCTAATCAACATTATAATAATATTTACAACATGTCTGTAGGGAACAAAAAGTATTATATTTATAGTAAAATACGTATGTAAACCTTCTGTATGTGGAACTTTATAATGAGCTTTTAACATCTGTAACTACTAGAAAAACTAAAACAGAAACGTATTATATAAGAAAAACAAAACGCGATACAAAATATTAAAAAATACATTTATTATTTTTAATCTGTAATAGAGTCACGCGCTCTCGGATATAATTCCGAAACTATTTATAACTTTTATAAGTTTTAATGGCAATAAAATTAAAATGAAATGCCAACTTTATGTATTCTAAAATTAATTCTATTAACATGTAACATAGGTACCTAGTAATAATAAATAGTTCGTGTAAAAAACTAAACATAACTTACATTCTCTACCCCCAAGAGATACATAAGTGCTTTGGAATAACTTGGTCATGTTTTAGACACGAAGTTTCTGTTGCATACGTTGGAAGAAATGTCAAGTCTGAAAGTGTCGCTATTTTCTCGTGCAAGGGTGTGAAAATAAATGTAGAACAAATTACGATAAAAACAAAGCTAAATTAAAAAAATATTTCTCTCAAACATGCTTGGAAATTGGAGCATTATTTTGACAACCTTCTTCGAGATAATCGAAATTGCTGTACTGGCCATATAGATGCGAGCAGCGGCTGGCAAAGTTGTATGAAAATCCATATCTATCGTGTTTAGCGGCCAAATAAATTACATAGTAAACTCATATCCGTCGTGTAATTTAAAATGGAACGATATTTTGCTCCGGAACATGGCAACCAAGGAGGTAACTTATCAAAAGTTTTATTTAAATTTCGAACTGGCTTACATATAGAAAGCCGTTTATTAAAAAAAAGGTACACTTTAACACGGGTATAATTATTGTTGTTCGTTGTTCGTCATTGATTTCGAAAAGTAATTGTATTTGAAAAATGAGTTCTAGGTGCTACTTAGTTTTAATTTCCGCGCATTGTTTGAGAAAAGCACTATACAAGCCTTGGCCACAACTAGGCATTGATGGACGAACGTGTAAATGTGGCCCGAGGCGAAAACGAGGAACACATACATAAGTCCTCTTTTGCTGGCCGCTGCAATGTACTATACACAGCTAAAGTGTGGTACTCTCTGCCAGCGCATATGTACCAAAAATATCTGGACACGCTTGTTCGAAGTCGAGAGCTGGCTCAACAAGAAAAAGATGTATTTCCATTCTACATCTACGAGTATAAATGCAACTGCCAAAGCTTCCGCAAACAGTCCTGGCTGGAGGCTCTAATTTAGTCTGCACAGGAAAACACGGTTAAGCAGTATAGCCAAACACTCTGTTTGAACTGCGAGAAGAAACTCAAATAAAAACCCCAAAAAAATTTGCAACAGAATTTTTCAAGAAATCATTCTAATGACATTGTCATCAAAAGAAGAGTTTTTAAACTCACAAAAAATGCCTTTAGGATTTGCACTGTGTCATAATTCAAAGCTACCGTGTTTATTAATCCTTGCCGAAAAAGAAGCTATTATAGCTATCCCACATTTCACACAAAGGAAACGAGGAAATAACAAATAGGGGAGTTAACGTAAAAATAGAGAAACAACAAAGCTAATCGCCACTAATCCTCCACACGTAACAACCTCATTTGATCGAGACCCTAAAATAAGTCATTACTTCGCTGACCGCCATAAGATTGTATTATGCACAGAGCACGAAATCTACTAGATACACCATAGTCAATTACTTGTAATATTCATATGCAAGCAAAAGTTTCAAATCTCATAGCCTTAGACAGAACTGTCACAGGCTGTCAACGTCAGCTTTGACAATGCCGTCTATACAAAGCGTTCTTTTTTTGGCTGTTATGTAAATATGGTCAGAAAAATGTTTTTTTTTTTCTAGAATTTTGATAGGTCCTCGATACCTTATACGTCACTATGTCCTACAGAAAAGAGATAGGCCACAGAGTGAGTTGTTCCTGTGAGTTAGGCATTGACCGCGCAGTCACTTGATCTCCTTCTACAGAACTAGCGGACGCCTCGCGGTTTCACCTGCGTAGTTCCCGTGGGAATACAGTGATAAAAAGTAGCCTATGTCACCCGGGGATAGTGTAGCTTCCCAACGGTGTTTTTTTTTTTGAAATCGGTCCAGTTGTTTTTATGTTTATTCGTTACATACAAAAATACAAAACTTTCCTCTTTATAATATTAGTATAGATAAATAATTTAGTGACGGTATTCCTCAACCCGTTCTTCTACGTCTATATAATAAACGGTGATACTAGCACGCTTATTTTGTAAGGAAACCTTTGACAATACCGTCTCTAACAGTGGCCGCCACGTGGCGTACCTAGTTAGATATAAATCTAACTAGAGGACGCGATTGTATGTAGTTCGCGTGTCAAAAAACGGATCACGATCGTAATTTGAGCTTTTCATTTAGCCGTATCGGCACCAGAAATCCACCGAAATCTATAAAAATGCCTGTGTATTGAGCTGTAAATACTGTATGGAAAAAGTTGGCCGAGACACAGGAAATGTTTTTTTTAATTGGTAAGTAAATTTGTTTTTACATTCTGTGTGAAAAATGGCACGCTTGGTTGACATACAGATGGAGGGACTTGCGTTATCTAGTTTGATGTATGTCTGTGGTGGCCGCTGAGTCGTCTTAATACACTGTGGTATTAAGTCTATGACTCTATAGTCTATGACTCTATGTTAATGACCGCCAAGCACGGATATAGCGAGTGCCATAGCTATAACCATTTAATATTTATAGACATGTTACATGGTTGTGGACAACACATTTCCAACTTGTGAAAATGGAAACAGTTAGTATTATGAACGATTGTTTATTAAGTAGAGTAGGACATGTAGTTAGCGGGGTTATGTTGTAGTAACACTGTTATGTTTTAATTCATGTAGTAACATTAACATTATCATAAGTATAGAGAGAATAGAGCTGGCGAATCTCTTATTTCAGCTGGCAACAACATATTCAAACCACTACTACAATAGATGGATGGAATCGAAATAACACTACCAACCAATAAACGCCGTCGTCGAAACATTGATCCAAAACTCTGTTCACAGTGCGTTGTCGTTTCGCATCCGTCTCCTCTCTCACTATTATTCTGAAAGTCAACACATATTTCAAGAGTTGGTTGAAAACGCAGAAGCTTCTTCTTCTTAATATGAAAGCTCCTACCAATGATAGCATTTCCAAAAGTTTTAAAATTAAAAGTTCTACTTATTCCCATGAGACTTATTTGATTTTTAAGCTAGATTAATCTATCCCTGTCTTCAATATTTAGTAGAAACACAAGTTCTAGGCCAAGAAGAAATTCAAACTGAATTAAGAAAGTTGAAGCTACATTCACGTTCACAAAATGTAGATAAACAATATTATATTAGAATAGAATAGAATTTATTTCCAAAAGTAATTTATATAGATTTATCATTATTCACAATATATGCTCATATATCTAGCAAACTACTTTTATAACTTCTGTTCTTAGTCGGCTGTTACATACGGCTTTAGTGAGAAGACAGGTACTCCAGAAATTTTATGTTTCCCGCTTCTAGCACTGCATCTATTAACTATAAAATTTAACTTAAATTAAGTTATTTTGCTTCGACATTTACTGCTCGCGTAGGATAATATTATTTAGCTCTTATTCGACTTTTATCTGTTTGCTGTAAATTTTAATAAACGTTTCTATTATTATTAATTGGTATTGCGAGGCTTCCTGTCGCTTACCATCTTCAGGCAAACTTTCGGTGGTGTCATTGCATTTCGGAAGACACAACGTTTGAATGCCTCCGAGAATCCGGTGGATACGAGACGCACATCAATCCTTTGGAGGAAGTCTTTCGGCTGAGATGATGATGATGATGACGACTGAGTTTCATTTTCGGTAAAAGGTATGTTCAGCTCTGTGCCGTAATATTTTAGTGTCAATGGAGCTTCTTTCTAGTTCTTTACTATAGGAACCTCCTACCACTGACCGTCTCCTTGTCAATTAAGTGTTTGTGTGTTGTGGTTTTAGAAATAAATTATTTGGTTTGAGTCTGAAGAAGGATTTAATCGTTTTTTTTTTTTACCCTCTTGTCACACGTATCTTCTAGCGCTACTGGGTTTCTTAGAAAGCTTTCGCGCAAAGTTTCTACGAGGTGCAATTAAAAAAACATTGTGTGTCTTAAAAGCAGTATCCAGATTCCAGAGGTTAATTTGCCTAATCGATACAGCGCCAGAAGAAAATTTTGAAATCATGGACCCCAATATACATAACTACTGAAGCTGATTGCTTTATCTCCCGCTAAGATCACGACGTGATCTCGTATATCTTTCCCAAATGATGTCATTAAATCTAAAGCAAATCGCGCTAATGTTGATACAATTATAATGACATGTATTATAAAGTTATTTAGCGAGCAATTAACTTGAAATTATATACACATTACGGGAAGACGCACTGCTTGGGCCACTTGAACCGCATCCGGCGCGGGCGCAGCAAAAAGTGCGCCTATCTAGTGCGTACGCGCAGAACAAACCTCAAATGGTTTCTTTTGCTGCTTTCAATGTAAAATGTGTTTGTATTGCTAGTCGTTTGTGATTGTTACAGCGGGGCTCAACATTTTATAGGCAGTGTAATTTAGCGAGGTTTCAAATTAAATTTCGCTGAAATTGAAAATTTGAAATTAAGTAGTCTTTTGATAAGTATAATGACTATCCTAAATGTATGACGAGACGATCTAAATAGGACCCCATTAAAATAGCGTGCCACACTTTTTACCGAACACCGATTAAACAGCAACTTCGTATATCACCAGTTAAATTCTTAATGGTCACGAAATAAATCACCTCAATGATTTACAGTATTTGTTTATTTATGCGATATTGCAAAGAACTCGATATTTCATCCGATTCGCCATAGTTAATGCGCCACAAATGAGTCTTTAAATCGCGTTCTATAAAATGATTAATAGAGTAAAAAAATGTTGCAAATCTCTGTCTGGTACGTGGCTCGTGTCACCGCGGCTGCGCGCGCGCCGCTCCATTTCACTGCGCTCAATGGACGACCATTCAAATTGCCCACAAACCGCCATCTTTGTTTTTTATGTACCCTCGTTTTTCCGTTCTTTCAGTAATAGTTGATTAAACTTGAGTTCGATAAACTTTGTAATCACTTGGACTGACGTTCTCAATTTTCGATCATTAGATGACACCACATTTCTCTGGTTACCGGAACACCCACATCACGTCACCTGACGAAAGATACTTAACATATTGATGATGTATTTAGTTCCACCCCAACCCCTCCTTATTATATCAGAAATCTAATTTCAGCAAGTTGCCGGAACACATGCCCAAATTCGGGAAGGATTCGACTACGCCAATTTGGCGGACAAAGATGTTCATCAGAAACAATGCAGAACCGATTTGGAGATAATGAATTTATGAGTTAACAGATTTCCACCGTTCGGCTGGGTCCTCTGGGAGCCGAGCGGAAACAATGAGACCCCGATTGCCGCTATAATTTCATAGTCGATCCGTTAACAATATCTCGGTGATGATAAAAAAGTGATTTAGTATTATTAGGCGGACGATGCGGCGGAGATGCGAACGCGGAGAATCGATTTGGCGTCTCTGCGTGAAGTTTGTTTAGCGGAACGGTAGCAGGCGGCGGCGGGGCGGGGACGCAGCGCGGGCGACGGACGTGCGCCCGCGCGCGGCACGCCCGCCCCGACCTGCATTACAGCCTATACAAGCTTTATTGGACTACATTTAGTAACGCTTTAGTAAATAGTTCAGCTTATTTTTCACCGTCTTTTTAACACTGCATCGCTTCAGCACCGACCGTTTTAACGGTCCCACAATTTAGCCTCGCAACGTTATTACCACTGTCCTTGTTCAAGATAAACATCTATAATGTAATTTGGAAAATGAAATTATCATGTCCATAAATGACATTGAGGGGTTGGAAGTAAATGAGGTGGCATTTCGTGTCTAAATTCACGTGGCGCGCGATAACGACAGTAACAATAACAATTATAAGGGTGAGATCTCTATCTTTGTAATCGTTTCAGACTAATTCAGGGCGATAGCTTCCCGTTAATATTCTGTTTACACTTGTAACATTACGAGACTCCATTAAAAAGCTCAATTATACACCAACACTGAATCTGGGTTTAAATTATTGTAATTACAACGCACCCTTGGTTCTAGATGTCGTAGATAAGGTTACATCCTGTTTTACAATAAATGTTTTTAAGTGCAGCTAATGTCAGCCTTTGCTATTTTTTAAATTCTAATATTACTTACATCTAAGTGTAATTTGGCAAAATATGCTCACTCTTCATGGTAGGTAATTGCGGATAAATTATGAATTCACAAAATGACTCCACAATTATTTTCACAAACTTTTACAACGTTAATGTACCAACAATTTGCACGATTTTGAAATCTCAGTGAATCTAAATATGTAATCAAAACTACATTACTTTACGTGCCGGTAACATTAATATCTGTAATAGAAAACGTATCTCCGGAAGAATATAATAAAAATGTTCCCGAAATGTCTCATGATGACAATCTCGACTTCCGGACCACACCGACAGAGGTCTTCGCTCTGTTATTAAATGCCGACTGTGTGTTGACTCGCCGCCACGTGACATCAACTTACAAACCGCAAAATATAGACCAAGATAATAATGCGACCGATAAACCCAAAGATTTTAAAATCCTCATTGATATAAGGATGAAAATGTACCGAAATTTACTAGCCAATAATAAATACGAAGCAATCATAGCTCTAATTCACACCACAGACGAAAAAAAAAACAACAAAGCTCTTGGCGCCTTATCATTAGGAACTTCCGAAAAGGGGCACATTTTTTTCATCGTCTATCGGCCGAACCTCAAAAGGACAACAAACTGACAAATTGTACCAACAAACAATGCTAAAAGCAAAAAAAGAGAAGCTCCCTCGAAAATGAATTAGTGTTGCCAACAAAGAAAAGCTTTACGTAAGCGAGTAATTGCCTACTGCAACTCTTTTGTTGTTCGCAATGACAATGAAGCATAATGATAAAGGATTCATTATTTGTCAGTGTCCTTAATACCACCTTTCAAATATTTTACTCGAAATTGAAACAGCATATTGAAAGCTTCGCTTAACAATTGCATGTGTACGTAATACGGTATGAATACAGGAAAGGAACGAAGCGGTCAGTTAAGCCTTTTTGTATTTGCATCAAGCTTAATGCGGAGACATTGTGTAAGTTAAACAATCGAGGATGAATAATTATCCAGCAGAGGCATCAAAATCCTTTTAACCATTTCAATTTTCTTATCAACAAGGACTAAGTCGAACGTCAGTCGTCAAGCAAAATCTCCGAAAATAAATTAGTTAATGTGCATAAAGTGGTCGAGCTCGTGACTGGCCCCACAGTGAACCCGGAGTCGCGGCCACAATCCCATTTTTATCTTCGCGTCAATTCACCTTTGTAAAATATTGATACTGATAAAGCAATAACGCTTAGTAACCAAGAATTTCCTGTTTCATACGTCAAAACGAATCGCCGAATTCATTTGTATAATAGTAACTAAGTTCATAGCCAAATTAGTTTTGCTACCGATCCACGTCGAGCATTTTTTACCGGTAGCGGTAACGACTCGAAATTGATTACCCACTTGGAAAAAATCAATCGAACGTTGTAATTGCTTTCTATCTTCTCAGAAATTCAATTTGTCAATTAAGACATTAAAAATTACTCTTGTTGTAGTTGAAAGACCGGCTCCGGTCGTGATCGTGGAAATCACGTTTGTTATTAATTGAATATTGCAAATAATCAATCGGCACCCACGAGCAATTACAACTGCGACGTTGGATACCGTCGGCGGCGGCGGGATGATATTATCGGCACGTATTAATTTATTGGCGAAATCGAATAGGGCTAATTTAAAATAGGAAAGGTGGGGAAATAAGTTTATAGCAGGCGGAGTTGCGGAGTGTGCTCGATGTGTAAGCTATTGGCCAGCGTACCGCAGGGGCGGGGTCTGGGCCCCATGTTTTATTTGAATTATGGATGAGGTATGCTGCGTTCGTTTCTTCAAACCAGTTGTGAGTGCCGCAGCCTCGCGCCCGCTCGCCTCTCCCCTTCTAATTAATTGATGTTTTCATTTAATTGCTTGTTCTTTAATTACTCGGTCATATCTGAAATTGAGTGTTTAACTTTATTAGATTTAGTGTTACAGCGAGAGAGACTATTGCCCGTCGTTTAACTGTGAGTGCGAAAAATATATCTTATACTACTATTTCTAGTATTCCCTCTCATTCATTCCTTTTATTTTTTTCTGTTTTATTTATTTCCCATTTTTCATTAGCTATTGCTTTAATACAATTAACATTGTTAGTTATCGAACAACTCACATAAAAACTGTTTAATTTGTATTAATTGCATTATATTGCATTATTACATTGGCAAACCTCGTTTGATTTTAATTAAATGTATTGCTAAATTAATTATGATCGTTGGTAGTTAATCAGACAAAATAATTATTGATAAATTAGCCCACAAACTGATGGATAGTGATCTCTTTCTTATTATACATCGGTATTAATGTTATTTGTTTGCCGACGGAAACGGTTCTACCCGGAACCGTGTCTATATGTGCTTAGGAACAAATTTTGTAAAATCAATACATTCATTTTAAGATTTGTTATTCTATTAGTTCCCCATTATAATATAACCCTTGGCATCTTCTTCACTTTAACATCATATCTCCTACCTTCCTACTTCCTTCTTTCTTTCTTTGCCTTTGAAATCTACTTGAACACTAATTATGTAATAGATCTTAAATGTAAAATATAGAAGTAATTATATACTATTAACAATTTTATTATGAATACAATTATACGAATTATTAATCCTTGTTTTAATTCTAATTGTTTTATTTCCCATTTATATATCTTTGAATAAATTAATTATAATAAGTAATAACTTAAGTTGTTTTATAAATTGTATTTAAATGTTTGAATATTAAACTTTAATGGGCTATTCAATATGTATCTATTTCTTTTTGTTTATTTTTTTCTTTTTCATTTCTGACAGACACATGCTATAAAAACATTAATGTGCCCAAAGATGTATGTTTCCTCATTGTGAGAAAAAAAAACAAGTTTTAACTAGCATATGTAGTAAAAAGAGATACATTAAATACTTATATTCTTTATATCTTTCTAAATCTTTTAAATCTATGTTGTGAACATGCCAATCTCACCGTATTCTTGTTCCTTGTTTCCCTTTAATCATCAACTGATCATTACAATTCTATCATCATCACCCGATCCAGCCTAACCCATTCAAACTTAGGTCTATCCAGATCTTGAAGATAGCCTTGTTTCTTATTTCAATACACAATACTTGGTACTTAAATTAATTAAACTGCTATAATCTTAATATTTTGATCAGTGATCAAGCAAATGAGACTTACCTGCTTCAAAATTTGACAAGCTTTCTTAATAGTTGAAGTTACACTGACAGGTGGCTCCATCTACCGTAATTTTAGTGCTTTAAGCGATGACCTTTTTAACCGACTTAAGAAAAGGAGGTTCTCTTCTCGTCTATTTTTTTTATATTGCAGTTCATTAAAATAGTAACAAATGAACAACATGTTGATTTCTAAAAAGTTGTAACAACCAGTTTGAAGTTACTACGTTTTTCAATCAATAATTGGTAAATGATCTGGGAACGGTAGAAAAACTGATGTATTATCTGATTCTCATGGAAAGAGATGGTACTAGGGCCAATTGTACAATGGCTGCAAGGCTTATTAATATGTTACAATTGTTTTGGAGAGAATGGCTATCAGGAATATTATATCAAGCTAGTGAAGAGCTCCTTCAAAATAAGGCTTTTGTAATAATCAGAAAATTTTTTGTTTTAATATTTTGCACCACTCTAGGAATTTCTCCTGTAACGTGGGTGTGTTTACTAATATATAAACTCACATACACAAATACACAGAGCCGGAACAACTATCTGTAGGTCATACAAATATTTGTTCCGTGCGGAAATCGGACCCGCGACACACAGGGCCCTAAGTATCGAAGAGAACATAACTGGAACAAAATATGATAAGGAAAGATTTAATTTAAATTTAGTTTAGATTTGCACTTTACCCAGATTATGTAAAAAAATATTTTACCCCAATTAAAAAAAAAACTTTATAAACAAAACTTTTAGCTTACTGTGCACTGTCATCAAAACAAAACGTGTATGCAAATTTCATCGTAATTGGTTAAGGATAACTGCATTAAAATTCAGTTGCAAGATTTGATCCGAACATACATATTTAAATACATATGTACATTGCAAGTTAATAAAAAGCTTGTAAAAAAGCTTTGTTTCTCTGATAATGTAAATGTTGTTATGCCTTTCCTTTCTAAAGAGACACAATAGGCATTGCACCCGACTTAGACTACAGGAAAGATAATTATGCCGTACAAAAAAATAAATATTAAAAAATATTAATTTAAAAAAAATTATTAAAAAATATTTATTAAAAAATATATATCAAAAAAAAAATATTAAAAAATATTTATTAAAAAATATTTATCAAAAAAAAAATATTAAAAAATATTTATTAAAAAATATTTATCAAAAAAAAATTATTAAAAAATATTTATTAAAAAATATTTATCAAAAAAAAATTATTAAAAAATATTTATTAAAAAATATTTATCAAAAAAAAATTATTAAAAAATATTTTTATAAAACAAGCTTTTTTTTTACCCATATCATGGCAATGCACAAAAAAAATAGTCCGCCATCTTGGGCCTGCCGCCATATTGGGTTTAGAATGACGTCACTTAGCTAACCATGCTTTGTCTTCCAAACTAAACGTGTACACACAACATACATTGCAAGTTCTTTTGTTTTTTACTTTTAGTCGGTGTTGTTAAAAATAATGAAAACGAAAACCTTCGCTGAAAAGCCCCATTTACCTACTGCTAATACATATTCCATTTCACTAGCAAATAGATTGCATGTTACTTTGGTAAATACAATAAATCACTCATTGGTTTTATCTCCATAGCAAATGCAAAACGAACAGATAAATTACACCGACAAGGTGTGTTTGCTAGTAGAGTAGTCTACAGCCGTGTTTCGACCATATTGGGTTGCAATATATTAATTTATTAACTCGTTAAGCTGTTAATGATGACTCGCTTGGCTAGAAAAATGTTAATGGATACACAATGGACAAATGATACTTAATTCTTAGGCTCTTGTTTTCACATTATATTCAATTCTTGATTGCTAATTTGTGGCGTATTTCTTTCTTTCATTATATATGTTTTTTCTTTTTTAAATAATTTTGCCCCACACTAGGAATTTCTTCCTGTATGGTGGGTGCGTTTACAAACATAAACTCACATACACAACACCCAGAGCCGGAACAACTATTACAAATATTTGTTCCGTGCGGGAATCGAACCCGCGACACACAGCGCAGCAGTCAATCGCTCAACCACTGCGCCAACCGTGCTTTTTATTGTATTGTATATTAAAAAGGTTTTGTCTTAACACGTGTCTCATTTAAGATCTATATTTTTTTTCTACCAAATAAGGAAACGTTGTAAGAACTTATGCTGAAGGTGGACATTTATCTTTCATTGAGTACATTATTTTATTGCAGTACTAGCTTCTGTCAGCGGCTTCGCTAGCGTGTAAAGTGTTTTATTATCCCACGGGAAAGTAATATCGGGATAAAAAGTAGCCTATGTCCTATTCCAAACTATAATCTATCACCGAGCCATATTTTATTCAGATCAGTTCAGACGTTCTGCCGTGATTGAGTAACAAACATACATCCATCCATCCAAACTTTCGCATTTATAATATTAGTAAGATTTATCCCTATCACAGAGACAAGGCTTGTGTACCAGTAGCACAAACATTATAGCCTGATTTAATCGTCATGCAGAGCTAAATTCTGCCTCTGTATTAATTTCATTTTTTCATCTAACTTAGATATTCAGAACCAAGTCTTATTTCAAGAAACCATGCCTTCACCTGCTTCATCTAATAATATTTCATGTAAACACTTATTCAAAATTAACGGTTTCTTGCACAAAATTGAACCACAATACAAAAGTTTAGGCGATACTTGCAGATATGAATAAATTAAACACCTACATAAATTCATCATCATCATCATATCAGCCGAAAGACGTCCACTGTTGGACATAGGCCTCTCTCAAGCGTCGCCACATTGACCGGTCCCGTGCGTCCCGCAAGCAGCGGATCCCCGCAACCTTCACCAGGTCAAAAGCCCACAATAAGATAATTAGTGGATATATTAAAAGTGGGTGTAAGTACCCACTTTTAATATATCCACTAATTATCTTTTGTATCTTGTTACTCCATTAAGCTTGGGCACGTTACAATAAATAACTAAACAAATACACATTCAGCCATTTTTAATAAGAAGGTACTTAGGAACAAATTAATAACCTATAGAACTTTTGACAGTTTTAATATGTTACTCTTATTAATGCTGTCTAAATCGATATATTAAAAGTTGTCTAGGATGTTTGTTCGTCGATCATTTTAATAACTAATGGCTAATGGTGTCATCTGTTATACTGTTAGCACCTTGATAGAAAAACCTATAATTCTAATTATAATAGTGTCTAAGTAATATTGCATCATTCGTTTTGCGACGTGTTGTATAATATTAATTTGTGACACATTCACTTCATTATTTAGTAAGCTGTAGAGTTCAAAATCGAGCAGAACCATTTGAAAATTATCTTGCAATTATTATCATATAAATTGTAACAGATCAGTATTTAACCAAGGTGGTCTAATTCAAATGTTAAAGTTATTATGGTTTATCTTTGTCATCATCTAGTTATAAAAGTCCACTGCGTACATCGGTGGCTAGACTTGTCACTTTTTACGCACTTCGACCTTTAAACACAACACTAATTGCTAGCCTTCAAGCGGACCGACGCACTTTATGTGCACATCACTAGCCACGTCGCCCACCCAACTAAATTATTGTCCACACAAAGGCCCTAACTGTCCAACCATACTTTATTCGACAACCTTTACAGAAGCGTGTATTAAACTATAAACATAAAATGTGACAAACAAACATTGCGACAAAACGTGTTATAACACACTCCAATCAACACAAGCACTTATAAACTCGGACAAAAGTCCAAAAAGGACACCAGACGAAAATATGTGACAGAGGCATGCAGCCTTACCTACCGAGATAACCCTAAAATGAGGACATAACAAAAACTATACGGGCGAAATTAAAAGCAGCGACGTACAAGCAACTAACACACGCTCTAACGTTTTGTGATAAGCTCGTTGACTTTTTGGGGCCGACGTAATTTGTCGAAGGCGCCTAAGATAAAGGCGGCAATTTGGTCGCGGAGGCCCCAGGCACGCCGCCGGAATGTCAACCGGGGTAGCAGGCGCAGGGTTAACACGCAACACGATATGTACGAATACGAACACGTTTTAGAAATTGAAGTTGTTATTTATTTGGTAGCAATAAATTTTGTGAAAAATAAAATATGAGAGTTTAAATTGTTCACGTTTTTTCGAAAATTACGCGCCACAGGTGTAAAAGGGTGACGTCAAAATGTCATAGCGGTATTATGTCATTTTGAGAACAAAAGGCGCGAAAACGCCATGTGCGCGCGGGCCCTTGGGCTCATTCTGCAATATTTTACCGCGACACACTGATCGGTAGAGCTAAACACGCGACACAGCCCGGATAAAGGCGCGTGTAAACTACACGTCACGAAGTTTCTGTATAAGCTTCACGGCAATATAAGTTCACTTATCGTGAATCGGCGATTTCATTACAAACCATCTCGGCTATACACCAGTTATTACGTGTCACGCGATTCCGACGTGACTGATCCCATTTGTATTGACGTATGATACAACAGGAAAGGGTTATTCAGCAAATTGTAGGATGATAGCAGTGGTTACGTTGCAGAAAATACAATAATATTTGCTGTACGTAGATTACGCTTACAAGAATAGTTACAAAACCCAAAACTCACCTAATAAGCACCAGGAAACAGAAACCAGGACGCAGCCGTACAAGCCTTGAATCTACATTTTACCTTCACCTATTTCCCCAAAAAAATCTTCTAGCAGACAATCTGTTAGTATTTCGTCCACGTCTCGGTGGTCGCGTGTCCCCACACTCATTATACGTAACTACTTATCGTACGGACTCTGTCTCAAACCTTTTAGCTGGTGACGCAGTCAATAAATCTTGACATATCTAACTGAAGGCGGCCGCTACGGCGACGACACACAAATATTAATTGCGAATATATTAATAAAACTGATAGTTTGAGACCGTATATTGATGGATAGTTTGAAAAAGGTTTTAGCAATTTTTTAAGGAACTTAATCCGGATGTTTTGGAAGTTGGCAGTAGTATCGTCACAACTCTAATGTTTTTCAATTATTAATCTAATATTACTAATGTTTAAGTATATCTATATATTTAGTTTATTCTTTTGAGTATATATGGTATAATTTTCTTGATTATATTGTATTTATAATTTATATATATTTTTTGCATAAATCTGTTTCGTTTAATTGTCAACATTGCACCTACCACTAGTTGTCTCTGCATCACCCAAAGGTCGACTGGTAGAAAATGCCTAAGGCATTAAGTCCGCCTCTGTACGTTTGTGTGCATGAAGTATTAAATAAATAAATAAATAAATAAATGTCTGTCCGAAAGTGGACGTTCACTTCATCTGTAACACTGGTGTTAAAGATTGAATTAGCACCTCAATGTTTACCTTTTATGTAAATTCTGACCTTTAAATTCATATCATTTACATAATAGATCCTTAGTTGCTTGTAAGAGTTGTAGGCCTAAAGAATGTCTAAATGGTTCATTTCAGAATTAAAAGTTCATATACGTAAGGCAATAGATCAAGTAAAAAATGCTCAGAAACCAGTACACAATTTTACACGGTCAAGTTCATACAATCATAACATATGCATCGCAAAACGTGTGGGACATAGTCGAGTGCTTCCACTACATGTCTAGACCTAGGTATTAATAAATCTCCCCATATCTCCCAGTACACGACGATTGCCAACAAAACACTTTCTGATTCGCGCATCCTTGATTCTAATAATTGGTTTTCATATCGCTGTACGCAATGCTACCGTTTCGTCCGTCAATTAATTCATTTCTTTGAAACCCAGTTATATGTAGTATATATCGGTTGTTCAGAGAAGGACTCGCCCGCATTTCAATAAGAAATTATCAAATTAGTTTCATGGGAAATAAAAAAACCGGCCATGCAACCACAAAGGATGGCTGGCATTGTTCACAGATTTTAAAAATCATCCATAATTAAATGGAATTTGGTTTTTATAGGCGCGAGCGTTTCGCCATGATATAAATTCCTGCATCGACGATACAGTTGGGCTATTGAAAAATGAGTCATTTGCCACCCTGCTGGATGGGACTGTTCAATATTGAAAGGACATATCGCAATCAAGGGTATAAACAACAAATCAATAATAATAATATTGCACTTAGGACCTTCTTTGAAATGTATAAGAACAGTATGAGGCCAGTCGCGGGCTGGCAAAAAGTGGTCAAGCTGAGGTGACTGATTCCGCGAAGAATCCAGGGAGCCCAGCTCTGGTTATAGCACACAAAATAACAGATCGTCGAGCATTCTTTATTAGGTACTCCAAACGGGCACATGTCCTGCTTGTCACTCCGGTGGTCTTGATCATGCAAATGTTGAGAGACGTGATACAACGACTAAATTAGTTATATCTTTCCTTAAATTTCCACTGTTTATATCTACACTAAGTGTTCATGAAATATTACCCATTATTCTCCCATATATCAAAGTCACAGACAAACGCTACTAGCCAATAAATTGTTATTTGTATGAGAATGCGAGTGCCATTTGAGGTTAAATGGTTTTTGCATAAAATTACTTAAATGGACAAATACTCATTGGATATCGCGTTGGATTAATGACTACCAATTTGATATAGACATTCAAACTGATAGATATGACTTATAACATTTAGAATTAAACGCTTGGCTATTTAGCACACTTCAATATTTGTTTGTATTGATTTCTAAAAAGGTAACTGTAAAATGTCAGAATATTAGGATAGGGCAAGGTAAACCCGTAAACGCCAAGACAGAAATATGTCTCAGTATGCTAGAATTGTATTTATAAAACCAGTTTTTTCCTAACAATTATGATAGTAAGAAAAACAGATTACATTGTATCCTGTATAACTTGATAAAAAGCTTATAAGTACCAAGGTTTCAATCACTCTTTAATATTTATGAAAAATCTTCATCTGAACATTAATGTAATGTAAACATAACTTCCTTTTCTTCCATCACCAGCCATTCTCTCTAAATACCAGAACTGATACAAAGCCCGGAAATTAATCGCAACGTTATTATACTCACACCTAGACATTAGAAGGTGGCACACGTTCAATCCTCATCTGTATAGAATACAAACATAAATTACAAAGATAAATAAGACATCTCGATATAAACGCAATGATCATTACTGACGACAAAAACAGCAAATTGTTCCAAGAAAAAGTGAAATTTCAAGATAGAAACATCATTGAAGACATTGACGACATAAAATGGGAATTGCGGGGAGCATTCAATGCGATAGGTGAAAAAAGCAATATACACCGAGTTGTAGATCGGTATATCTTTCTCGGCTCAGCATGAGACTAATTATGCTATGGGATGATCGAAGGACAGTTTTTGTCCTGCTGCGGTCGCCATTACACCCGAGTTTCGAGTCAGAATTGAGTTTTTAGTTTGGCATAACTTAAATTGCATTTTTGTCACCCACCGCCGTCGAGTCGTGATTGTAAAATGTTTTTGCTTGTTGATTACGAACCTCATGTTTATTCTGCTGTGTCTTCATTAGTACCGGTATTTTGTTGTTTTTTGTTCAAAAGATAAAATTGGAGATATGATGATATACAATTTTGATTTTGATTTGATTAGGTTATGTCTTTATCACACCATTATTTCGTTTCCCACCGTATTGTAGTAAAGCGGTTGTAGTATTTTTTGCTTTCTGGAGGTATTTTAGACTTAAGACGGCTTTTTTTCTATTAATATTAATGAATTTTGAGTAAACATATCAAGATTATAAAGCAAAAATGTTTGCCACTAATAAAATTCTTTCAACATCAACTATAAACTCTTCAACTCATTCTAGTGCTATACCTGACCAAGTACACATAAATACACAAAATTCCACTTACATATTTATGATTAAGACCATCAAGATTACCTATAAGTGTTTCTAATAATTAGTACTCAATATGGCTCTTAAGTGTAATACCTTTCGGAAAAGGTACTTGTGACTAATTAAATATCTTGTGTAGACCACTTTACCTTAATTGTCTTGTACGATATTACAATGGTCACTGGCTCTGTCTATTTACCTTTTATAAGGGGCAACACCTGGGTTTAAAACAGGCTAACTGTTCCATGTCTCATCATCATCATCAACATAATTTTAGCTGAAAGACGTCCACTGCTGATCATAGGCCTCTCCCAAGTGTCACCACATTAGTCATCATGTCTAAAGATACTTTACAGTCTCAAGTGGTGTTGAAGTCAAGACAAATTGACATCGGTTATCGCCGATTGTCAAAAGTCAAAAATATATAGGATTGACCATTTGAGTCAATCATTTCGCAACAGCATTGCCATCCAACGAAGCAATACTACCAGCGTTTTGGGCACTTTTCCCGTTAACAAAGATGTGGACGATTTTTTTACGCCTAGTGAGCACTCCCCTTTTTAAACGCGTTTGCATATAGTTTGTATATAAGTACCTATGTCATGTATTTTTTTTTTGTTGCATCTGAGGATTAATAAAAAAAAAATTGCTGTCATTTCGCTTCTAGAATGTCACTTTGTCAAAGTTACTATATGGTGGCTGTATTCTCATACGTGGGTTGGTGCGTTTCTCGAGCTTTAGATGTGATCTAGTATCTCTGATTTACCTCTAAGACTGAAACGGCCATAAGTAACCATTTCACTATAGCTCTACGAATCCTATGAACTCTTACTCGTGATGCCATTAAGCATCCGAATCAGTTCCTCGAAATGAAGACACGGGTCATATAATCCTAGTAGAATTAAGACCACACACTGGTATGAGAAACAATGTCATTAAATAAAAATTGAAAAGATTCATCAACTTCCTTTATTCGGAAACACAGAACAGAACCAGCTTATTGATTCCTAATTCTCAAAATACTATCCCAGACACTTATCTTCGTGGTTCTCTCATCTTGGACACATTAGATGAGAGAGCTCATACGATTAATAATCTTTTCAGGATAATGTCTGGACTTTAAAAGAGACCATGACTTCTGAGTTTGTTTCAGTGTTTCTTCTGTATGTACTTGGCAATAAGCCTAACATTGCTCAAAACCACGATGGTCTACCGATATACAAACCTAATTAAATCAAGATGATGGATACCGAAATCTTTAAAAACGATGGCATTTTTGATTGATTCCAAATACGCTTTCAGCCTGGCTTACTTGCAAATATGTAGAAGTACAAACACAAAGTATATAAAAGTGAGGTTTCGTGCGGTATCGTAACATCGGAGCGGCATGTTGATTGCACCCCGACTTAATTAAATAAACCGTTTACTAGTAACTCTTGTTTACTCGTTACTTGAAGGCTTAATGCCACAATCAGTGGTTGTATATACCAATGATGTTGTTATTACTAGTACAATTCTTAGAGAAGTGATATTGAAATAGATTTGTATTTTCAAAACTAAAAGTAAAGTTGTAAAGAGAAGGACAATATTTGAAATGCCATTGAACAAAATAGTAGCCAAATAAAAAACAACAACTGACAATGTCGAAATGTTTGTATTTGTAAGACACTACAACTTTTTAACGTATAATATAAAGGTGAACATACAAAAAAATATTGAAAAATTTAGCTACACTTTTGCCTCAAGAATTTTGTCGAAAAATCGTCAGAATTCTTCAACCTTACCCGAGGAATCTGTTTAAAAAACTGCCTCTTTCTTGTGACCTACCTTCGATACCATTCCCTCGCCGTCTTTGGTTCTCAGAAGTAGTTCATGTTGGAACAGGACACCGTCTTGATGAGCACAGTGCCGTGATCCGTTGAAACGTTCGTATAGTCGCGTGCTAGGCGTGTCGGTGGCAGTGTGGTGCAAGGGAATAGGAAAAAGCGGAATGAATTTTGAGATCTGTCCCTTTCAAGCTAATACGCAGACCTCCAAATCCATTCCACTTAATGCCGCTATCTGAAAATATAGTACTGTCTTTGTTAAATTTGTGTTGTTGTTATATTTCTAGTAATTTTGTTTATAATTTTGTTTATAATAGCCTCTCTTAACTAAAACAGGAAGCACTTTCTTATTGTTTATGAGTATTAAATATAAAGTGACTTAAAACATTCGCAATATATTCAATAGGTATGCATAATTTCCTTGAATTCAGGTTACGGTATCTTAATCCTCGGTAGTGGTTTTATTTCTAAGAATTATTTTGACATTATCCATTAGAGGAGATAAATTGCTCGAACCTTTTACTTCTCCAGGATCTTTGCAAATCTTTAAGTGCATATTAGTACAGTTTTCTTCTAACTCAAAACATAATTTTGATATCGCTTCTTTTCCTAACTTGTGGCAAGCATGTCAACTCTGTGTTCAGTGTAAGCGGCCGCGGAAACGAGCAATTTCCTCTTCCATTATAATTGATTGGCGTAATTGCGAGTGGATTCTTTCGCGAATGGCCCACTCCAAGTCTCTGAGTCGCCCAGGCCAACATGATTACGCCTTTCGGCTAATAAGACAGCAAAAAAGCTTAATCCTATTAGGCACATGGGAAAATTGTGTCTAACGATCTTATTCTTGGTGAATAGTTAGCCTAGGTATGCTATTTTTACTATTCATGATTAATTTCACCCGCATACGTTTTTGCATCTTACATATGGGTGTATTTTATTAAAACGTTACATGTTGGTGTTATAGAGGCAGTTAAACACCTCAAGTTGACAGTTATGTGCATTTTTATTAAAATTTTACTAAACGTAAGCTGGAGGTCTGCTTACAATGTAACGGATTCTAGTATTGCATGCATTCTGTCATTTTCTTGGTTTATTTTACGGCCGACTTTGCTTAAGTACCTGTTTATGCATCATTAGTGTCTTTAGTTCTGTTTCTGTAATTTTCTTAGTAAATTGTTTCAATACTTTGTTGTCTTCCACTTCTACTTCATTCAGTTTAAAGTGTATTTGAAGAAATAGTTCTTGGAAGTTTATTTCTTCCTTTTTTAGTGTTGTCTGCTCATTTACTGATTCATCGTTGTTCAACTAAAATATACTTGTGCTATTACCAAGTTCAGTAACTTTATCAATATTATCATAAGATCTGGTTTTACCTATTCCTTCATACCCTTGATTAAAACTCTGATCAGAAGTAAACCAGCTTCCTTAATTTCTTCCTTAACGACGTTCGATCAACCTTAACGTCTTTAGAAAAATATCAGATGTTGCAATTTTGTATGCTTCTCTATAATAAACTGCAGTTTCATCTATGTTATCAAGCTTAATTAGTAAACAAAGTATGATTGTCAATAATTAATTATTAATAAGCCTAAGGTATCAATCAACGGGTAAATTAACCACGTCAATGATAACAAAGGAAAGATGAATAATGTCAACACCTATTATTATAGGACTAAGAGTGGCTCCTCGTGGAAGCATTGGCACTAATTAGATCATTTTCTTCATTAACTAGTTATTGACGATTAAGCATTATATCTAGAAATATCGGTTTTTAATTAACGTCGCGTCATAGACGAGATAAGTGGTCGTAGGGTTCCTTGGTTCAGAGATGGAAACGCTTTTGAAAACTCATTGTCCATAAATTCTCTGTAAGTAGTAAAACCTAGATAGCCTTAAGGTTGCCCTAACTATTTTGTGGCCGAGATTAAAATGCATGCTATCTCTTCCGACAACACGTACGAAAGGGATAGACGCTGCGATGAGCAGAAAGAAGCTAGTGCAAGTACCAATACACACTCGAGGTATAAAAAAAAATGGATGATCACATCACACACCACATCATCGCTTACTATCAGGTGAGATAGTGGTCAAGCGCGAGCCTATATGAGATTAAAAAAAAAGACAATTTAGAACAAAAAGCAGCGCGCGTAATGTTGTAACATTACGCGTGCTGCTTTTTATTCTAAATTATCCTACAGACCTTTGGAAGTGAGTTTTTTTATGAAAAAAACTACTGTATTTGTTTAAAATAAAATTATTTGCATTTTTCAACTGCTAATCTATCCCTGTATGGTGACCGTTTCGAAATTTGCCTTCGTTTTATGGTATTTATTGCCGCCCAAAGATGCTTTGACATTAGTTTTGAAATATAGAACTTTCGACGCTCATAACTCTCAAATGCATACAGTTTCCATATAGGGCTAGATAATGATGAGACAAATTGACATCATTTTTATTTTGAGCGTACACCGTCAAATAAAGGAGTTATCGCCATACTACATTTGTATGGAAGAATGACTGACTAGGGCAATCTTAAAGCCGGAACACATCAATATTGGCGACGCTTGGGGGTGGCCTATGTCCAGCAGTGGACGTCTTTCATCTGAGATGATGACATCAATATTGCTTACAAGCAATAAGTATGACATAGTAATTATTTGATGAAATTCTCTTTTACAAGAAGTTTTTTTTTGTATCAATCTTGTGTCCCACTGCAGGTTCAGCAAAAAGAAAGAAATAAAAAATATTTATTTGTGACCCGCACAGGAGACACGAGAAATATGCACAAAATTAAACAATAATATAAAATAAAAAAATTAAAACCCTATGCGAGACCAAAAAGGTTTCTACCTCAGCATATCCTATATCAGCGATATCCAAAAAGAAAATAACGCCGCGCTGATATTCTGATAGGACCCACTGTTGATGCCACGGACACATTTACGGAAACCGAAAATACTTAAATAATAAAATAATATATAAATAACAAACAAAATAGAATAAACACAGAAGGTGGGTCAAAGTATATTATAAATATGTGTAAGTTTGATACAAATCTATAAATAAATCATCGAAACAAGCATCGTCTTGGATAGAAGGAGAAGAAAGGACCGATAAAAATTAAAAGCTTACAGTTAAAATTGTTAACAGGAACTACATAAACTCAGTACCTAGTTAGTCTTGAACATTGGCAATTACAGTTGTCTATTATGTGTAGTTAACCCATTACAAGCATTCGCCGACATAATAACATTTCTCTCGAATTCTGTCAGTCGTGGGAATATTATCATTTGATACAGTTTTTCCTCTATTCCCACTATAGTGATATCAAACCACGGATTTATTAAATACGGATTTTGGAACAATGCACCCCGTTGAGAGTCTAATTAAAAGAATAATGGAACAATAACTTCTATCGGTAATGGAACACGATGTACCGAAGATCCGACATTTTTTTTCAGTTTTTGTTCAATTGTATTGTTCTATTAATAGATGCTTTGATATTTTGCGGCGAATGTAAGTCACTTGTACAGTCTGGAGTTGGCTCACTTCTTTTATAGGTAAACTAGCTTCTGCAAGCGGATTCGCCCGCGTGAATGTCGAAAATTATCCCGAAGGAACATATTTCCGGGATAAAAAGTATCCTATGTGCTATTCCTGACTATAAACTATCTCTGTGCCTAATTTCATCGCGATCCGTCCAGCCGTTTGAGAGTGAAGAAGTAACAAACATACATACAAACACACACACACTCACCAACTTTCGCCTTTATAATATTAAGTGTGATTTTGCTCAAATATTTTAACCAATGGATTAATGCCGCTCAAAATATATTGACCACAGCGAAAGGGATGATCAAAAAAAAATAGTAAAAAAAAATGCGGAAAGATAATTTATGCTGCCAATTTCGTCAAAACACAAATAGGTGGAATCAAATTCCATCCCGTGTTTTCATCTATCAGTAGTTGTTATTACGAAGTCTATGTGACTTTGCAACAAAACTTTTGAATTAAGATTTTAGAATTAGCGTTAATGCGTTTAGCGTTAATGTGCTTAAAGTATTAAATAAAATAAATAAATTAGACTTTTGATTGTTGTAGAAAATTATAGTTCATGTTTATTATTAAAACTAGACACAAGCAGCAAGCTAACCAATTGGTATTCTGTACCATCTCAAACTTGTACCTACATTGCTGGCAAATAAATAATTCTGATTCTGATTCTGGTAGACCTGTTGGTCTACTCGTCATCATCAGTCATCGTCAGCCTATTAATGTTCCCTCTGCGAGAAGGAATGGGTCGTAATCCACCACGCAGGCCCAGTGTGGGTTGGTGGATGTCACATGTCTTCGAATTTTTGGTTCTAGGTCATGCCGGTTTCCTTACGAAGTTTTCCTTCACCGTTTTGAGAGCAGTGGTGATGAAATAATTTACACAAAGTAAAGCGCCTGCCTGAGTTCGAACCCGCGACGCACAACTTGTAAGTATTGGCCGATGCCACTGGGCCACCACTGCTCGGTAGTGGTACCTCGCACCAATAATTCCCAAAGCTGGGGTTTAACCTGTCCATATAAACTTTATCACATGTACCAAAGCATAACTGTCCCATGTTCTACTATCAATAATTACTATAAGCCCAATAAAATAAAATATTATGAGCACATTTCTCAAGCAGCTATGTCCACGCTAAGGCAAGCGAGTTACTTGTTTAAATTAAAGACTACGAGTATTAAAACGTTACAAACGTGTTTACAATAATTATGGAATGACATAAAAATAACTTAATGAATTGTGCGAATAACATACAAATGAGTATTGAGTGCTTTTTTAAAAAGAAACGTTCACACTAGGGATGTGAGTAAGTAGTATTAATCGGTTTTTGGTTTTTCAATTTATAAGTTAAGCACACATATTCACTTTATGACATTATTTTAAGTATCTATTTTTAACCGACTTCAAAAAAAAGAGGAGGTTCTCAATTCGTCGGTTTTTTTTTTTTTTTCCCCGATTACTCAAAGACGCCTGGACCGATTTCAAAAAATCTTCTTTTGTTTTGAAGGGTATACTTCTTAGTTGGTCCCATAGTCATCAGGTCAGGATCTGATGATGGGATCCTAGAGCAATCGAGGGAATTCCTCAAATATTATAGGCATACATATAGTGATTTTGGTATTTTCATCAACAATGTAATCACTTGCACTCAGAAAGTTTAATTTGGTGAAGTGGAACTGATGAAGAAGAGCACAGATGGCCACTGGAACTCCTAAATGCTAAGTATGTCACGGGTTTAAAATATCTCGAATAGTTAACCGACTATGATGAAGCAAATACTTATAAATGAATTGTACTGATGAAAATGGTACCATTGAACTGTTCTGGTGATGAAGCCGGAAGGTAGGCACTGGAACTCTGAAATAAAACAATGTAACCTAGTCGTGCTTGGGCTTATTGGAATCGTCATGAGATGTTCTTTGGCCATAAATGATTATCATGTTAATTGGAGATACCTACCAAAACTAAAATGAAAAAATAAAAATCTTTTTAACAAAAAATCAAACCCGACTTCCAGAACAAAAAACTACAAAGCAAAAAATAACTTTCTTTTCCGAAGTCGGTGTCAAAAAACAGAAAAAAATGGGTACAAAAGACACCGGCTTCGGAAAAGAAAGTTATTTTTTTCTTTGTAGTTTTTTGTTCTGGAAGTCGGTTTGATTTTTGTTAAAAAGTTTTTATTTACCCACGTCCGTGTGTCACTAGCGGGGTGCCAACTGAAAATCAGCGCTGGGTGTCTGACGCCCAGCAAATGCTGAGTTGGAAACCCTTTCGGTATGGGCACGCCCGGCGCAATAATTCTTAAACCTTGTTTGTACTTTTTTTTTTACTGTTCTTCTCTGTTACTTTGTGACTGTTGTTGTCGATTCTATTCTATTATTTATACTGACAATCCTGAAAACTTCTAAAGACAGGAGTACTATTTTCAGAAGTTCACCCGTGAATGTGTGACCTTCCTCTACATATCGAGTCCTCTCCGTGCTTCAGAAAGGGCGTTAAGCCGTTGGTCCCGGTTGTTATTTGAATATCTTTAAGATCTTCTTTTTTATTGCTTTTATTTACATATATTGTGTAGTCTCCAGCCTGCCAGTTGTAAACGACCCTTTGTGCCTTTTGACCTTGTTGTTCTGTCTCCTGCTTGATATGGAGGGAAGTGGAAATTTGTATTTTTTCCTACTCCTCCGTTATTCTATTCTGATTAATTTCGTTGCGGGATCCAAGACAGTTAAATTCATTCGCCGGGACTTCATCGAGTTTCATTGCCTCGGCGCTTTTCTGGTGGTTGCCACTATTGATTCTGGCTTTCAGGAGTTGCAGTGGTTTGGGAATAGTGCGGTGGGATAGCCCCAAATAAAAAAACCAGCCATGTGCGAGTCGGACTCTCGCACGAAGGGTTCCGGACCATTATAGCAATAAACGGCGTGTCTAGCTATCGCGGTTCATGAGATACAGCCTGGTGACAGACAGACAGACGAACTCCACTGTTCGTCTGTCTGTCTTAGTAATAGGGTCCCGTTTTAATCCTTTGGGTACGGAACCCTAAAAAATGTTTTCTGGCGTTTTTATTTATTTCTATTTTCATTTTCCAATTGGCAATGGCCTCCTTCAACATTCTCCATTCCTGTCTCACCTTGGCCACTCCACCCCAAGTTGTTCTAGCAAGCTGATCTTTTCATACCATCTTTATTGCGGTCTACCTTTCATTCTTTGCCAGGACCCGACAGGTTTAACAATGGGTACATATTTCTCTTCAATTGTCCTACCCTCTTATCTCTTACGAAAGAGCTTATTTTTAATACCTCGCCAAAACTTACCCCTAAGCTCCACGTTGACAATGGAAAAATAAAAGACGATCATCAAAAATCATCACGAGGTCTTATACCTTGATAAGGCTCACCCAAGCAGCATTGTCTCGAATAATTTTTTTCTTTATAAATCTGCTAAGTAATCCTCTTAGTCTCAAAGTGCATTAATTGCAACCAGTCAAAACACTGTCTGTCATCCAGAATCTTAACTTCAATAATAATTTATTGATTGACAAATCCTATCGCGATTAACACAAAGTTAAGATACCACCCAAAAACATAACCTTGACCCTTATAACCAAGGTAATAAGGTGAGAATTAAGTTGGATCAGCTGCAAATAAAAAGAAATTGCAGGATCGGTCCAGTTTAGCTAAGAGCTGTCAAAAGGATTTTATGCAACTTTTTTATTAATTTTTTCATCGAGTATTCTTAATCCTGTTTGTATGGACAATTTTGCGTGTGTGTTTTTGAACCGGATTTTTTGGAAAAGAAATATTATAAATTTCAAGTTGTACCGAGGTTGATAGTATTATTTTTTTATATATTAGAAGAATTATTAAATGGGTATAAAATGTATGCGTCAAGTAATGGTTATCTATAAAACTATATATATCAACTAGCTTCTGCCAGCGGCTTCACCCGCGTGTTCGTCGAAATTTATCCCGAGGGAACATATTTCCGGATACAGAATCCTAAGTGCTATTCCTGACTATAGTCCATCTCTGTGCCAAATTTCATACAGATCCATCCAGCCGTTTCAGCGTGAATAAGTAACAAACATACAAACACACTCACAGACTTTCGTCTTTATAATATAATATAGAGTTTCCTGGTAAACCCTTTAAAATATCCTAAACTGGTTCCGGAACATACGAACCAATTATAATATCAATATACCAGCGCTTCAAATTACGACAAATTGCTCTTTCCTCGAACTAAATCAATCTATCTCTAATTAACCCTCAAATGATCGCAGCAATAAAATTATGAGCAACAATTATTAATTATAAATAATTATTATAATCAGCCCATCAGCCACAAGAAGTCTCAAGTGCACCTAACTCAATTAATTTTACAAGTTCTGTGAAATTATAAGAACTATACTTATAAATAATTATAGGTTCATAATCAACTGTTAATAGACTGATTTACGTCTGCTGCATTCAATAGTTCGTTCTATAGTGAATTTTCTTGTCTTGGTAGTCAAAGTCAAAGTCAAAATTCTTTATTTTAATTAGGCCATTACGGTTGTCCTAGTCGACGGCACGAACTATTTTGTGCGCGGGGTTAAAAATCAAAATGCATGCTATCTCATCATCATATGGAACTTTCGAGTCGAAAGTTCCATATTTCAACACGAATTTTAAAGCATCTTTGGGCGCACAAGTTGTCAGATGAGATAGTTTCGACGCTCATAACTTTCAAATATTGTATTTTTTACTGTTCTGTGTTCACACAGGCCTAGATAATGATGAGACAAATTGATATCATTTTTTATTTTGATCGTACACCGTAAAACAGTGGAGTAATCGCCAGACTACGTTTGTATGGAAGAATTTCCGACTAGTGTAACCTTAATGTCAAAGCCTAGATTAGTTAAAAATGATGCTAAATTACTAAACGTATGATGAATCGTCAAGTTATTCAATAGAGAATTTACAATGTGCGATGACTCTACAAGTTACTAATCATTTTGCCTATGAATTGCCTATTTCCTGTAAACTGTTAAGGAAAATAAGATTTTTTGGAATGTATTTCCCATCCATTCCATCCATGTTCGCTCTTTTCATGTACCTATCGAATGTTTCCTCTTGACAATAAAAACACTTAGTTTCAGGCAATGATATTCAAATTAACAGATATGTTATGAGCGCGCGCATTGGGAAGACTCGAATAAGTCACAATTGTGACCTCTAGTCTTTAGTTTATGTCACGCATGGCGAAGAGCTGTATAGGCTTTGTTGAAACAAAAACAAAATTCGTGTGTATTTGTACTTTATTTATTTATTGACTAAAATAAATATTTTTAAATGTCAGATGAATGAAAAGTGTATACTCGTATGTGTGCTGCCGCTGCTGCGCGGAACACTTTTTTCAATTGTTTTGTGAGTGTTTAACGTATCTGTTTATTTGAATATCATTGGTTCAGGGCTTTTATTCATTCACAAAGAAAACAATAGCCTTTTCAAAATAGGCTGAAAATAATTGTCACAAAAAAATTCAAGAAAAATAAAAAAACAAAAGTAGGTCGATCAGATCTTTCCAATTAAATGGATGTGTCATTTGACCTGTGCTTACCCCCTTAACGGAAAGCGACGTTATATTAAGATGATTTGTCATTTTTGTACCAACCTAGATTCCTACATATTGACTTAAAAGTTGACGTTACTACAAAGAAAATAAGTCCAGAAAACGCTGATCTGAAAAACATTTTCCACCGTCTTAAAGCAACGTATCTCTCATTTCAAAGTCTGTCATTTAAAACATTATATTACCTTAACTAACACCCCACCAGTTCCTTCCATGACACCGCAAACCGTCAGACATTTTATTTATAAGCTAATCATTTAATTAACATGCATAATTAAACGTGTTTAATCAACGTTCTATGAATCTATGATTAATAGGTTTGATAACAGGTGACTGTACCGTCAGCAGTGTAATGGTTTGTTACTAGAAATTTATTACATGTTTAGGTAATATTACGCTGAAGGAAATTTGAATTTGGCGCTCGAAACTCAAATAATTATATTCCACTCTTCCTCGTGTCAATGGCACGGCAATATTTAGATTTTTGGGCCCAAACTTTGCGACTTCCATGGCATCGTCGGTGGCAGTCACTATGGCTCGGCATGTTTTGGGCCACAGATTGCAGAATAGGATGACCTAGCGATGTAAATTGAAAAAAACTAAATGTTTTTTTTCACAATCTTGAAAAAATACTTGGCACTGTCGTTTTTTTCTACCTTTGGTTTTTTTTTCAGAAAAAGTGAACCACTAAATTTGGTTGTTTTTATTTAAAGTCATATTATGTTTAAATCAATGGGTATATTATTATGAACTTAGAAAATACTTAACTTGTGGCAATCAGAATCATCTTTACATTCTAATTAGGAAAATCCCCGTCCGTAAATGGTAAACTTCATTGGGTGCCAATAATTTTAAGACATTTATGTACTATTTAACAAAAAACATATGGTATTTTCTTATTAAACAAAAATAAATGTAATATCAACTCATATACGATAACCGCCTTACCATATTTTATTTACGTACTCTTAAAAAAAAAACAAAGATACGCCAGAAAAGAAACTGGTTTATTTTTCATGTTTTTTTTTTAAACGTTTTTTTTTTCATCTCAGACAAAACCGTTTTTTTACATCTCTAAGTAGACCGTAGTGTGCGACACGGCATCTAGACCCTGCTTCTGTTTCATCAAGGTAGCTCAACTTTGAGAGGTTGTAGTTACACCTTCCTATTTGTATTCTGAGATGGTTTGCACCAAGTGCAACCCCATATCTTGTCCAAGTTTGTAGGGAATACTGTATAATTGTCAGGAAAAGCCATTATTGCATGGGTTCTTTTCGGGCTAATACGAGTTAGACAAACCAACTTCTTCGCTTGTATGTAGGGTCACAATGTAACTGATCACATTATGTATTGGCGAATAACGTAGGTATATGACATTCCACTAAACACGTAGTTTTATTTACAAGCGGTCACTCTCACTGTATTCAAGTCCAGTTTTATCACAAATTAACAACTCTATCAAACCCGCCATATTCTTACTCGACCCTTCCTTCCTGTCCCTTCTTGGCGCCAAAAACTAGTGCCTAGTGTTACGTCAAGTTGACATCTGTCAAAGTCGTTCCAAACCATAGATCTCGTCAGAACGAAATCGTTAGAAGTGCCTACAGGTTTATTTTTGTATTGTTTTATGTTGGTGTACAATAAAGTATATATAAATAAATGGTTCAGGAACGAGAGGACAATAGGGATAAAGGGAAAAAATAGGGATCTGTGAACAATGATATATATTGAGGTAGATACGTTTTACCGACGTCTGCGTGGGAGTACAAACACAAGCTGCCCAGCTTGGGTGAACTCAGTCCTGCGTCTGGACGCGACACGAACAGTATGTTTACGTCTTTTTGAAAACGGGGTCCTATTTATATCGCTGTGATCTTTTAACTAACTTAGTAATAGAAATAAAGTTCCAAGTTCCATAGATCTTATGTAGGTAGCGAAAGTAAAATACCGCCATATTTTTATTTCTTTGTAATGAATATGACGTCTCTATTGGTAAAACCTCATTGCCTGTGAAATTTTGCCCAACGTGTCCTTTGGCATAGTTTCACACACTTATCTAAGGTCTTAGTATCTTCAAAATCTATTTCATAATTATCATTTCAGCTTTAAGACGTCCACTGCTGGACATTGGCCCCTTCCAAATCTCTTTCAAGTTTAATTTACCTTACCCTTATATTCGAACTCATGTCCTCCAACTCGACTTCACCTCGAATGATCTAAATTACACTTATTGCTTGTTTGATATTTATCGACATTAATAAAGGGTTTTTCGTTGTCATGGCGTTTGAGTGAAGACCTTCAACCTGGCTTGGAATATGGGCATAAATGAATTCACATAAGCAGTTCTGTACATTCTTTAATAATTGTGTTTTCTTTTATTTTCAGGTAAGCATCATACAGCATATTTTTGGGTAGACGACTTTCAACGCAGTAAGAATCTGTTTCATATTATGAATTCAAGAATTAATGATTGTTTTATTTTCTTTTGTGAATTTTCAGAGTGCTTATTTTCGTGACGACTGAGTCCAATGGAGTTCTTACAAAATTACTTGCCATATCTGATATATCTTTATTCATCTCTAACTTTTCATTACCTTTGCTGTCTACAAAACGAATCACAATATATCTTTAAATGTTTAACCCCTTCATCATCTATTTAAAATTAATTATAAGTATTATAAAAATAACACACACTCGCATTCAATAGCCAGGAAAATGATTTTCCTGTCCATTGTCAATATGGCGTGATTATCTGTACAACATCCTTGCTACATTATCAGGCTATTGTCACCTAAAATTATACGTTTATATTATATATATGAAACTAAATTTGCCGGCAAATTTCCCATGTCAACGTCCTTCGGTCTGTTATAATTATATTGAGTTTATGTGTTTTCCTGTCGATCTAATTATAACATGGTTTAGGAAAAATGTTATATAATCAATTTATCACTAATACAATATTTAGTTATCAGACTGTATTCTACGTATGCTGACGGTATTTGGTCGATTTATTCCGTTCTAATACCACTGGTATTTGTTTCAACAAATATTTATTTTCTATTCCGAATGGATACCATTGTTTAAACTCATACCAAAACAAGTTCAAAGATATAAGGTACAGTCAATAAAGACTAAAATCAACTTTATTATAATTTTAGTACCTCCTTGTACCTGTATAAGTCTTTTTTTTTGCAAAACATCAACACAAGAAAAATTTACTTACAATCTAAAAATTACAAAATATCTCAGAAAATTAACTCCTAATTTATATTAAAATTACCTGGCTTAGTTATTATTAGCTAGGTACTTAATTATAAAAATAGTGACGTCATAAAAATCGACTGTAGAAAAATGAATCGATTATATTTTAACGAAATTAGTAAATGGCAACACTTTTTATTTTATCTACATACCAATGAATTTACATAAATTTATTTTATCTTTTCGGTACTTTTTTTGAGCAAAAATGTTGCAATCTTGTTTGGATAAATGAATACTGCGATTAATAAACAAAAAACAAGTTTTTTTTACAAAAGCAAATTGTTGGTCGTTTCATGGCTAAAAATAGGCATTGCCTTTAATTTGATTAGATTTGACTGAGCTGACTGTACCAAACTCAAGTTGTTGGTATTCGTTCGCACATTATATTAAATTATTTTAAGAGTGGTATCCGTTCGGAATAGAAAATAAAAATGAGTTGTAACAAATACCAGTGGTATTAGTTGTTGGTATTAGAACGGAATAAATCTTTAGGTCCCCGGGTAAGACACTGCGCTTTTGCCTAGTTCCTGGAGCGAAAATTATCAAAAAATTTATGTAACAAATTGTCAAGCGAGATGCGGTGTCCTGTTTTAGAATGCTTTAACACAATGTTTCTTCACTGCCTTGTACGTTTTTCTTTATACCCCGTTTACGTTAACGCGAAAGAGCACGAGGGAAACTCGGAATAAGCCCACTGGTGTGTCATTTCGAGTGGAAAAAACGTTTGTCAATAGCCGCGTACTGACTGACTGAGCGAGCAGCCTCGAGAGGCAGCCGCGCGAGGCAAATCCTTGGTCGATCAGGACGTGCCTAGGCCGAGGCAAACGCCGAATGTTGTAGATGCTCAAAAGTGCTTCAGTAAGTTTGCCGCGCGCACTCAAGACAGTTGTGTTTTGCCTCGCTTGTTCGACGAACGACGGAATCGTTTGCGTCATGGATAAAGAACGGTGCCTTAAATTAATACAATTATATGGCGCATGTAAACTACTTTGGGACGCACAATGTTCTGATTATACTAATAGAAGACTAAGAGAAGATGCGTGGAGGAATATTTTTTTCCCAGCATGTGATCTGTTTTCGTATACCTTTTTCCGCCAAAAACGTTTATGTTTTCGTTTTCTTTTTTGTATAAGTCGAAGAATTAATATAAAGGCAGTGGTGGCGATATATCTCCGAACGAACGGCCTCATGACGGTCTTGAACAAAACTGGCTATAAGCCGCGTTAGGCACGCGCAGTCTCTGTTCACTTCGACTTCACGTTAAACTGAGCGCTCGATGCTGGCTCTGTCTCACCGTGGCTCGGCATTGGCGCGCGCGGCAGTCTCATGCAAAACAAATATAGACCGAGGCAGCCTCGCGCGGCAAATGTCCGAGGCTGCTTCGCGATGCTGTTCGCTCAGTAAGTACGCGGCTAATCAATGTTTTAATTTTGCAGCCGATCCAAAAAAAATATTGTCCTAAAAAAACTGAACACTACGCTGTTAACCATCCTACAAGTGAAAGTCATCTATTTCTAGCCCTGAACACACAAACAGACAGACACACATATGTGCATTTATGCAACACAGTTATGTCAGCGAACGTTATTTAATTTATGCAAGTTGGGATTATTAATATGAAATACGGATGTTTGCAAATCAGTTCGTTGGCGAGGCAAAAGCGATTAACGTCTCGCCGGCTGATTAGACAGACGACCGGCATTGGCAGTGTTAAGGGTTATGCGAATATTAATAGTGAGAAATTAGTATTACTTGTAGTAAACGCGTAGCATTTATTACGTAATAAATAAGGGTTAATTTTCCGGTAGACTTATAATTATTGTAGTTTGAATAAGGAGGAGAATTTAGAAATTTTTACTCGATGAATCAACTCCAGAAAAGTTAGCTATTTAAACAATAATTTGGCTTTCCTCAGAAAACAATTTCAAATGTTGGAATACCGTGAGCATTATCTTTCAGAGTCACTTTTTATTAATCAATTAAATTAATTAATATTTATCTTACACTAGCACTCCGCCCGCGACTTCGTTCGCATAATTTCATATTTTATTCAACTAAATTATGTGCAGTTAGTGAAGGCGACAAATAAGCTAATGTTAAAACAATAATAAATGGGAAAATTATAAAAGGAATCGTAAATATCTACGGTTCAAGTTAGGATTAAGAAGACATAGAACCTCCTCCTTTTTGGAAAGTCGGTTTAAAATCTTATTCCTTGGGCAATAATAAATTGCCATCATTAGTTTTTCAGAATTACCCCCAGAAGATGTTTTAGGTGTGTCAACGGTTTTTTGAAGAATCTTACGGCACTAAGACGACCTGTTCCTCGATTTGGAACTACAAACACAGTGTTGTTTGACGGAGATATCGGCGAACATACACAAAAAAAAAAATTAAGTGCCAAAAGGCAAATTGGCTATTGGTACACCTAAAAAGTGAAAAACACCACAAACACTACCGACACTGAAATCCAACTAAAAACACTACAAAGTGAAAAATAACTTTCTTTTTCGAAGTCGGTGTCCATAACGAAAAAAAACCAATGAAAATTTATTTAATCAGTAATATTTTTTTGTAAAAATGTTTTTATAGAAATAAATGTCCCTTTAAAGGTTGTATTTCCAAAAATCCCTCCTTAGTGCTCCCGTACATCATAAAAAGAAGCTACGTGCAATAAAATACTTCCAAAATCTTGAACACCCCATAAATAGTATTTTAGGAATAGTTCCCAAAAACTAATAACTAATAACAACCTACATTATTTATGAAGGTTAGTATTTGTGCCAAATTCCAAGTTTATTAACCCAAGATCTTCAACACCCCCATAATCATCTTTTAGGGGTAGTTTCTAAAAACTAATAATGATATCGTTTATTATTTACTTAGGTTAGTATTTGTCCCAAGTTTCAAGTTTATTAATCCAAGAAATGAGTTTTTCCATACAAACTTTAACATCCCTTACATCGTCTTTTGGGGGTAGTTCCGAAAAATTAACGTTACATTTATTATTTTGCCCAAGGAATTAGAATTCCTTCCAACAAATATCTCTCGTTTGCTCCCCTACATCAAAAAAGGAAGCCTTGTGCAATAAAATTCTTCAAAAATCTTTAACACACCCTAAATCGTATTATAGGAGTAGTTTTGAAAAACTTGTAATGACAACCTTAACTTTAAAAACAATAATAAAATATAAAATATCAGCTGTTAGTATTTATGCCAAGTTTCAAATAAATAAGCCCAACAAATTGCCACCTTTAACCTCCATTGGGGGTAAAATTACCAGAAAACAATAAATTCATTACTTTTTTTATTAATCAAGAGCGTAAACCTACGATTTCGGATATTTTACCTTCCAAACCGAAGAAATTTCATAAGAAGTTTCAACCCCTATTTTATTCCCATTAGGGGTAGAATTTCTAAAACATAATAAATACATAAATTCTTTTTATAAACCAAGAGCGTAAATCTAAAATTTCACGTGTCCAACTTATAAACTGTAGAAATTACATACAAACTTTCAACGCCCTTTTTACCCCCGTTACGGGTGGCATTTCCGGAAATAATTAAACTCATTGTTTTTTTATTAATCAGCAGCGTAAACCTACAATTTTAGATGTTTTACCTTCCAAACCGAAGAAATTTCATATAAAGTTTCAACCACTATTTTATCCCCGTAGGGGTAGAATTTCCAATAACTAATAAATACGTAATTATTTTTATCTACTCTCATATCGTAATATTCGAATTATAAAATTCAAAACGAGTTTATATTGGCATACTTTATAAACACAATACCGAAATTTAAAATTAGAATCTTATTATAACACTATTTCTCTAACAAAATAATGCTATAAAACAATTTTTTTTCTATTACGATACAGGACAAATCCAAGAAGTTAATCACTAAGGAGTTTCCATATTTTTTTTTGTAATGCCATTTTATAGTACCTATTATAAAAAGATTTGATTCCAATTTTAAATTGTCTATGATAATGCCCGCTTTAGACTTAGCACGCACTGGGCTTTTTATTCGCGCGAATTTTGTTTCCTTCTACCTGTTCATAGAGCTTAAAATATTCGGGCGAATAAAATTCGCGCCGTGGTGCAGTGGATTCTGTGGCAAAACACGGATTTCTTGCGGTATTATTTCCGCACGATTTCTTTACCGCAATGCGAACAACTTCATACAATTCTATAGGTCGCAGAATGGGCGGAAAAAATCGCGCGAATAAAGATCGCAGTGCGTGCTAAGCCTTAGCGCATGCGCGGTTAATGCGGTGATGTGCTGGGTTTTGGCGCCATTCATACGTTTTGCAAGTTTTGTTGTACTGAATTTCATGAGTTATTTAAATTATTGTTTAAAAATGTCTGATATCAGTGAATGTGAAGAAAATTTGACTCCACCCGATATTTTAGATGCGGCGAAGGAAATTACTCTTAATTTATTACCAGCAAGGTCGAGAAAAGTATATGACAAATGCTATCACGATTTTATGGCATGGAAAATGCAAAAAGAGGTATTTTGTAGGTTCAATCCCAATTTATGAGTGTAGATAAAGTAGTGTATGAAACTGCACATAACTAGGTATTAAAACATTCGTGTGAAAACTATTAAAAACCTCGCCTACGGCTCGGTTTTTAAACACACACTCATGTTTTAATACCCCTCATTATGCAACAGTTTCATAAACTACTATTATCTACCTAGAGATTAAATCTAAAATTTCAAGTGTCCAGCTTTCAAACTATAGAAATTACAAACAAACTTTCGACCCCCTTTTTAACCCCGTTAGGGGTGGCACTACCGGAAATAATTAAACTCATTATTATTTTATTAATCAGCAGCGTAAACCTACAATTTAAGATGTTTTACCATCCAATCCGATGAAATTTCATATAAATTTTCAACCCCTATTTTATCCCCATAGGGGTAGAATTTTCAAAAACCAATGAATAGGTACATTAATTCTTTTTTATCTACCTAGAGATTAAATCTTAAATTTCACGTGTACAGCTTTCAAACTATAGAAATTACATACAAACTTTGAACCCCCTTTTTACCCCCTTAGGGGTCGAATATCCAAAAACTAATAAATACATTACTTCTTTTTATCAACCAAGAGCGTAAATCTAAAATTTCACGTGCCTAACTTACAAACTGTAGAAATTACATACAAACTTTGAACCCCCTTTTTACCCCCTTAGGGGTAAAATTTCCAGAAACCAATAAATATATTAATTCCTTTTATGAACCAAAAGCATGAATCTAAAATTTCATGTGTCCAACTTTCAAACTGTAAAAATTACATACAAACTTTCAACCCTCTTTTTACCCTCTTAGGGGACGAATTACCAAAAACCAATAAATATAAAAAAAAAAATTATGAACCAAAAGCGTAAATCTAAAATTTCACGTGTTCAACTTACAAACTGTAAAAAAATCATACAAACTTTCTACCCCCTTTTTACCCCCTCACTGGTCGAATTTCCAAAAACCAATATATGAATTAATTCTTTTTATCAATCAAGAGAATAATTCTAAAATTTCAAGTGTTCAGCTTACAATCTGTAGAAATTACATACAAACTTTCAACCCCCTTTTTACCCCCTTAGGGTTGGAATTTAGAAAAACCAATAAAGACATTAATTATTTTTATCAACCAAGAGCGTAATGTAAAATTTCATGTGTCCAATTTGCAAACTGTAAAAACTTCATACAAACTTTCAACCCCCTTTTTACCCCCTTAGGGGTCGAATATCCAAAAACTAATAAATACATTAATTCTTTTTATCAACCAAGAGCGTAAATCTAAAATTTCACGTGCCCAACTTACAAACTCTGGAAATTACATACAAACTTTCAACCCCCTTTTTACCCCCTCTGGGGTGGAATTTCCAAAAATCCTTTCTTAGTGCTCACTTACGCGACATGAGGAACCTTTCTGCCAACTTTCATGCTTCTAGGCCTAGCGGTTTAGGCTGTGCGTTGATCGATCAGTCAGTCAGTCAGTCAGTCAGTTTCTTCTTTTATATATATAGATAATAAATCACGTTTAGTAAGAGACCACGCAAACACAACACTAATATTCAACCCGTAAATGCCGGGCCACCTAGAGAGACCCGGGTCGCCAATCCTCCGCGTCACCGTTATCGCTCCTATCGGTCTCTCCCGCAAGATTTATGCGCGTCATAAACTTGACGCATATCGGCCGATAATACGGCCGTCACCGCTCGAATCGCTCCGGGAGCGTGACTAACACATCGCCGCACGCACTATATTGAAACAGTTCCACAACATCCATTTACGAACCATACTTATTCGCAGAAAACGTGATTGTTAGAAAAAACCGGTGATTAACTTGTTTTCCTCGTCAATTCAATTTGCTACAAAGGCTATGTAGATTAACATTAAACCGGTCGACCCCTCTTAGCGAACGGTTAACGCTCGAAGCCAATAGTAAGTATCAATGTGGAGTCAGCGTGCGCATCTAATGTCCTTACACAAAGCTGCACTTACGTAGCGGGCAAACGATCCCATAATTACGGGTGTGGAGTACGCAGGCGCGAAGGGCGATATTTGTTTGCAATTAGTGCCCGCACGGGAAGGCGATGTCCGGACGTCGTCGGTAATTTATGGTTGCGCGAAAGTACCGAGTTGAAAGTGAGGCCGGGAGCGCCCGCAGCTGCCGCTACACCGACTGACATTTCCGCGCGCATTCTAGGGTTAAATTGCACCGGTGCGTACGCGCAGTTCGTCAAAACTGATGAATTAATGATGATTGGAATAATTGTGATGAATGTACTACCTTCACTATCTTATTATTTCGTCTTAAATTACAACTTGAAGCAAGTTTTTTTACGGTCTTCAATAAAAAACTTTTTAACAAAAAATCAAACCGACTTCCAAAACAAAACACTTCAAAGCGAAAAATAACTTTATTTTCTGAAGTCGGTGTCGAATAACGGCAAACAATGGGTACAAAAGACACCGACTTCGGAAAAGAAAGTTATTTTTCGCTTTGAAATGTTTGAGTTTTTTGTTAAAAGTTTTTTTATTTTCCTCTTTTTAGTTTTTGTAGGTACCTCCAATTAACATGAAAATCATTTATAGCCAAAGTAGGACATCTTATGACGATTCCAATAAGCCCAAACACGACTAGGATACATTGTTTTATTTCGTATTTCCAGTGGCCATTGTGGTCTTCTTCATCAGTTCCACCAAATGATACTTTCTGAGTGCAAATGATTGCATTATTGATGAAAATACCAAAATCACTTTATGTATGCCTATAATATATGAGGAGTTCCCTCGATATCTCTAAGAACCCATCATCAGATCCTGGTTTTCTTATCATGGTACCACCCTTGCAATACCTCTTTCCAACAAAAAAAATAATCATCAAAATCGGTTCATAAACGACGAAGTTATCCGCGAACACACATAAAAAAAAATATATACGGTCGAATTGAGAAACCTCCTTCTTTTTGGGAAGTCGGTTAAAAAGGGTAATCTTTGTGATTGGATTGCAGACTGTCTGAGGGATCGATCCATCCGAGTGGTTATCGATAGCTGCTCGTTCGCACAGTTAGATATCAACGCCGGAGTCCCTCAGGGTACAATGCTATCGGCAACATTGTTCTTGCTGAGAGATACGTGTCCGGCGCACGGGCTACTGAGCCTCAGATACGGTCTCCCCGGGGAGACATGGTTCAACGCTTGAACCTGTACTTGAAGGCTGTCTCCGAATAGGGCGACGTCAATCTGTTTAGTTTCAATGCTGCTAAGGCGTGTCTTTTTCCGTTAAAAGAGCCAATTCCAGCCGGCTCGATTTTTCCCGTGGTGTAACCGTGCCGTTAATGGACCATCTTAAACTTCTTGGTGTTACGTTGATATCGATCCTCAATTTCGGTTCTTTCTCAGTTGACTGCAAAAAGGTTAGGGATCCTTGCATAGGTGAGACGGTACTTAACGCCTGAACAGCTGCTCAACTTGTATAAAGCGCAAGTTCGGTCATGCATGGAGCTCTCACCTCTAGGATGGATCTGCCAAATACCAGGTGATGCACTTGAGCCGATTAAGAGACGGGCCAAGAGGCTTATTGGCAACGATGCACAGATCGCGTCAAAGCTGCAGAGCATCGAATATCGACGCCGAGTTGAGTTCGGAGTGTGCGATGGAACTGCACAATTTGATTCCACCTAGCTCTCTCTGTCATCGGACTTCGAGACGTACGGCAATGTGCCAAAGGTAAATGAAAGCCCCCGTATCCCATCCATACGCACAAAGCGTTTTGCTAATACTTTCATTGTGCGCACAGCTAATAGAGCAGTGGTGGCCCAGTGGTATCGGCCGCGACTTACAAGTTGTAGGTCGTGGGTTCGAACCCAAAGCAGGCGCTTTACTTTGTGTAAATATTTCATCACCACTGCTCTCAAAAACGGTGAAGGAAAATATCGTGAGGAAACCGGCATGTCCTAGAACTAAAAATTCGAAGACATGTGACATCCACCAACCCGCACTGGGCCCGCGTGGTGGATTATGGCCCATCCCCCCTCTCACAGAGATAGGAAGCCTGTGTCCCAGCAGTGGGAACATTAATAGGCTGATGATATGCGCACAGCTAAGGAGGGAATTCCCTGCCGGAGTTTTTGTTTGTCCTTAGGGATCTCAGGGTCTTAGTCAAGACTAACTATTTTACTTATAGGCAAGAGTGCTTCACCTTCGATCACATCATCGCTTATCAGGTGAGATAGTGGTCAAGCGCGAGCGTATCGATAAATGAAAATAAAAAAAACCGGCCAAGTGCGAGTCTGTCTCGCGCACAGAAGGTTCCGTATAAACAGCTATATTCATCAAAATAAATAGGTAACATCACTAACGTTCATAAACAATGAAAGCACCGAACATTTCTCTAACGAAGGGACAAAGTTATCTTTGCCGTTCGAAAAATATTTTCCTCATACATTTATATTGATATTTTACAAAATTTTTACTTTTCCAAGTACATACCATAAATAGGTCGACTATTACTCGTAAACTTGTAAAGCCTACTTAGCTGTAATAGTTTTTTTTTTTTTTATATCCTATAGGCTCGCGCTTGACCACTATCTCACCTGATAGACCGATAGCGCTAGGTTTTGAGGTTTCAAAAATATTAAAGTTGTTTGTTTTTCGCATATAGTTGCCGGACCATTTGCCCAACCTAATACCTTAGTTTGTGTCATCCTAGGTATTTGCATAGGTAGAAATTTAGCTGTTTGTCTTTTCGACCAGTATCGGACGAAAAGAAAATTAGAGATGAAAATTTTACTTTCATGATAATAACGAAGTAGTAACTGATGTACATAGGCATTTTGTGTCATCTCTGTCCACGGGCATCCTAATACTTAACCAGTACCTAACACGTAGCCAACTAGCTCTAAAAGAATATTAAAGTAGGTTAAATAGGTATTACGCGTTTTAGAGTACTGATATCTGTTGTTTAAAATATTTTGTGTCAAATTCATCCACGACTTTTAAAGATATTTTATTTTTTTACTACAACACCCTGTAAAATCCACAAAAGAAAATACAAGTTATTAGAGTTTATGTGTTTTTCATTATTATGGTGTGACAAAACACTATTCATAATTTGTGTCGTTTTTATCCACGAAATCGTATTATTCTAAAAAAAAATATCTAGACTTCTTCGCACGAAGGGCGAGCGCGGGGATAAGCGCAGGCACAAGCGGCGCGGGTGCCGGCAAGCCATACGCGCGGCGCGTTTATTTGTTTACATTCGGTCTTTGCAAGTTGCAACAAAAAAGTGCGTGCGTTATTTATGATGTATTTGATTGATTAAGGCCCATTGCACGAAAAACTTAACTCAGAATTAGTTGCTAACACGAGATGAAATTGATAAATGTCAAAGACAAAGGTTAAATTGACAATATTGTATAACAAACTGTCAATTTAACCTAGTCTTAGCAACTGAGTTAAGTTTTTTGCGCAAGTGGGCCTTAAAAGTTAGTTATGTATGAAGCTGTGAAAGACTAAAATGGAGATTGAATTTAATAAATGTGTTATGTCGACACCCAATATGAATAACATAGTAACTCAACATTGCATAGTTTTCAACACAGCTATTTTCTTTTTTTGTAAAGTTTATTTGCTTTATTTTAGGTTTCATGTTACTAATTTTAATTGCTCTTTCAGTTTTGATAAAACCACTGCAAGTATGATTTTCGCAATTTTACAATTTACAGATATTTAGCATTTTTAATATGAAAAACATTGTAACTACGGTTACAATAGAGTCTTGAAAACATTTGAAAGATTTTTTCTGTGAATATTATTGTACGATTACGAATTATACCGACAAAAAAAAAACTTTGTTAAATATTATTGTAAGCAACAATTACAATGTGTGTCAATGTTAGATTTAGATAAAAAGACATGTAAAGTACTATGGAAGAGCTAATAAACTCGTTTTTTAATAATTATTATAATTCAATTAATATTCACAACGCTTTGGGCTCTGGTGGACACAGGTCTGGATAAAATTATCTATGCCCGTGTCTACCGTTCGCACAGCGGCGATCAGGAAACAAGCAGGCTCACAGATTACCTCAGTTAAGCGGCTGATGCGGCACAGTAGTGGTACCCTTCCACCCAATTAATGATCCAGGGGGACTTTAATGCTCACCATCAGCAGTAACGTGGTTCTTCCCATACCAGTGCAGTAATCATGCTGGATGGGAAATGCATAAGCTTTCGTTAGCGGTAATCCGCCAGCTGGTTCGGGAGGCAACAGCAACGGGGGATGTGGATTCGCACACGGCCAATTGCTTGGACCTTCTGCTGACAATAGATCCAGGCCGATACTCTGTGTCGATAACTTCACCTTGGGAATGCGAGTGACGTATGTCAGAAAAAAGGCCTTCAACAGTGCTGCCAAGTCCTGCAAGAAGGTGTTGCAAAGGGCTCGGTTCGACCACATTGGCCGAATAGGGACATAACTTGCTTCTTACCCAGAAGATAGTAAAGCGTTTTGGTCCCTGGGTAAGTCGGTTCAGTCGAACTTCTGCCATCCCTCACTACCACCACTGCTGAAACCCGACAGATCGCTGGCCCGCTTCGTTAAGGAGAAGGCAAACTTTTTTGCCTATTTTTGCATAATCTTCGCGTCAGCATTCTGGTGATGCGCGGATGTATTCTTTCTCCTGGTGGATGTGAGACATATATGTCGGACATTCACATCCATCAAAAGGATGTTCGTATCAACCTCGACTTGAACAAAGCTAGTGATCCCGACGGGATGGGACGGGATACTTACACTGGTCCTTAAAACTTGTGCGCCCGAACTGTCTCCGATTTTGACACGTCTATTTTGCCTTTCGTGTGAAACTGTGAAAGAGTCGAATGCTTGGAAGTAAGCTAACGTACAGCCCGTGTCCAAGAAGGAAAGTTGAGCTGACCCTGCCAATTATATACCCATCTCTTCGTGTGCTTAATATTAAGCTCCTGGTATACCTAGAAGCTAATGACATCCTGAAGTGATTGCCAATACGGTTCTACAGGGTTTCTAGCTTATGTCGTTCACATCTGCAGTAAGGCCATCGAGAGGCGCGGGGAGGTGCTTGCCATCTCCTTCGATAACTCGAATGGTTTCTATAGGGTCTGGCACGGAAGCCTTATTAGTAAGCTTCCTTCATTCGGTCTGCCTGGTGATGGTATGTGTGATTGGATTGCAGATTTCTTGTAGGATCGGTCCATTCCAGTCGTTATCGATGGGTTCTCGTCTGACCAATTGGATATTTATACCGGGGTCCCTCAAGGGTTGGTAAAGTAAGTAAAGTGCTTGAAACTTGGCTATGCAGACGACAGCACTGTTGCTGAGAGGTACTGTTCCATCCTTGTCCATTGTGAGGCTGTGGTGGAGCGTTTGAGCTTATCCTTGAAGCCAGTCTCCAAATGGGGCGATGCCAATTTGGTCTGGTTCTTTGCTGCTAAAACTCAGGCGTGTTTTTCTCTGTTAAAATGTGCCAATTCTACTCGGCTCTTTCCTTCCGAGGTGTAAACGTGCCGATAATGGACCATCTTGTGCTTCTTGGCGTTACTTTTAACACGATCCTCAATTTTGATCCATACATTGAGGCAAAGGTTCAACTGGCTGCCATAAAATTGGGGATCGCCACAAAAGTGAGACGGTTCTTCACGCCAGAACAATTGCTCAAGTTGTGTCAAGCTCGTCAAGCGCTAGTTAGATGATGTATGGAGTACTGTTATCATTTCTGGGCCGGTTCTGCCAAAAACCAGCTTCATGCACTTAAGTTGATCAAAAAACGGACCAAGAAGATCGGCAATGAGACACTGGTCGAATCGTAGCTCCAGAGCCTTAAACAACGTCGCCGAGTTGCGAGCTTGTCGGTTTTAATCGGTTAAATTTCGGAAAGTGTGCGATGGAAATGTACGATCTGATTCCACCTAGCCCATTCCATAATCGGACTATAAGACTTACGGCGATGTGCCATTGGTACATGGTGGACATCCCACCCATACACACTAAACATTTTGGGAATACGTAGATTGTACGTACAGCTAAAGAGTGGCATTCCCTGCCGGAGTTTGTGTTGCTCGATAGCTACAACTTAGGAGTGTTTAAGTCAAGAGTGAATAGGTAACTTTTAGGCAAGCGTGTTTAATCGTCGACCACGACATCGCTTACCATCTGGTGAAGAAGTAGTCTAGCGCAAGCCTACCAAATATAAATGAAATGCATTCCCCCTATTGCAAAGCTTACCACGCAGTGGATAGTAGATCCTAGAGCAGTGATGGCCCAGTGGTAACGGACACAATTTACAAGTATGGTCGTGGATTCAAACCCAGGCAAGTGCTTTAATTTGTGTAAATTATTTCATCACTATTGTTCTCAAAACACTGAAGTAAAAATGCATTGCATTGCAATGCAAATCTAAGACATGTACGAGTAACATCCATCAAACCACATTGGTCCCACGTGGTGGATTTCGGCCCATTACCTCTTACAGAGAGGGGGCCTAAACGCACAATAGACCAAATGGGAGTTTAAGTTCAGAAAAGGGGTCTATCTATCCTGTCCTATCCTAATGCTTACGACGCCTATCGTTTGCAATTACTTCTACACATTTTTTTTGTATTATTCTTCTTACCCACATATCTGTAATATTGAATGAGTCTAAAAAAATGTTTATTTCATTCCTACTCTTAGTTTTTCTCCAAGACCATTTATGCTGATACTACTATATTCAATTGATGTACTAAAAACCTATTCTCGATGTCAACACTGCATCTTTCTTTACAATGATAACATTTAAATTAACTGTTTAGATTTAAGAAGAAAAGCATTGTAACTTAAAATTACAATATCATCATCATCATCAGCCTATTAATGTTCCCACTGCTGGGACACAGGCCTCCTCTCTGTGAGAGGGGATGGGCCGTAATCCACCACGCGGGCCCAGTGCGGGTTGGTGGATGTCACATGTCTTCGAATTTTTGATTCTAGGACATGCCGGTTTCCTCACGATGTTTTCCTTCACCGTTTTGAGAGCAGTGGTGATGAAATAATTTACACAAAGTAAAGCGCCTGCTTTGGCTCGAACCCACGACCTACAACTTGTAAGTCGCGGCCGTTACCACTGGGCCACCATTGCTCTCAAATTAAATTACAATATAGTAAAATATAAATAGAGCAAAATTTAAAATGTATTACATTGTATGTCAATTTAAATTACTTTAAAACAAAGAAACCCTTGTTACCAAAACTTTTGTGTAGGTATTGGAACTTGATCGACAAGTATACTTTAGTAGAAACATTGTTCATTTTTAATTACAATAAAATTATTCCATTTTACAAATCAAATAAAATTATTAAATTTCACATTTTCTTATCCTTTATTTCTGCCTCTTAAATACGGTTAAGAGGCAGAAATAAAGGTCTGTCCTTGCTGATTTCATATGACATAAAGTTGTACCAATGTGTAACTAAAGTTATAATGTTATTCAAATTGGGTGTTGATATGTGGATACTGGACGTTACATACAGTTATTGTCCTTTGTGAAAGGGGATTGTTAAAGTTCATAGAATCAAGCATTGTAAGGAATGACGGAAAAGCAGACTGTTTTAAGGACCGTGCTGAAATAAAACTACACCAATAATCACTATCACCACATAACAAAAATATCTAGTATTTTTTTACTTCGTGTATTATTTGTCTTACTGACTGTAGGTACAATCGGCCAAATTTATATCTGATCACCGTAAGGACTATTTTAGCTTACAGGGCTCGCCCGCTAAATTAATGCCGACATACTCATCAACCAATATTATCGCAGCATCGGGTGACTGTTTCTCTAGTACCTGTCAGCCCCTTGTTTTTGTAACTAAAAAAAGACGGCAAAAAATCAAACAAGTCATTTGGCTATGGTCGACGCAAAAAGGGCGGTACCTAGTACACTACCTAACCGAAGCGGGGCGCGGGATATCGAGATGCAGTATAATGAAATAGCGGTAGGTAGGTAGGTGTCGGCATACCTACCAACCTACCGCTTTCAGGTTTAAATTCGAAGCGAATCGAAGCGTCAATCTAAAATAATATTGACCACATTGACCGTCTTCTAAGCATTGACCATTGACATTCGTAGGTAATGAGATTGCAGACGCGCTGTGTACAAAATTAGCACTTCATTATTTTTATCTCTATGGGTTACACATTTGTTCATTACGTAGCGAAGATAATAGTCAATCAATACTCAATATGATAGGTATGTTATTTATTTATGAACGCTTCGCATCTAAGAAGAAATTGTACCGAACGAACGAGTTTGACCGCAACCATTGTTTTTGTGTTTTATTCATTTTAATACTTACCGTGAATGAAAATGACACAAATTTACAATGTCGATTTTTCATGCATTTATGATATTAAATAAGTGAACTCTAATGATTGTAATATTTTTTTGAAGCGTTTGTAGCTTAGAAAAACATAATAATTAAAAATCTTAAAATTGCGTGCCCTAATTTGGCACAAATTTATTTAATAGGCATATGTAAGTGATCTGATAAAGGAAATAGTTATTTCATAAACTGTAATTTTTTTTTTGCACTATATTTTACATATTGACCCTATGTCAGTTTGCATTGGACGATTATGACACAAATTGGATTTGCACACTCCGCAAACTATCCTAGATATAATACCATAAATATTTTAAACTTTAAATATTTTTTGCCAGTTTTGATTTGAATAAAAATTATCAACCACAAATCAGCGAATTACTGAAAATGCAAGTATCAGATCTGACACAAAACGCAATAATAACCTTCATAGGTACGACTGTATCCACAGGCAAGAAATAAGCAACTTTAGAATTTTTTAAACTTATGACATCAAAATAGCCTAGCGCTATCGGTCTATGATGGTAAGCGATGATGTGGTCGACGGTGAAACACGCTTGCCTAGAAATAACCTATTCACTCTTGACTTAAAGACCCCCAGATTGTAGCTGTCGGGAAACACAGACTCCGGCAGGGAATTCCACTCCTTAGCTGTACGCATAATAAAAGTGTTCTCAAAACGTTTTGTGCGTGTGGGTGGAATGTCCATCATGTATCGATGGCGCATCGCCGTACGTCTGGTAGTCCGATGATGAAACGGGCTCGGTGGAATTTTAGTTTAAATTAAATTAAATTTAGTTTTCCTTTTTATTTCTTTATAATATATTTACTACTGCCGTGAATTTTATCACTTATCCAAAAGTAACGATTTAACTGGCAAGGGTGGTTTTGTTGGAGTCAAGTGTCCACTACACTGTACTTGACTCTAACAAACATGACATCTAAAGATTAATTTTACGCAAACAGATCCTGAATTTATAAATATAATAATATTTTGAATAGCCTATCCAACGATAATCCACACCATGGGATAGACGAGAAAAAAAAACTTCCCACTAACATATATTTTTTTTTCCCACTTTGTCTGCGTGATTAATAAGTGTACCCATGCCAAATTATACCTTTCTAGTACTAAGAGTCTCTGATCTAAGCTGCGGACGGACGGACAGACGGACATGGCGAAACTATAAGGACTCCTTATTGGCTACGGAACCCTAAAAAAGGACTTTCCTGACTCTGGGTAATTTGGCGAGCAAATTCTTGTGAATTCTGAAAATATGAAATCGGCTGCCCAGAATGACGTACTTGGTTCTATATTAATAACTTGGAATCTTCTCCGTATTTGGTTAAAAACAAATGGTTAAAAACAATGGACATCCTCCTGAAATTCAGAGTGCCTACATGATAACAAATGAATTTATGTTGCGGTAATTCCCCTTCTCAAACTAGGTATAGTAAGTTTAGAGTTAATTTTATCCCATGATTCACGCAAGCCTTATGGACTTGTCTTTAAGTATGTCGAAGATTAATCTAATTAATAGTTTTCCCAGAAAAATAATTAAAGACATTATGGATAATAACTTTTTAATTCGTAATATTCGTGTTAGTTACACTATTTATAACTCAAGAACGGCTTTACCGATATGGCTGAAAATTGGTGAGGAGGTAGCTTAGAGCCAGGAGACGGACATACGGTAGGGTAGGGTAGAGTAGGGTAGGGTAGGTAGGTAGGTTAGGGTAGGGTAGGGTGGTTAGGGTAGGGTAGGGTGGGTGAATGTTTGGTGTTTTTATGGCAAAACAAAGTTTGCCGGGTTAGCTAGTATCTTATAATTATTATGTGTAACTCGTGCTAAATGCTTAAGCATCAAATCAGCATTAAGTGGTAATAAAAAATAAATATGTATCCAAGTTTTTTTTTTTATTAAAAGCATATTTAATTATTAAGCATATTATTTATTTCTTTAAGTCTTGCTTTCACGTTTTAGCACTTTTTTAACAAAACTGAGTCAATCTGCCTAGCCTTTTCCCAACTATATTGGGGCCGGCTTCCAGTCTAACCGGATTCAGCTGAGTACCAGTGTTTTACATGAAGCGACTGCCTATCTGAACTCCACAACCCAGTAACTGTAACAGTAACGACTGTCAAAGATCTTCAAATGGCAGCCGGGACCAACAGCTTAACGTGCTTTCCGAGGCACGGAGGAAACTCGGTATGTTGAAATGGTCACCCATCCACGGACCGACCTCGTCAAGCGTTGCTTAACCTTGAAGATCGACCAGTGCGGCTGTTATTATTTAGCCACGAGCTCCTCGAGAAAAATAATTAGGGACATTAAAGATAATTACTTTTTTAATTCATAATATACTTAATTATCTTATAATTATTATGAGTAACTCGTGCTAGATGCAGCATCAATAAATAAATATGTATCAAAGATATTTTTTATTAGAAGCATCTAAAGCCTTGCTTTCATGTTTTAGCACTTTTTTAACAAAACTAAGTAAAAAGAATAGTAGATTATTAACCAAGGGGATATAGCAGTTTCTTCTGTCGCGGGTGACGATTTAAAACGCAAGCGTAACGAAGGACTCGAGGTTTACTCCCGAGCGTAGCGAGGGTGTTAAAAACTTAAATCACGAGCGAAGCGAGGGATTTAAGACGAGTCCTGAGTGTAGCGAGGGATTTAAGTTCACCCAAAACTAAGACTGCTTTATCACCGAGAAAAATACTCTACTTTTCGTACCATTTGCGAAAAAAATAACACAATAATAATATGAGATAAGCATTTATTAAAAATAATGACAATTAAAATAAACTTAACGTTTATGTATTTGAAGAAAACAAAAAAGCGGCAAATTCCTAGACTAATATTTTTTTGTCGGAAAAGCAAAGGCATCAAGCTCATACGGCCAAATGCGTATTCCTTTTTCAAAAATATGTTTAATGCTTATATACAAACTCAATGGTGTAAACACAGATGTAGTTCAGTATAAATTTCGGTAAGTATTCCAAATTTAAATCACATTCTCCCCCTAGAAGCCCTAGAGGATGAATGAAATTCAGTACAATTTTCTTTCCCTGTTTTTAACAGATTAAAAATGACTATTGTTATGTTCGCTTTTTGTGGCATAGAATGTCACTTTTTTGAGCAATTGTTCCAAAAAAGACTTTTACAGTATTTAATACAGTAATTTAAATGTGTTAAGATTCAATGACTGACTGTAACACAATCGGCTAAGTAGTAGGGACTTAGTTTGAACACCTTAAATACTTTCAAACGACCGTTTTAACTAATCACATGCGCACTTGTAAATAAAAACCGGCCAAGTGCAAGTCGGACTCGCGCACGAAGGGTTTCGTACCATTATCGCAAAAAACGGCAAAAATATCACGTTTGTTGTATGGGAGCCCCACTTAAATATTTATTTTATTCTGTTTTTAGTTTTTTTTTTTATAGTGGCAACAGAAATACATCATCTGTGAAAATTTTAGCTGCCTAGCTATCACGGATCATGAGATACAGCCTGGTGACAGACGGACAGACAGACAAGACGGATCACGGAGTCTTAATAATAGGGTCCCGTTTTTACCCTTAGGGTACGGATTTACACCATTTCGTAACATATCATCACGCTAGTATGCTCTAAACGGGTACGCAGTTGTGTACAGTTCACCCTGGTACACTCTCATTCCACCGGTTATGTTCAAGTTACATGTTATTCGGGTAATCTATCCTGGCATCACTGTGGACATAACTATAAAACTTGTCCATTATGTACGACTAAAAAGTGAAAAATAAAAAACATTTTTACAAAAAAAATAAAAAAAAGAACACTACAAAGTGAAAAATAACCTAGACAAATCTTTTACTGTCCAGGCCGCTCGTCTATGGAATGCATTGCCTGTGACAATAAAACGCGCGCAATCACTACCGATCTTTAAAAGACTGGTAAAGGAGCACTACCTGTCACTGTGATCTTGTTCTTGTTGGAGCTATATTGTTTTCTTGCCTGTATAAATGTATGTATGTATTTATGTATCTATTTTAGTATTTTATATTTAGTGCTTCCTATGTTTGTAACTTATTTAATTTTAAAACTGCACCAAGTGCAACCCCATGTCGTGTCCTGGCTGTCTCTCTCCATTCTGGGTTGCCTGGAAGAGATCGCAGAACGCGATAAGGCCGCCTGTTGTATGTTTGTTGTTATTTTAAGGTTTCCGTGTGTTATGTTTTTATCTTGGTGTACAATAAAGTATATAATAAATAAATAAATAACTTAAATTTGGGAAGGCGGTGTCAAAAACGAAAAACGAAAACAGGAACACCAACTTACTTATTTGGAAGTCATTTGTATTTTTTTGTAAAAAAGTTTTGTTAAATATATAATTGTCTAGCTATCATTGTTAAGATATAATTATTATCTAATTGTAATAACAATTAACTTTATCTATGAGCAAGCACTTTCGCGTGTTTCCACGCTGATGAGGCGAGCAGTACTTGAAGCACCAATATATCTTGTCACCTCAAACAATTAGCGACCAGTTGTGGACATCCGTGAGACTGATAATGGCTGCTTAAAATTACAAATGTGTCCGTACCTTTGTATGGCCGCCTGTGGAAATAATAAAAATAATAACAACCGTAATTGTCGATTATCACGAACACTAGACGTGTGATCGAATTACTGTGAAATTATTTTATACGTGGCACAACACTATCGCGACGCGAATAATAAACGATATAATTGTGTTATTAATAACGGTTTTAAGAACAGTTTTAATAGTAACAGAATAATAATTGCGTACATTTAAGGGTTAATCGACTATTCATACGAGATTATCTTAGACTATATGTTTATAATATGAGTAAAAACGGTACCCTATTACTAAGACCCCGCGGTCCGTCTGTCACCAGGCTGTATCTCATTAACCGTGATAGTTAGGCAGTTAAAATTTTCACAGATGATGTATTTCTGTTGCCACTATAATAAAAAATACTAAAAAAAGAATAAAATAAATATTTAAGTGGGGCTCCCTTACAACAAACTTGATTTTCTTGCCGTTTTTTGCGATAATGGTACGGAACCCTTGAGTCCGACTCGCACTTGGCCGGTTTTTTATCTTATTTATGTCAATTATGTCCACTAACACCGCATTCTGTTGTAATAATTTATTTAAACTGAAGTGCTAATACAAAAATAGATATCATATTTACATACTCATGAGATGTACGACGCATAGGTAAAATTTTGCACGCAACTAGTGTAATTTTGAACTGTAACATTTTTGTTTGTGAAGGTTCCTGTTTCGATTTTTAAATTAATAAAAATCATGACGCAACGATGTCTATGATTATTTGAAACATGAGTGTACAGTACTATCGATCAATGTTTTTACCAACGTAGTGAAGATAAAATCAACCCTGCGCGCGCCGCGCACCGCAATTAGAACTCATTGAATTATTTTTTAATTTAGTGCGACAACACACGCACTCGGGAATTAAATTTCCTTCCAAGTGAGTAGTATCCATTTTTTTTTTCAAATTACTTTATGTGTTCATCTACGCCTGTTGCATTTCTATTTTCATTATTATAAAACTTTTATATTTTTATTCTTACAACATGATATCGTTAAAATAAGTTGAACTAACTCTGATAAATATTACTTCTTGATCGATATATTGTATTTTTAACCCCCGACGGAAAAAGAGGGGTGTTATAAGTTTGACGTGTGTTGTTGTGTGTCTGTCTCATCATAGCGCCTCAAAGGATGAACCGATTTTTATTTATATTTTCATTTTTTGTTTGAAAGGTGATTGTGTCGTGAGTGTTCTCAGCTATGTTTGAATAAAATCGGTTCAGCCGTTCAAAGTTATGCGCGTTTTACTGTTTGAATCGGGATGTTTTCGCGAGATAAATGTGTTGGGGGTTTTTAAATTTTGAAATTTTACTTGTAATCGATATAATTGCAATTTGAACGCATTCGTTAGTTAAAATAATTGGCAAATAACTTTAATTTGCTTAGTAAGTCGTTGTTGCTTTTGAAACGTCAAAAAATTCAATTATACTCAAAATTGGTATTTTGCTACGTGTTCCTATTTAAAACATATCTCTAAATTAGAACATTTGATACAAATTAATTAAGATCCTGTTATCAATTAATTAATAACAAGACCTGTACATTTACTTTTATGAAAGTCGGTACATAAAAGTATATAATGAAATCGGTAGCTCGTTTGTACTTAGTAATTATTGCGCGATACGATCTTATCACCAAAATATCGTGATTGAAGTCTATTTAGATTTTAAAAGAGATAAATATTGTGTAGTTGCATAAGGCAACACCGATAGATAACGTGCTTACTCTATGCGCATAGACTAGAAATATTTTGCTATTATACATACGTAAACATTATAGTTTACAAGTATTAATTTATCCATCCATACTAATATTATCTTACTAATATCGTGACGACACGGTTGGCGCAATGGTTGAGATATCGGCTGCTGCTTTGCGTGTCGCGGGTTCGATTCCTGCTCGGAACAAATATTTGTATGGCCTCTAGATAGGTGTTCCTGTTCTGGTTGGCTTGTGTGTGTGAGTTTGAATGTTTGTAAACGCAACGTTTTTTTTTTTTCAACACACTTGCTCATAAAGTGGTTCTAATTTCACCGCAATTAGGCACATAATGACACCTGTTATCAAACTGTGACTTTTTCATTACTATTATTCACAAGTGAGATAAAGAGTTTTTTTATTTTATTTATTGGTTGAGTTGCTTTGTTCTTAAAAAAGTTTCTATACAAAAAAGATCGTGCTCAATAGTAGAAATGCAACACATTTCATGCAACTTCGTATTTAAATAGATAATTTCAACTTGTACGTGTTTAAGAAATAAAACTTTCACTTAAATATAACTTTCGTTTTTGTCTGTAATAAAGAAAACTTGAAATTCCCCATTTTGTACGTGGCTAAAACGCTATCCGCGAAAAGCCAAAAAAAAAGATAACTCATTATTTTTAGTCTATGGCCGATCGCCATTGATAGATGCGCGCGCATAGGAAAACTGATTAATTTTGCCCGCCATTGCGAAAAAAAATTCACAACTCGTTTTCACTGTCGGAAATGATTTTTTTGTATTATTTTCTTCACAAGTGTGTTGAAAAACGTCGTATGATACACGTGTGTATTGATGATTACCGTCCTCGGCTCTCTTAAGACCCTCACCTAACGGCTCGGGTCTCAATGGCGCCTCAGCGGTAATCACCAACATAACACACTTGTACCATAATGTACTATAAATTACCTGTCACTATAATTTTTATTCTTCTACTTTCTCTGTTAGATATTTGATATGTATTGGTATATTATATAATATTTGTATGTATGTATTGTATGTTATTATGTCTAAGTAATATTATTTAAGTATTTAATTTTTGTACACTGACAGCCCTAAATTCTTCTCCTATCGTACAGTCCATCCAAAGGTTGTCTGTAAGAGATTGCCCTGTGCGATAAGACCGCCCATTGTACACTTGTTTTTGTGAATGTTTTCCTGTACATATTTTGTGGTGTACAATAAAGTACACCACAAAAAATAATAATTAGTAACATTATAAATGCGATAGTTTGGATGGATTGATACATACATACATGCATAAACTCACGCCTTTTCCCCATGGGGGTAGGCAGAAACTACAGAGCGCACCTACGATCCTTACATACTTCTTTTGCTTCACTCACATTCATACATCTAGTCATACACACACGCCGGTTATATATAAATGTATGTTTGTTACTCAATCACGCCAGAACGGCTGAACGGATCTGGATGAAATTTGGCACAGAGATAGAAAATGATAATTCATGTCTGGAATTTCATAGGCTACTTTTTATCTCAGAAAAATATACGATTTCCGTGGGACAATTTGCGAATTTCACGCGGAAGCTTAATAATATAAAGGCGAAAGTTTGTTAGTGTGTTTGTACCTATGTTTGTTACTTCTTCACCTCTCAATCGGCTAAACAGATCTGGATGAAATTTGGCACAGATATAGATTATAGTCTGGAATAGCACATAGTATAGGACTTTTTATCCCGGAAATATTTTCCTTTGGGATAATTTCGACATTCACACGGGCGAAGCCGCTGGCAGAAGCTAGTATTAGATATAAATGCGAAAGTAATTCTGTCTGTTTTTTTACGTTTTCACGACTAAACCGCCGAAAATTTCTGCTGAATTTCATTACAGATATAGAGGAGCAAGACGTAGGATACTTTTTTATCCCAGGAAAATTTTCTCTTGGGATGTTTCACGATTTTATACGGGTAAAACCGCTGGCGGAAGCTAGTATTAATATAATTCTACAGATATCAGTTCTAGTCTACCATGTAATTAAATGGTGTATGTACAACCTTTAATATTTTATCTACATGAATCATTTTAAATTTTAATTATATTGCGATAATTCAAATGAGGAACATTAAGTGCGTAAGCGCAGAGTGGGCTACAGTTTTGAAAAAAGAATTACAACAACTCAATAATAATTCATTAAAATATGGTTGTACAAGAAATGCATGAGCAGTTTGTGTACAAGAAAAAAAATGTACATCGGTTGTTATCTGGAACGGTAATGGCGCCAGCAAGTACGCGGTATCTCTTTGTTACAATATTTATAAGATAAAACAATAAGTAACGCCGAAAGGTGTGTGTGAAGGTAACGCCTACATCTAGAGCTGGGCCATTACGATAACTACCGTGTTTTAACACTTGTAGAAGGTATTCTTGATCTTGCTTATCTGTAATTAACATACTGGGTATCGCCTTAACAAGAAATTAACATGGAACAGCTGGGTACGACAAATATGTTTTTGAAAGGAGTATCAATTTGAAAAACAATATATCACGGGCATTTAACGCGATGATTTCGATTATTTATTTACTTATTTCACCCGACGTTTGGGCCGTGTTGCAACGACCGTGGTCCCGGGTAGACTGGTGTCTCGGTGTACTTGCTCCGTTGGGGCAGAAAATTCTAACTCTACCCTCATATTTCTACACACAACACTGACCGTGTCCTTATTCTGTAAGTTCGCCGACTGCACAAAACGAGGTAATGTTTCATTGTGTTAAATTGGCATTCAAAGTGAAAGCTCGAGAGCATGTACGTAAGAAGTTGTCAGTAGTATCGTCACAGCGATAATTTTCTCCATTTATCTGCTACCACTAATTGTTTAAGTATATTCGTGTATTTAGTTTATTTAGTATACTTGTTTGAGTATCTGTTGTATTTATAGTATGTATGTAAACGAAGACTATAGTTCTTCATTAATTTAAATTTCCCGCGCAGTCACTTTGACACATCGAGAGCAGATGTCACCGGTGAGGTGTGTCAAAGAGAAGTTACGGGTGATGAAAGTTAGTGGGAGAAATAAAACCAATATTATAGTGTTAAATTCAGGAAATAATAGCTTTAATTGTTGTTTCTCTTTTCAGGTAATGTATCTTTGTTAGTTCGTTCGTAAAACATAATGTAAAATGTCAAAACATTGTTTAATAAAAAATATCTCTTTTCAGAGCAACGCAAACCAGCTTTTATTTTCGAAAAGTCCTATAAACTAAATCTGTCTGTAAAGACACGTTATAAATCAAACCTACCTTAGGTATCGTGTTTAACTTTAAATATTGCACCTACCACTATTTGTCTCTGCATCACCCAAAGGTCGACTGGTAGAAAATGCCTACGTCTTTAAGTCCGCCTCTGTACGTTTGTGTGCATGAAGTATTAAATAAATAAATAAATAAATTCCCCTGATATATTGTTTTTCAATTATGAAAAGCGAAAGTTTTAAAGTGAGTATCAATTTGCCTTGCAAATCACTAGATCAATATTTTGTCAGGCTACTAACAGCCCTTCCAATTAAATTGCCTCTGCCATCTTTTTATTTTATTGACACCTCTTTTCACCTTACGCATCATCATCAGTCTTTTTTATGTTCCCACTGCTGGGCCTGGGACACAGGCCTCCTCCCCGCGAGAAGGATAGGGCCGCAATCCACCACGCGGGCCCAATACTGCGGGTTGGTGGACGTCACATGTATTCGAACACACGATTCACCGTACGCATTTTATAAAATTAATAACAAAAAAAAAAAATTTTACTACATTCACAAGCGCCAACGGAAAGAAATATTAATTAAAATATTTAAAATAAATAATAAGTTAAGTTTACCTGTCAACTTGACCCCGCAAGTTAACGCCGCCGCCATTTTGAAACATGCGTACGCGCGCTATCTCTTCCTCGATCTATAATTGCAACGAGAAAGTCTCACTTTTCCCGCGTTTTTGCACAACCTACCACGTCATTCGATACAAATGGTTGATATTATTAATAAACTACTGTACTATTATTAAAATAATAACAATTATTATGTCAGTTTAATAAAAGAACATCAACCTTTTACGACAGTTTCTATTTTCTGTGAATCTGAAAGTTATGACTTGTTACGTTTTATGAAGCCGTTTAGTACTTCCAGTGTTACTTGAGCTGATTATAATTTATACCCTGACTTTACGTGCCTATAAAGTCTTTTTAAATGGGTTAAAAAGTGTTATTAACGTCCAAGGCATCGTTTCAACTGTGTTTCTATTGATTTTTATCGTAGGACAAGACTACTGATGTCGAAAAAAAAAACCGTTCTGTAGAATTATCGCTGACGACAGTATAACGACAATCGTGACGTGTTAACCTATTATGTGAAACGCCGGGCGAGCACGGCCTAATGTGACAGGCTTGTGTCACACATTTTTATCACAGTTTGGGAGGAAAATGCGAGAGCTCAAGCCGATCACAGGCCTATCCCCAGTCTATATATAAATGTTAAACAGATGTTCTGAGGTAACCAGGAGCTCTAATTAACTTCTGGAGGTAGGTGGGTTGGTTGGAATAACCACCAAAGCATGGCCCACGCACAATGGTCCACCTGAAGGACTAATGTGGAAACCAAACCCCCTAACATAGAACATATAGCCTATCACAGATTCCGTGCTCGCCCGGCAGCTTCATTTACGAGACACGACACCTTGAATAGGAAGACTATTTATCGTCAAGACTGTGTGGGCTGAACTTTAGAAATGCATCTCGAAAATTTAGACAAAAAAGCAGCCAGTATTAAGTCTAGCTAAATTAATTAAAAAAAAAACTGGCATCATTATTTATGTAGGTTTTTTTAGGGTTCCGTACCCAAAGGGTAAAAACGGGGCCCTATTACTAAGACTCTGGGGTCCGTCTGTCACCAGGCTGTATCTCATGAACCGTGATAGCTAGACAGTTGAAATTTTCACAGATGATGTATTTCTGTTGCCACTATAACAAAAAATACTAAAAACAGAATAAAATAAATATTTAAGTGGGGCTCCGATACAACAAACGTGATTTTTTTGCCGTTTTTTTGCGATAGTGGTACGGAACCCTACGTGCGCGAGTGCGACTCACATTTGGCCTTTTTTTCATAATTTTGCAGTTCCACGTCTCAGACGTCGTTATTATGATTGATATAAATAAACTAACTATTATTTTATAACACATTTCAATTACAACATCTACACAAAAACATTATTACCTCTGCTTGCAAAAACATAGACGGCACAAAAACGCCACGATAAAGCAAAAACGTATAAAAAGATCACGTTATTTGATTAGACCTAATTACATTTCTGGTCGTAATTAACTTGCACGTATCATTCCCTTTGTTTTATTACAAACAGATACCAAATTAGCTGCAAACCCCTGGAAATAAAAAACAATGAAATCTAAACCCTATTGTTATATGCTTCAAGAGGTCTGAATGTTCAAGTGGTCAGCAAAATGAGTTGGTGAACGGTAGATGTCTCAGGCCGAGATAACCCCGCATATTATTAAGGCATAATTTACGATGGAAATTATGGCAATTTGTTAATTTTATATTCTGCAGTGTTATAAGATGGCGACGGGTCGTTTAGGTATCTCGTAATACTATTTGTGGAGCAGTTAGGATTATTTTTTGGATCATAATAATATGAATTTGAATAGGTACAGGCTTCTTCTGGGTAAGCTCACTCCATCGTCGACTCTGTCTCTGTCACCTATGACTTAGACTAGAACTCAAGAGCAACCCATCCAATCAAAAAAAAAAAAAAAAACATTATGATTCATAATTTGGTAGAGACCATAAAATATGAGACGGTGTTAGGTGTTAGTCCGCAGTTTAAAATAATGATTGGAAAGAGATTAACCCAAAACAAAACTACATTGATTCAGATCAAAATCAGAATAAAATAATAATAATAATAATTGTCACATTTCCTGATACATGCCTAACGGGGCCTGTACGAGTTGGCTACGGCTCCTCGCACGCCTTTCAAAGGACCGGGACACTAAGACCAAGATAAAAAAAAAAAAAAGTTTGAATCAGATTCAGTCAAATCAGAATATTACGAGAATTTATGACAGTGTAGACACCTCTTTACAAACTCAGTTGCGTAATATATGACCAACAACCATAAGACCAAGTTGTCATGTGAAGCAACATACTTTGGAAATAACTGCGTTTGTTTCCTTTTTTGGAAGTTTACTTACTAACATTCGCGATGACCAAACAGGCGTTTTAAGGGAGGATAATGGTATTCCTGGGTCATTGAAAACTGAAAAAAAAACCGGCCATTCCATTCATTCACGAAAAAAGAATCACGGTTGTTGTATGGGAGCCCCACTTAAATATTTATTTTATTCCGTTTTTAGTATTTGTTGTTATAGCGGCAACAGAAATACATCATCTGTGAAAATTTCAACTGTCTAGCTATCACGGTTCATGAGATACAGCCTGGTGACAGAAAGACAGACGGACCGCGGAGTCTTAGTAATAGGGTCCCGTTTTTACCCTTTGGGTACGGAACCCTAACTAGGATAAATATTCTAGATCTGTTTAATTAATCATCATCATCAACATCGAAAGACGTCCACTGCTGGACATAAGCCTCCCCCAAGCGTCGACACAATGATCGGTCCTGTGCCTATTTCCTCAATGAACTTAAACTCATTTATCTTAACACGTGTCTCTAATTATAAAAAATACTCACAACAACATAGAAGTCGGCTATTACAAACAACAATTTACCCTATGCGCACTATTTTAATAATTAAATTATATCAAATAAAGGAAAAATTTGCAAACAAACGTACAATTACTAGGAATAACTGTAATTATGTAAAAACCCAAAGGAAAATGGCGTTCGAGTTCGCCGGTGTCACGACCCGCACGCCGGCAATTAAATAATTATACATAATAGCTGCCCACGCGCATCTGAGTAAGACCCCAACGACTTGCTCTCGAAAACTCGAAATAAAATCGCTCTGATATCATTATCTTGATTAAAGGTTGATACAATGATGTTGAATTGTGATTTGGTCGATAGATGACCAAGACCAGGTCGGAGAGAATCAATACTGTCTCGTGCTAGGCAAAAATATCTGACCTTAATAGTGTGGGCATTTCCTTGTACTTACGTAAAAAAGTGACCTCACGACCTGGTAAAAGTCGGGTGAAAGTATGGTGTTGCAACTACTTTTCATTTGAAGGAGCTTCCGTCTGAGGACGTAGTAAATAATATGGCGTAGCCAGATCGTAGAATCGATCACTTCGTGATGTGGCCGACCATTTCATGAAATGGTTGTATTTCATATGGCCAGCTAAAACTGACCATATCGTTGAAACGCCAACGTTTGATGATATGTCAATCCACGTTTGGCCATATCATTAATGAAGGGTTTCCCTGTTATCAAAGACTTACTTAATTTTCTTTCAAACTTTCGTAAAATTCAAGTAGTTTGTGTCGTAACGATATTTCAATTCACTTTTATCTTCAATTGGTGTATTATTATTAGCTTTTTAACAGAATAATAAAATTGTCCGCCGCCATGATGTATCAGAAAAACAAACATATATCAGCGCCTCTAAAGGAGGATTATGTAACTATTTCACGGTATGGTCACTAATGTTTGACCATAATCATGAAGTAGCCGTGCGTTTAGCTGTTCATATCGTCAAAAGCTGATTATTCATTGATCTGGCCAGACTACATAATAATGTCGTCAGCGGTTATTTTCTATTTCATGAAATACAACCATTTCATGAAATGGTCAATTCTAAGATCTGGCCACGACATATACATACCACGTAGTCAGACGGAAGCTCCATAAGGGGATGTCTGTATGTGGAACATTCCTCATTCATTATTTTTACAAGAAATCCTCGTCAAAGGTCAACCCCTGCACTGCAGAAGGCTGATCCGAGAGATGCGACCTTGCGGTCAACATAATCCACGTGCACATTGTCAACAAAGTTGTAACATCACAACAAAGTTGAAAAAAAAGTCCGATGATTCAGCAATGATAGTCAGTTATTAATTACAGTAATAAAATACAGAGAACAAACAAGATTGCTCGATAGCACTCGATTGACTCGAATACTAGGAATATAATCAAACATTAATTGTGGCGCTATTTGCCTCAAATTGCCCCACATTATGTCAAGCGCATTATCAGGTTAATTGCATATATCTAAAATTGTAATCCTAATAGAGATAAATATCTATTTGAGGAATGGGGACAGGTTTGACGTTTGTGATTGCGTTTTTATAGCGCTTATATTTTAGTCCCGTTTTTCATATGATGGCAGCAGTAGAGGGTTAGCAAGGCAAACAAGTAAATCGTACGAACTCAAAAAAGTGTACGTGTTTGTTTCTTCTTGGCGCAGATACCCCTGAGTAGCTAATTTTAAAATGAGAATCACGCCTAAACGGCTAGTCGTCATTTTTTGGAAAAAATATATGTTACATTAGACAATTTTCTTAGAAAAATTGAGTTTTATTCGTATAACATAGTGTAATTAATTTGTAAAGTTTTGTCTAACATGGACAAAAAAACAAAAATCACACCAAAACCGCCAAGACTATTTAAATGAAATTGACACCACCTCAAAGACAATTTAATTATCTACATTTTGATTTGAGGTTTTTTTTATTAAAGTCATAGAATAATAAGGAAAGTGCAAAAAACTACTGAATTTTGGGTCGTACGGTCGTGTGAAACGAGAGCGCGTTTTGTTGCCTCAAGGTCGTTGGCGACTGTCGTCCTCTTAACTCATCATAAATTCAGTCGACAGCTGTACATAGGCCTGCCCAAGCGTCACCAAATCAACCAGTCTTCTTCTTCTACGCCAATCCACTCTTGGCAAAGCGGTCATGGTCATCATGTTGCAGTGAGACCCCTGGACCACCAGCCACTCAATAGAGTCCTTGCCACGTCAGGACACGTGACCGAAGAACTGTTCCATTCGAGCCTGGGCTATAGCCGATAGAAGCTGATTGATGTTGAGTTCTGGTACTAAATCTTACTATATATATAAATATTATATTACTTATATTATAAAGAGGTAAAGTTTGTGAGGTTATAGGGGGCAATCTCTGGATCTACTGAACCGATTCAGATGAAATTTGGCATGAAGATAGTTTGTATTCCCTTGGGATGATATAACACTATATACGCGGGCGAGGCCACATGCAGAAGCTAGTAATAATATAAATGCGAAAGTTTGTATTTGTGTATGTTTTTTACTCATTCACGCCAGAACGGCTAAACGGATCTGGATGATATTTGGTACACATATTGATTATATTCACGAATAGTCCATAGGATACTTCTAATCCCGAGAATATTTGCCCTAATTTTCAACTTTCACGCGGGCAAAGCCGCTGGCAAAAACTACTAGGTACATGAAATTTCCTCCCTAGGAAGTAAGTGAAACTGCTAAGTGCTAACAACAAAGTTCTCGCAAGATTAAAATCTGAATGACGTACGATTCAATAGGTAATTGTAGTTTTTATCAGTCAGCTGATTGCAAGCAATGATTTTGAGACAAGGAGTCTCAAAATCATTGTCGGCTAAATATTATCGACATCGTTGTGCAATTGTATGCATTATGTATTACCTACTGCGATCTTGCCCATTAATTTCTTACAAGTCAACATTAGAGAGAGCAGTGGTGGCTTAGTGGTAACGGCCCCGACTAACCTGTAGGCCATGGGTTCGAAACCAGGCAGGCGCTTTACTTTGTGTAAATTATTTCATCACCAAACTAAAAACGGTGAAGGGAAACATCGTGAGGAAACCGGCATGTTCTAGAACCAAAAATCGAAGACATGTGACATCCACCAATCCCCACTAGGCCCGGCCCATTCCCTCTCTCACAGAGAGGAGGCCACACAGGGCCACCAGTGGGAACATTATAAGGCTGATGCTGATTTCAATTTTATTATAATTAAGTTCCATTTTGTAAATTGAGTATTTGGAGTTAAAAACATGTCAAACTGTAGGGTTTAATGCCAAAAGTTTGACAGGTTTTCCAAGCTAAAGTAGACTTTGTATTCTCAACATCAACTTCTTAATTTAAAAATCGGGGGTACAGGTACTATGAAATCACTTCACTGTCTCGTTGGTCCAGTAGACACAAGTGCCGGGCTTGTGGTCCTGAGGCCCATTGTAGAGTCGGTAATAATATACTACTTGTATTTGGGTTTTCTACCTAGAATTACTCAGTAGCAGCTGGGAGCATGAATTTGTGACCGGTTAAAGGCAATAGGCGGCCCCCCTGATACATGGTACTTAAATATGACTAAAGAGGCTCATTGGCGACGTTAAACTGGTGGACGCCAAGCTTCACAGCTAGGCTCATTGACATAAGGTTGCCTGCTTGTCGGTCTTCTACAGACTGTACTTCGGTGAGTGTGCTCATGAACTACACTACCTCATCCCACCGGCCCCTTTCTACCACCAGATATCTAGACGCATTGCAATTTACCATCCTTACCTTGTTGCCATTCCACCAATTCGCACCAAGCGCTTCCAAACATCCTTCATAATGCGCACAGCAAAAGAATGGAACTCATTGCTTGCGTCTATGTTTCCGAACGCAATCGCACACCCGAATCTCTTCAAAGGTAGAGTGAACAGGCTTCTTCTGGGTAACCTCACTCCATCGTCGACTTTGTCTCTGTCATCTCTGACCTAGAATGGGGTCAAGAGCAAACCCATCTCAAAATAAGAAAAAATTACGAAACAAATAATAAAATATTTAAAAAGGCATTACATCCCAATTTTTTAAATTAAATAGTTATCTTATCTTATCTTGTGGAGGTTCCGAGAAATAACTCGGACGCTTCGACCCACAGGGATCTATTGTGGTCCCTTAGATACCCTACTCCTCCCCAATCTCGTTGAAAACTCTCTTCATCAGATTTACAACGAGACTAGGAGATATAAGCCTATAGTCTTCTGGTTTTGGATATCCAACTCCTAGGAGACTCATTGGCTTACCAGCCAGTGCATCACATGTGCACAGAAGGTGATCCATGCGTTCCGTATATTTCCCACACAACCTGCACGAGGGTGTCGCGGTTAGACCCATCTTCATGAGTATATGTCATTAGTTCCAAAGTGCCCAGTAAAGGCCCCAAGCAGGTAGCGGATTTGTCTCCTGCGCAAATTAAAAAGTTACAAATCATATGTTTAGTATGTATGAAATGTGAGTGTTGAAGGAATACATACATGATATTGAATGAAACACTACCCTTATTCTTGTCAATCATGCTGCCAACTTAGTATCTAAAGATAACTGTCGATAGGTATCACTCATAAAGGAAGTAGATATAATTTAATGATTATGCTACGAAGGTAGGTAACTAGGTTACCAGTTATGACTCACAGACAGCTATTAACTGAGACGGGCAGATTCTGTGCTGAGTTTGTATTAATCTAATATGTTAGTTTCTGAGATTGTAGCTTATCTTGACTATTTGATAGCTATTGCGAATTTCAGTCAAACAACAGACAATATTCTTCTCCTCCATGTCGATGGTACAGTCAAATTGTGTTGGCCCGACCCTGGACATCTCTATATAGCTCTCGGTAACGCAGAGACGATTTTTTTCTAGACTCTCCATCAAGGTACGAACCTTGCTCTTCAAGACCTAGCCCAAACAGACAATAGTAATGAAAGACCTCAACCTATCTTTTCGAGGATGCAGGTGTGTATAGGAGCGAAATAGGCAATTCCATCTATCTGCCAAATTTTTGTCGTGTCATGAGTAATTTTAGACTTTTATTTTTTTGTTTTATTTGTATTTGCTCTTGACTCTAGTCTATATATGTCAGAGATGACAGGGACAAAGACGCCGATGGAGTGAGCTTACCCAGAAAAAGCCTGTTAACTCTAATTTTGAGGAGATTCGGGTTGAATGCGTTCGGCAACACAGACGCTGGCAGTGAGTGCCACTCTTTTACTGTGCGCATTATGAATGATGTTTGGAAGCGCTTGGTGCGAATTGGTGGAATGGCAAATAGGTAAGGATGGTAACTTGCAGTGCGTCTAGATATCCGATGGTAGATAGGGGCCGGTGGGATGAGGTCGTGGAGATCTTGAGCACACTCACCGAAATACATAGAAGGCCGACAAGCAGGCAACCCTGCGGCGCTCAGCCAAGCTTTGAAGCCTGGCATCCACCAGCTTAACGTCGACAATTAGCATCTTAGCCATGCGCTCCACCGAGTCAAGCACGGCAAGATTATATTTAGCTGAGACATCCCAAAGGTGACTGCAAAGCTAAGTGATGTCCACGCACTCTCGATGGCTTTTCTATTGATCCAAGACAGCGATTCTTATCTTCAGATACCCGCCAGCCTGGTGTCTCTTGGAATCACGATTGCTCATTGAAACCAGTAGCATCTAAGCTGTTGATTATGGCAAAAGTCTCTCATAGACTTGTTTTCATAGGCTTTGTCTTTACGGATCGTTTTGGCGATGGGATCCCTAACAGCACCGTACTGGTTGGCAGAAGCCTTCGTTAAAATACCGTCGGTACCTAACCAAAATTATGTCGATATTAAATCATTATTACCTACTATAAGAATGATGAAATCTACCACTCATATCCGCCGATTCCTAACAAATATCGCATCTTACTCATAATCGCTTATCTTTACGCTAACATCGATCGAGTCGGGGAAATATTTTGACACGTCATTAACATTTTCCTTGCAATTACGTCATCATTCAATTAATTGAAACAGGAAACTCAATAAAAATAGATTTTATATGCTTAACTGAACTTATACTTAACTTTAAATGCTTGGTTTAGTTTTTTGTTGGTGTATTGTTAATACTGTAATGCTATTGTTTGACATGGTGTCATAAATTGGTGACATACGTTAGCGCCAAGATGATTTAACTATTTTTGAAGGTCAAGCCTTGTATTTTTGAAGGTCTCCCATAAGTTGGACCGTTCACCTGATGAGGACCGCGGGAGTTCCCTGTAACGTCTGACGTGGCTGACGTGGTGCCACTAAAGTGAGGCCTGAGGTCAGAAGTAAACGTCTTCCGGCTGAAATGATGATGAAGATATATGTATTAATCATATAAAATCATATCTAATACTAGCTGTCCCACGCGGCTTCGCTCCCGTCAACTGGCTACCTACCAAGCTAGCCCACCTACTCTAAATACGTTGCGTCTCAAAAAGAATAAATTTTCCCCGTTTTTGGAACATTTTTCATTGATGCTCCGCTCCTATTGGTCGTAGCGTGATGTTATATAGCCTATAACCTTCCTCGATAAATGGACTACCCAATACAAAAAGAATTTTTCAATTCCAACCAGTAGTTCCTGAGATTAGCGCGTTCAAACAAACAAACAAACAAACAACTTCTTCAACACGCCTTTATAATATTAGTATAGATTATAAAGGCGTAAGTTTGTGAGTGTGTGTAATTGTACGTTTGTTACTTCTTCACGCCCAAAAGGCTGGATGGATAAGCGGACTGGAGTGTGTAAGTGTTTGTATGTTTGTTACTCTTTCACGCAAACGAAACAGGGCGATAGTTGGGGTAATTTGCAGTAGGTCACAAAGTACCACCTTTTTTTGTACTTTCACCCCATCTATCGTCCTGTTATGTTTGAGCCACGAGTTTTTGCTCACCTGAATAATCTTTACGCAAGGATCGAAGGAAGAAAAATAGGTGGCGTTTTAAGTTTCCACCTACCCTCATGGGACACGTGTTTTAATTCAGGAAAACTGATATCGTATAGGTACCTAATCTATTTTGAAACCATTAAATATTTGAATAGGAAGGACAGTTCAACCTACATAAGCAATTAATTGGCTCTGACGCATAACTACATTATATATTTTTGTAAATAGGTAATAATGTTAATGATGTTTACCATGACTGATACATTTCGGGGAAATACTAAGTGAACTTTTAACATGGATGTAGTACCTATCGCATAAATAATTTGATGTCCTTCCTTTAAAAACAGACAGACAGAAGTGATATACTTGACCTAATGTTCTATGTGACGGGGCAGAGGGCGACCAGAGAAGTCCTAAATCGCGAACGATCTTGAGCTTCACGCTTCAACTCCCTCGACGTCATTTCGCTCGTCGCTTCTGCCAACACAGTTGGGAAAATTCGGTAGGGCTAAGGGTATGACGCCATGAAAGAGTATGCCAAATTCCCTTTTAATTTGTTTGGGATTGCATAAAATTATTAGATGCTTTCATACATATCTATACCTGTATAGTTTATAACACACTAACTTATATCTATTTACCTGTATATTTAACACCGTAAAACTGATTCACATCCGTACACTTCAACGTAAGGTTCAGTTGAAAACCAGCGTCAGGCAACTCCCAGTTGTCTGGCATTTTCCTGAACTGAACCTTTTTGGCGCAGCCGCGGGGCACACTATGTATGTAATTGTTTTAAAATTAAGTTCCCTTTTATTTGTACCTACTTTGTGTGTATCTGTGTGTGCCAAATAAACTAGTTTTCTTTCTTTCTTTCTTTTTTCACGCCTTTTCCCATGGGGTTACTACAGAACGCCAAGTGCTACGATCCTTAGGTATAAACTTCTATTGCTTCACTCACGGAGATTGGTGAGATACCTATCCAATATGTTTTGGCACTACCGAAATAAATTGTCTTTATATTTAATGGAGTACATACCCTTTGCACTGCCGAAGTCACTTACCCAATAAGGCTGCAGGTTTGACGGGGCGCCAATGCTTTCTCTTCGCTTGGGGATTCCAATCCAACGCTTGTTTATATGATCGGGAACCCTAAGAAGAGTGTGGCCAAACCATCTCCACTTGCGGTGCTTGATCTGACGGACAGAAGGACCTAACGGAAAAGTCACGAGAGAATGTTTTCCCAACATTTTCTGTATTATAACAACTTTCCATAATGTTACACACTAATGATAATATCGCAAATACACATTCAAGTTCTTCCCATAATTAGATGGCTTCATTAAAATCTATTTAACCGTTTTTGCATTACTTATGTATTGATGAACTTCACTTACTTTCAACTTTCTCTCTGCTATATAAATTAAATGAAAACTCATTTATATGTTACTTACAATTACTTACTTTTTGTGGTACATGGGAAATTACGGTTATTATTGAATGGTTTTTCCACATCGTCGTTGTAATCAGAGTCGTAAAATGTATTTACAATCTTTTGTATTAGAGATCCGATGGCATGAATTCGATATTTATATGACTGTAGCATGCGAAGGGTTAATAGAGAATTTGTCCGTAGAAATGAAAACTATATGAAGTTTAACCAGGCTCCAAACGTTGGTCCCAGCGCTCGTACCAACGTTGGTCGGTTAATTGGTGAGGCGTACACACGTTGGCTATTAAACTAGTTCTGTCTCGTCAGAGCCAATCTCAAGATGTCTGAAACGGAAATTGCTAAGTGTATTATAATGTATATTTGTTACTGAATATAAAGAAAAACCACGTCAAAGAAGATGGTGGATCACGACACATCATAAAACACGGAAACACTCGATGCGAGTTGCAATAGGACTGAGCCAATCACCAACATGTAGACGGATCGCGAACGTTCCTTTGATATAACAGACATGCGCCAGCCAACTACCAATGCTCGCGCCAATGTTGGCGCCAACGCAATTTTATAGATCCGAACGAGTGTCGTTGGGACCTACGTTGAGGCCAACGCGTGGAGCCGGCGTTATCAGAAAAACTTTTCAGGCATGATTGTACACGAATGTACACAAAAAACTTTGACATATTTCAACAGGAAATACAGTTCATGAATCGATTAAAATCTGACATCAGCCACCGTAATTAGTTATCAAAAAAGATTTTTCTTTCTTAATTGATTTTCCTAATCGACCTGATTCCATGATGGTATCACAAATGGAAACCGAAATACAAAATGTAAATTAAATAAAAATAAATGTTTTATTTCGTTATCGGCTCCCAATCGCTCTATCAGGAGTTGATTCTATTATTTTCAAGATCCAAAACCGTCGGCAAATCGTTCGATATATATCTAAATATGTTATCACTGATTACCAACGCATTGTCATCTAATCTGAGGATCTTATCTTTCGGAACGTTTGTTGTTAGATCAGATTTTATTTGTAAACTTAATAAGATCGAATACTGCATTACCCAGATATGTATAATCTTATAATTGATAATCTAGATTGATATCTTCTAGAGACCTAATTGGTTAATCAATATCGCGGTACAAACTTGGTTTGTCAGCTATATAAAAGTGCCGCTTGTTCGATAAACCCTAGATCTCTTCGAGTTCCGTGTGTTGTTTTAAACAAAAACTATTGTTAATGGATTATCTACAATGAATCTAAATTGGACAAGCATTGTTACCATGTTATGTATTAAATGGTCTATGTAATGTAATGTTCGCAAATCTATGATCTGTTTATTCATTCAATGTAATGGGATTAACTTTGAGACTGATTAGAATATGATCGTGACTCTTTTAAATATTAATAAGTAGCATTATTACTTATCTGGGAAAAGGATAATTATATGATAATAGTGCACCTATTTAGAGGCAACCTTCTTGCCTATTATAAGACTGGCAACAGATAACTATTTAGTTTTGGAAGGTGATTGAAATCGGAACGCAAGAAAATAATTGAAGAAGTTTTTGTTTATCTTTGGTTGTCACTTCTGGACAAGCCGCAGTTCCCCTAGTCGACGTCATGAACTATTTTGTGCGTGAGCTTACAATGCATGCTATCTCATCCGACAACACGTGCGAAAGAGATAGATACTGTGATGAGCAGTAAGAAGCTAGTTCGCGTACGATTTTTTTTTTTTTTTTTTTTTAATGCGTGGCGTCTCGCAGTTCGGCCAAAGTAGCCGTCCTCTGCTTAACCGGACTAACCTGTGGAGACTAAGCTATGTAGCCTCCGGCCAGGCTAAAAGTTTCTAAACCTAAAGCGACAGCACTAAGGGCTACCCCAGTTGGGGTCGGACCTCGGCTCAGGGCGTCGCTTGGGGGATGGCAAAGGCCGGATCTGATAAAGTGATTCTACCATCCGTTCGGAAAAGCCTACGTGGAGAAGAACGGACAAGAAACTCCAATAATATCTGACTGGTATTTAACTATGGCTCAGCACGCGGGCTAGCTTATAGAATCGAAAAGGATTACGCGACGAGCCTCTGCGGTGAGGACGGAACGAATATGTACATTAATCTTGTATGAACGGCGGGTTCGTACTATTTACGAACTCACTGACCGTCCTTGTAGACAAGGCTATCGAGCTCCTTAATGATGGACTCATACCTCGAAAAGAGGTTGGCGCATTCAGCGGGAAGGAGAGACCCCGCATTCCGGATTTCAGTATCCAGAGCACGGGCTTGAGGGGTCATGAAAATGGAGTACGCGCTAATTATATTTTTAGCGACGCATACATATGGCTTTTGCCCGGAGGGGGCGACAGGGGGCTGGCACTTAGCAGCAGGGGTGGTGGAAGCCACCTTCTGGCTTTGTGCGGTCATAGGGGCGGCCATAGGGGCGGCGGGGGGCATTGAGTCGGGGATAATAATTGGCGCTGCGATGGGAGTAGCCATCAGCGCTGGAATCGGCTGGGAGCAAGACTGAGGAGCCACACTTTGGTGGTTCAGCTTGCCCCAGGGTGAAGGCCTCTGAGGGGCTAGTCTGGGGGGGGGTTTGAGTGGTAGGGGCTTGGCGCGCTTGGCGCGCGTCATTACGCCTGGCCATTTTAGGCGCAAGCTTAGGGGCTCTTGGGCAACCACGGTAATTAGCCGGGTGCCCGACTTGTCCACAAAGCACGCAGCTGGGAGGCTCCGTGCATTGTGATCGGTCTTTTGGACGGGAACAGTCCTTGGTATTGTGCTCTCCCAAGCACTTAACGCACCTGGGAGGAGCGAAACAATTGGTCTGAGAGTGACCGTAGAGTTGGCAGTTGTGACACTGACCAACGAGATGGGGACGGTATGGCTTTTCAATGGAAATGCCTGACAAGTTACATACGGTACTGACATTGAAAATGGGATTGTGACCCTGGAAGGGGAAACACACGACAAGGACCATGTCGTAGAGATCTCCGCCTCTTGCTTTATGCAATTGGTGGACCTCTGACACAGGGACTTTTTGCGCTAATAAATCCTCTCGGATTTCTTCCGTCGGGATTTCCTTCGGAACGCGCTTAATGACAACTCTAGTATAATTTTCCTCCGGAAGGGAGTAAGTATGGAAAGATACTTTCCTGTCTTTTAGAAAACGAGTTAAACCTCGATAATCATTGGGAGTGGGGACTTGAATTCTGATGCCTTGTTGGCATGCAGTGGCCTTGGTGAAATTAATTTTACGCGCTACACAGGCGCTTGAAATGTCGCTCCATTTCCCTTTATCTTGAAGATAAATGGGTGGAGGAGGAGGAGGCTTCCTAGTGGTAGTATTATTTACTACTACCATAGGGCTAGGCGAGCGGTTTGACCGCTGAGAAGGACTAGCGGGGGCGGGGGCGGGGGAGGGTTGCCTGTCGGGCATGGCCGGCGGCAGAACTGGCTGGGGAGAGGTCTTAGCTACTGGCTTTTTGGCCTTGGTAGCGTGAGGGGGACTTTTCCTCATTTTCCTCTTTCCTCCAGAGTGGACTATGAAGTCTCTGTCATCAGGGTCAGAAGAAGAGGACATGGTGGCATAGTCCTCTGACAAATCGGGATTATTGGGGTCAATTGGTAACACCTGATCGATGTGGTCAGCTACTGCTGCCCATTCATCGTCGGTACTAAGGGCTGTGTCCATATCGATGGGAGAGTCACTTTCCTCATCGACCCAAGACTTGGATCTGGACTTAGTGTCCGCGTGAAAAGCGGCTATGCGCTCCTTGTACTTTTTGTACTGGAGACGGTCGGACTTCCTACGAGGAGGAGGCTTAGTAGCCGAAGTCTGGGGCTTTAAAGGGCTACGGTCTCTCTCAGAGGGAATTTGATCTGACTTTCTAACCTCGCCCTGGGAAGGGTGGGTGATCTAGGCCCGGAAGTGGGCCTGACGGGTGGGGTGGGTGATCTGGGAGAGTCCTTCTCCTCACATGGCACGGGGGCCATGCTAGGTTCGGGTTCCAGTACATCATCCACGGTCGGATTAATGTTTGGTACTAGGGTTTCTAATACTGTGCCAAAAAGAGTGGCGAGTCTAGCTCGGAGATGAAAGTCCTGAGCGAACCTGTCCTTAATTGTTTTAATGGCGTATTGCGCATTTTCAGGGAGATGACTTATGTCAGAATAGGGCGGGGGGGCAGGGGCACTGTAAGGTGCACATCTGGCAAGAGATGCAAGAATAATCTTGAAACGGGCCTGGTTTTCATGACGCGGACTGGGATCGTCCGACATCAAGTCCTTGACGAGCTCTATCAACACCTCAACGGGATGCATCGTTGTCGATAGAGTCAGAACAAGGAGAAGAGAAAAAAGACTAAAAACTACTAAGGGGCTGATAACCTTATTCCCCGGGTGGATGGGCCCGGGGATGAGTGAATCCTACCCTCCCAGCCGGGTTAGACTGGGAGGTGAGTATCTGGTGAGCCCTAAGCTTGTTATCCTGCCACCAATCTTATTGGGTGGCAGGGGTCCTAGGGTACCGGTGAACCCACCGAAGGTGGGCCACCCTCCTCCTGTGTACCGAAAGTCTGGCACGTCGGGGTTGAGACACCCGACCGTGCCAGGTGAATCGCTGTGGGGCAGAGACAGGGGTTAACTAGGCTATCTACCAAGGCCAACTACCCTGCTCCCGACTCCTTCTGACTGCCGTGTCCAGACGGGACTTGGCAAGTGGGCGGGTCACCACTTCACTTGGCTTCGTTAACACCGTTAGGTTTCCACCAAGGACCACTAAGTCGTGGTTTTAACCCGGAAGGGGCCAAAAAAGATGTCCCTACTAGTAACCGAAGTTACTAGTAGCGACACCTGTGGGCGGCGCGCGGAGACGCGGCGACCGCAGTGACGTCACGCAGTGGCGCGACGAGTTGGAGAGAGGGGCGCGGCGGGGCGCGCGGTGGGGGCGGCGAGAGCGGCGGGCGGTAGCGAGACGTCCGCTCGGCGGCGATGGCAGGTGAAGAGTGAGCGTACGAATTAGGCATTAGCAGTTTTGCAAATTTGTATCGAAATTGATGATGAATTAGGACGAAAAAGAGCGCTTTGGGAGTCTAGATATCATAAAAAAAAAATGACTAAATGTATATTTTGAAAATAAAATTATTTGCATTGTTGAATTACTAATCTATCCCTGTATGGAGTCCATTTTGCAATTTTCCATCTTCTTATGGTATTTATTTCCGCCCAAAGATGCGTTAAAATTAGTGTTGAAATATAGATCTATCGACGCTCATAACTTTCAAATATTTTGTTTTTTTTTACATTTTTGTTTCCATACATGGCTAGATAACGATGAGACAAATTGATATCATTTTTTATTTTGAACGTACATCGTGAAACAGTGGAGTAATCGCCAGACTACGTTTGTATAGAAGAATTTTCGACTAGTGTAACCTGTTGCTTCAATATAACACATCAAAGTAATTTCTGCTTATTATATAAAGCTCTCTGAGCTACCCTCTCACAATAGCCTCAGCAGGAGATATTTAGGTGCATTCGGCGATTGGTGCACTCTAGAAAAAACAGATTTAGTTCGCTATGCTGATTGGCTAACGCTCGGTTTCTAGAAAGAAATTATCTATGCGTCACAAATTAAACGTCTCACAAGTGATGCAATCCGCTGTTGAAATTTCATACATTCATTCACTCGCGCGTTTGTTTTATGTGGTTTTATTTTTTAAATTTTAGCCTATACAGATCCCTTTGCTGGTTTCTTACAAGTCCTTCCAGGAATACTTTCCGGGTCTTTACATCAAGAGTGAATACTTCTGGGCAAATGTGTTTCACCGTCGACCACATCATCGCTTACCACCAGGTGAGATCGTGGTCAGACGCGTGCATTTCAATAATACAAGTAAAATTGAAAACACCTCCGAAACATATATAATTTATCTAGTAGTAGACACGCTTCGATCGACAATCTATCGAACACGTAATTGACACGATATCTTGCGAAAACCGCCCGATTCAAACAGTAAAATGCCCATATCTTTTGAACGGCTAAACCGATTTTCATCAAAAATAGCTAGGAACACATTCAAACAAAAACCATTCAAAAATTAAACCAAAATCGTTTCATCCGTTTAGGAGTTATGATGCCACAGACAGATACACAAATACACATATATAAAATCACACAGGTAGACTTTATAATAAAGTAATAGTTATTCTGGCGTCTGACGTCATAGACACTTTTATAATATAACAACCTACACTAACAGTTTCACAACTTTTCCGTATCAAACAATATTCATAGTCTTAATATGTACAAAATGGTTACCCATCCACAAACTGACCGCTCCAAACACAGCTTAACCTCATCCATTGTTTGTCTCCGTAGCAAAAAAAAAGTCAAGTTTACAAAAAAAAAATATCACCCATCCACAAACTGACCGCGCCAACCACAGCTTAACCTTGACCAAATTAAAAACCATGCGCCCCTCCCCCACAAACAGCACATCCTAAAGATAAGCAATTATAGAATTAATAGAACAGCAACATACATACGTAATCCGCTATTCGCTATGATACTATCACAAAGGAGTTATATATACTCGTAAATATATATTTGCAATATCAAGGCTTATCGCTACATTGTAGAATAGAACAGGCTCATTCTTACAGCGGCCATCATTTATGTGCTACGTCAGGAAGGAAAGTGCAGGAAAGAAAGAAAACTGACATGGGAGTGAGTGAAAGTGAGTGATTAATGAACGGTTTATTTGTGATGTCAAACGGTGATTGAAGTTTGCTTTTATATTGCAAAAAGGTTTGGTGATTGATAGTTTGTTAAAGTTTATTTTTATAGTGGAAGGTATGAATTAATTAATTTTATCTACATAGCTTTTTATTTATTTCTCAAATGCATTTTATTGTTTTTAAAATTGACTATGGCATTTTGAGTTAAGGTTAATGTATTTTCTCTCCATTAACGCTGCCTTCCCTTAGGTAATTTACAGATACTAAGAGTTAGTAAAAAAAATCCTACCTATGCGTGAAAATTCAATAATACCAAAAATGTTTACCTCTGTTTGCATATATCTTGTAGAATCCACTGGTGTCACTCCTAAGTCTCTACACTACACCTAAAAAGTTATCTTTACGCCTCCAACAATTTGGATAAATGCAAGTCTTTCCTTAAGGTTCCCCTAGTCAATGGCACAAACTATTTTGTGCGCGGGGTTAAAATGCATGCTGTCTCATCCGACAACAAGTGCGAAAGAAATTAATGCTGTGATGAGCAGTAATAAGCTAGTTCACGTACGAATTAGCACTTTTGCAAATTTGTAGCGAAATGGATAATGATTTAGGACGAAAACGAGCGCGCGAAATTTTATGAACAGACCTTTGGGAGTCTAGATATCATGAAAAAACTACTAAATGTATATTTTCAAAATAAAATTATTTGCATTGTTGAATTACTAATCTATCCCTGTATGGAGGCCGTTTTGCAATTTTCCTTCTTCTTATGGTATTTATTTCCGCCCAAAGATGAGTTAAAATTAGTGTTGAAATATGGAACTTTCGACGCTCATAACTTTCAAATATTGTATTTTTTTACTTTTCTGTTTCCATACAGGGCTAGATAATGATGAGACAAATTGAAATCATTTTTTATTTTGAACGTACACCGTCAAACAGTGGAGTAATCGCCAGACTACATTTGTATGGAAGAATTTTCGACTAGTGTAACCTGCGTTATGCAAGTCTTTCCCTAATTGCGTTATGCAAGTCTTTCCCTAATTGCGTTATACAACTTACTTTCTGCATTCAGGTAGTCCATCTCACAGCTAATTTCCATAGCATTTTTTTTGTCAACCCTAATTATCCCACTCTATATATCTCAGACTCGAACCTGAGTGAGAAATGCCTCCAAGGGACACCGCCATCTACCCTTTCTGCCGTGACCCCGTTCAGCCGCAATTCATATAAAAGAATTAAAATGAAAACGTAAAAGTCTCACTTATTTTAATTAAAATAAAGACTTCCGCGAATACGCGGTAATCTGCGAGTTTATTTCTGCAATTTGTTAATTTAATCGCACGCGATCTCTTTTGGTTGGATTTAGTTGTTTTTGTATTACTTTTTAGTTGAATTCCGACGGTTTACGTCATTCGATATGAACAATTAACTGTTTGTACTGCGCTAATAACGTTATTGTTCCTATTTCCTGTGATAATGTGCATATGTCCGTAGGTATGTAAGCAACGTACAATTTAATAATTATTATTATTTTGTAATAAATAATTTCCAGTACTTTTTTTTCAATTATAAGACCTCGCATTTGCTGGCCGATAGCACAGATAAAATACAATCCATACTAATATTATAAAGAGGTAAAGTTTGTAGCGTTGTAATCTCTGGATCTACTGAACCGATTTTGAAAATTCTTTCACCAGTAGAAAGCTACATTATTCCTGAGTGTCATAGGCTATAATATATTTAAAAAAAAATAAGTTCCTTATGATGAAAATTGCAATAATGTAACCCAAGGTAGCAAAATGTAGCCTATAAAATTCATTATTTGACGTGCGCTGAGAAAACTATTGATGGTAGATAAAAGTTAGTAAGTAGGGCAGGGTAGGCAGGGTAGGTATTAGCCAGTAGACGGGAGAGAAGCCCCGGCGGTCAGCTAGTACTAGATACAATGAATCATAAGTCTGGACGAAGCCAATTAAATTAGCATAAGGGCAAGAGAATGGTGATTAGCATCATTGAATCTTCCACAAGTTTCTTGTTCTCTCTTCTATTCACTAAAACAAGTGGCAGTGGGCAGGGCATATTGCTAGTAGAACGGCTTTTCCATGGACCAAAAAGTTCTGGAGTCACGACCGTGAACGGGAACACGCTGCGAAGGAGGGCCTCCCACTGGTTGGGCCTATGGTGCCGATAGTCAGTAGCTGATTTTAAAATGACAATCACGTCTGAGCGGCTAGTCGTAATTTTTTGAAAAAATATTTATGTTACATAAGACTATTTTCTTAAAAAATTTATCGAAAAAAAAATTGAGTTTTATTCGTATATCATAGTGTCATTAATTTGTAAAGTTATGTCTTTACACGGAAGAAAACGACAATTGCACAATTTATTTATCTACATTTTAATCGGAGGCAGATTGTTTAATGTTATAAAATAATAAGGAAAGCACAAAAGCTACTGAATTTTAAGAGAATTTTGAAACGAGAGCACGTTTTGTTCCCTCAAGGTCGTTGGCAACTGTCGTTGTCTGGTTGCGGGGAACCGGTAGATGTCTTGAAACTTGGATGAGGCGTAGACATCTTTCAGCTGAAATGAAAATGTTTTATCCCTAATCCTAGGGTTCATCAATAAGATGGTCCCTAATCTTATTAGCAACTAGCTGTCCCACGCGGCTTCGCTCCCGTCAACTAGCTTCCTACCTACCCATTTACCCTACCTACACTACATAGGTACATCATTGTTTACGCAGCGCATAAATTTGTCCGTTTTTGCAACATTTTTCATTTATGCTCCGCTCCTATTGGTTGTAGCGTGATGTTATATAGCTTATAACCTTCCTCGATAAATGGACTATCCAGCACAAAAACATTTTTTTCAATTCCAACCAGTAGTTGCTGAGATTAGCGCGTTCAAACAAAGAAACTCTTTAGCTTTATAATATTAGTATAGATGACGATTATTCACTAACACTACTTGCTGATATCAATGATGCTATACTTCTATTCACCTGTCAATCCAATCCCAAGGCACTAACAAAACAGAACAAACACTAACAAAATCACGCACACAAGAGCAAGCAAAAATCATTACGAGCAATTACAAACGTGTTGTTCCCTTGTAGATCCATTAAAACTGATCAATTATAGATATAACACCATAATTAGTGGCCAATTAACTTAATGCCATTAACTGAATTAAATGACACAATTGATTATTAGAAACGGAGGTCGGAATTATCAGTAATCGTTTGAAATCACGATAGGTATTTTACATAAGTAAGTTTTTTATAAATGGAATGTTTTGCTCGTGTTGTGTTGAGGTTATGATGTAGCGGCGCCTTTTTACCCGACTGCCGAAGGAGGGTAATGTGTTTATCAGTCTATGTATGTTTGTTTGTTCCTATGTGGCGTTCTAGAGACCAAAAGCGTTTTGGCCGATTTTGATGATTCTTACGTCAATCTATTCGTTTTAAGCTAGCATGTTTCACTGGCTATATCAAAATTGGAAAATACAAAAATGGAAGATTTTGGGCGCCATATTGTGGGGTTCAATATTTTTTTCTTTCATTCCTTTTGTGTGGGGTATCAAAATAAAGGGTTTTCAGAGGTGATTGCAAAAATATATAACACTTATATATTTTAATGTACCTAATTAAAAAAAAACAGCTAACTAAACAGTTATAAATAAAAAAAGTTAATACAAAAATCAAAAAACCCGACTGCTTTAGAAGCGAACTAAAAAGACGAAAACAAGAAGAAAATCATGCTATGCAGCCGGAGGATACGAGTACATCTGGTTTTTGTTTGCCAGCTCGCGAATATGTATCCTCCGACTGCACAGCATGATTTTCTTAATGTTTACGTCTTTTTGTTCGCTTCTTATGCATTCGGGTATTTTGATATTTTTTTTTTAAAGTTAACTTTTTTTTTTGATTTATTTAAATAAACAATTGTTATATATTTTAGAAATCACCTATTAAAACCCTTTATTTTGATACCCCACACAATGGGTTTGCAAAAAAAAATGGTCCCTTTGGTTGATGGTTTACTTTCGATTATAATAATGAGATTATCGCAGGGAACAAAACTAAATATCAATATTAATTATCTAAAAATGTATACAAAATAAGGCTAGAGACAACGCCTTTACAGCTGAATACCTCATGCCCTCTTTTATAATATTTTAAAGTTAGGCAGTAATATAACTAGTAATTCTTTTGTAACATGATGAATATACCTCTGTCCCAAAGCACCATGTGCCAACATGAGCGATATACAACGTGGATTTGCAAAAACAGTAATTTGTCATGTCTATTCTAAAAACTGAATTAAATATCATTTACTTGCAAAATGAAAACTCCGTGCAAAACTGCCATTTACCTGAAGATTAACACGTCAATTTCGCTGCGAACTTTATTTATAATTCATCGCTGCGTTTTTACTAGTCGTGACACGCGGCGATGAAGCCGGCCACCAGTAATTAGCAAGCAAATTGATTCTAACTCTAACCTAACTGGTACACACGACAAAAGAGTATGGTAGGCGAGTAGTGAATGTGACGTATGCTATATGAAGGTAATTTTTACAGTGCGGCCTAGACATGACCTTTAAATGGAATATTCTACTAGCAGGCATTTACCAATTTTCGGGTAGTCCCGCTATGCTCTAGTCCCGCTATGCTCGACTCGAAAAATACCTACTAAAAGTGCCGCTATGCACGAAATCACATACGCGGGCGGTGATGAACAAAAGTGTTACAGTGCAATATTTTATTTAACAATTTAAAAAGTAAATTAAGAAAACCTATTATGTAAATTCCGTTTCTTTCGCGAAAAAAAGTTAATAAACGTTCCGTTTCATCCCACTAATGCACACAAAAATAATATTTAAAAACAAAATGTCCATCCATTCCATAGAACTGTGAAAAACGAAACGTCTTTCCGTAAAAGAGAAACTATTTCGAACTAAGATTTCGATGTTTTCAGTTTATTGCAATATTTTTCAGCTTTCTGCTCAATTGAATTTAATTCAAACACTTTTCTGCCCAAATGTACCTTCCATTGTTTACGTAAAATCGAAGAATTTCGTGCTTAGCGGCAATTTTTAGTTGGTCTTTTTCGAGTTGAATATAGCGGGACTAGAGCATAGCGGGACCAACCGTGTTTTTTATGTAGGTTCTAAGAACTTCCAAGTTCTTTTTTAAACTAGCCTGAATAAAATCTACTTCAGATTCAGATCACGGCCACAAGTTTGCTGTAATTAAGTTAACTGCACACATAACTCATTGCCGTCATTACATGCCCATTTGTATGTAGTGCACGAGTGTGAAACTGTCCCTAAGGTATAATAAAACGCTTTAACATTACGTCTCATTTATTTCGAAAAAAAAAAACTTGACAGCTTAGAACTCTATACTCTATGGCCGGCTGTCAATACTTTTTTCGCTTGACAGCTTAAGTAAGCTGTAGCCTGTAGCTGTCGGTTCTCAAGCCTAGGTTGTTAGCTGATATAATTGCCTTCCTATAAATTACAGGGCTATTAGAAACAATGTAATAACTGTCAATGTGACGTTAATCCCCATTAATCTTAGTCTAGTTTTCTGTCATTTCTATGAAATAGAAAGATGTTTGAAAAATTAGTGGAAGCCATTTAACTGTCATTTGCTTATAGATAACGTTTCATGACGTATGGACTAAGCTTATGGGGTATATTTATGGATATCCACATGAGTGACCCTTTAAATATTTACTTATAAATACAGGATGCAATGAAAAATATAAAAATGCATAAAAAAAAGGCTTTCAGCTAACCAAAATTTGTATGGGAGATACTTTTTTTTTTTCGAGAAGTGTCTATGACATGCTTGGAGAAAGTTCTTCATAGACGTGGGAATTGCAGTTTTTTATGGTTCCGTACACAAAGTGTAAAAACGGGACCCTATTACTAAGACTCCGCGGTCCGTCTGTCTGTCTGCCTCTCACCTGGCTGTATCTTATTAACCGTGATAGCTAGACAGTTGAAACAGATGATGTATTTCTGTTGCCACTATAACAACCAATACTAAAAACAGAATAAAATAAATATTTAAATGGGGCTCCCATACAAGAAACGCGATTTTTTTGTCGTTTTTTGCGATAATGGTACGGAACCCTTTAGTCGATACATACAATAAGCTATTTTGTGCAATTGACATATTATTTGTAAGCAGATATACCTTTAGCACTAACATAATCAAAATTTTGAAGGATTCACAGTAGCTTCTAATGTTTCTACATAGATCCTAACTACAATATGCTTTTCAGTTTGTCTTAGTGTAAGTAGTAATCTGTGGAAAATGTAGTAGGTATTATATTAGTTAAGTCATATATTTAAGAAAATTATTATATTTTTAGTATACTACTGTTTGTTTTCCCTATAAAAATAAATAAATAAATAAAACCTTCGTGCGCGAGTCCGGATCACACTTGGCCTGTTTTTTAAATACGATCACACGTTTCAGTTACACCTATAGCTATATATCTATAGATGCTATTGATAAATTTAACACAAAAATACAAACAAAAGCTGAAACCTATAAATATCGAATAGTTTGATTAGCTATCAATAGATCTGATCATAATAAATTCTACATTGATAGATTGATAGCAGTACTCTAAATTACCCACTATAAATAGACGTACTACTGTAACGAATTTTCCATTTTATTTATATTTTTAATCGTTAAACTCTTGAATCTTCTGTTTGTACATCATCATCATATCATCCGAAAGACGTCCACTGCTGGACGTAGGCCTCCCTCAAGCGTCGCCACATTGTCTGGTCCCGTGCGTCCTGCATCCAGCGGATCCCCGCTACCTCCACCATCGGTCCACCGAATGGGAGGCTTTCCAACGCAATGTTTGCGGTCGCCACTCCAGAACCTTTCTGCCCCATCGGCCATCCGTTCTGCGAGCAATGTGCCCTGCCCACTGCCACTTAAGTTTGGCAATTCTTCAGGCTATGTCGATAACCCTGGTTCTCTTGCGGGTCTCTACATTACTGATTTAATCACGCAAGGAAACAATTCACTCCTATAATAATAACTGCTTATTACTGTCCCACTACAGAGCCTCTTCTCATACAGAGAAGGTACGAGGATTAACCACCTCATTCCTCAATGTAGATTGGCGATTTCAAACTAATATTACCATAGGCCCAGGTTTCCGCACTATATTTGCCTTTACCGTTGTCAGTGACGTCCAAGATAAACTAAGAAAGTACATATAAATATAAAAATTCACATTTGTACTTGCCCGGATTTAAACTCACCACTTCAAGCACGAGAGGGGAGGTCTTAACCACTAGGCCACCTTGACATTCAGACACCAGACAATATAAAATTGTTCACTCACTAAGTAAATCTTCCTTCTTTTCCAGACTACTTCACCCAAACCCAAGAGTACCAGAAGTACGCGTCAGCCATGGGGGTGTCAGAGCCCCTAAAGGACGACTCCCCGCGGACGACGCCCGAGTTGTCACGCGCCGACCAGTCACCCTCCGAGCGCCCCCCTCCAGGGTCCGCAGACAGTGACGATGCTGACGAATTCGCGCCGAAGAGGAAGCAAAGACGGTACCGGACCACCTTCACCAGCTTCCAACTTGAAGAGTTGGAGAAGGCTTTCTCTAGAACACATTACCCTGATGTTTTTACGAGGTGAGTTGAAATAAGATCAGGGGATGAAGCTACTCGTGTTGGTATTTTTTTTTCTACAAGATAGCCAAATGGGCCAAAGCCCAACACTGTCTGGTTAAGTTTTGTCGAAGAGGCTTCTCGATTGGTTCAAAATATTTATTTTTTATTTCACTTCGACCTACATGGGCACTTATAAAACGTCGACAAAAGGTGCACGGTTCGCGTTGGTCGTTTCCTATGGAGAAGAACCGGCAAGAAACTCCATGGTTACTCTTTTAAAAAATGTTTGGTCTTACAATATTTTCATGTTATAACATTAGTACTTAGATGGGGAGACAACGTAGGCCCGACAATAAGTCGTAAGAAACTAAAAAAGATTATATATTATATAAACAAAAGTTTAAAAAAAAAGTTAAACGAGATAAAATGTTAACAAGCATCTAGAAATCTAGAGGGCCTACAATGTTCACACATTTACAAAACAATCGGTAAAAGAATCTATACAAAGTATAACAAGTCTAAATTTAACATGTGGCACAAATGGTGTTATCAGTGCTGTAACTATTCTTAGCAAAGGGCTATAAAGATGATCGGATTGAAAACCATTGTAAAAAGTCTAATAAAAAAAAAATGAGATTGAGAATAGTTAGAGACATCCACTTAATTGTGCGGTTATGGAGTTATTCCTGTACATACTTTTTAACAACAAAAATTACATTATATCTTTTACTTAATATACTTCACCGTCTTATAATTTATAAGAAGATGATATATTATATACCCAAGCACTTCATCTACCTATGTAGGTGCATTATATTGAAATGCCAAATATCTACTAAATACTAGGTATTAGATGAAATCACCAACAAACCTTAATCCGAATAAATTATGAATGAAATTCTTGAATGAAATCACAAAGGAGTGGTGAAAACATTTCCACTTATCAAGCATTTATCAAAGAAATAATCCGGAACTTCCTTAATTTATAATAGGATAATGAAGATAAAATGGCCGCTTAGCAGACATTAATTTCTTCAGCAAATTAATGTTTGCAGGATTATCATAATCCATCGTAAAATGAACTGATGTTTAAAGCACTTTATCATTGGCTTTATCTTTCATTTACGAAATAACAATAGCAATCATAAATAGATTACATCATTACACACGGATTAAAAGAGTCTATGGTTATTTTTTTCTCTGTGGTACAGAAAACAAACCAACTGTCAACGGCATTTTCCCGCCTTAATCGCAAGGATGACATTCTTGCACGACGAAATTAACTGACTTCAAGTTGATTAAGAATTTAGTTAACAATTTCATTAGTGGGTCGGTATGTAGCCATGTAGTAAATAATTAGACAACATTAACTGGTACATTGAGCATATGTACAAATTGTAGGTGGTACCTAAATGCATTTTTCATTTTTTCTTAGAGTAGCAAATAAATTCAGTTGTAAAACTCAGTACCTATAGCTACTTTTGTAGTGAATAGGGTTTCTTTCTATCTCAACATAATTATTTAATGTCCCAGAAGGTCAGAGCTTGAGATTTCTCGTCTAGGAATGGAATTCACGCTTCTCGAAGTCTCGACCAGAAGACATATGGACTATGTTGAACTATATGAACTATTTTTAATATTGTGTTGCCCTTTTGTTTCAGAGAGGAGCTCGCTATGAAAATTGGTCTAACAGAAGCTCGAATACAGGTAACATTATATACCGAGCGTATTTTTTTATTTCCTGACGTAATAGTAGTTTATGCAACAGTCATATAATAGGGGTTATTAAAACACGATCGTAGGTTATAGTTTTTTAATAATATTACGGGAGTGTTTTAATACCTAATTATATGCCGTTGCATACACTATTTTATCTTCACTCATACAGTTGAAATAAAACAAAAGTGGAAACGGAAAAAATATGTGGTACTCGTATGGCGGGCAATTTAGATTGTCATTGCACATGACTACGCAGCGCGCGCATCCAAAGACAATGACACAATTTTTCTACATTAAGTCAATGAGCCCTTAAGCGCCAAAATTAAAAAGTAGAAGTGTGCTATAAAAAATTAAAAATATTTTATGTTGCAGTTGTTTGAAAATCGAAGGAAAATGTTGCCCTGTAATGTTTTTTTTTTACAATATTTTTTGAAATCTTATTTGGAACATTATGTAGCGAGTGTAGATAAAAACTATTAATATACTACAGAAATAGGAGACCAGAACAAAGATTACGTAGATAATTAGTCTCACTGGAATAGTTTACTTACATTGAAGTGGATATAGTAGTAGATATTTACATCAGTATATTCAGATGTCTCATATATACAACTTACTAGCTTCTGCCAGTGGCTTGGCCCGCGTGTTAGTCAGAAACTAATTATATTTTTTGATAAAAAGTAGCCTATGTGCTATTCCAGATCATAATCTATATCTATCGGTCTTTGAAGTGATTGATTAACAAACATCCATCCATCCATCCATGAATCCATGGCGACCGAACTCTGCTCGGGTGAAAATAGAGAAAACGACGTTTTATAAAAATGAAACCTAGTTAGATCGATTTATCGCCCCCGAAACCTCCTGCATACAACATTTCATGAAAATCGTTGTAACCGTTTCTGAGATTCATATAATATATATGTATACATAGTCATATACAAGAATTGCTCGTTTAAAGGTATTAGATTATTAATAGGATACAATTCTTATCAAAATATATTCGAAAAGAAAGCACCTAACCCTGACGCGTCGTTCGCACAGCATGTGTGCATAAGCTATTTTTTAACTATTGTATCTGTAATTAGACGTTCAATGTGTTAAATGACTTGTCAACAACTATATCAAACCCTTCATGTGCCTTCTCTGTAAAAAAACAGCCAAGTCGAATTCCAAGTAACTAATAAACTTAAAATATACTTGTTAGTCCCATAAAATTAAGTGTGCCACATAATTATTTAACACACAATAAGTTTCAGCTGGTATCTCATTACGACACAGTAATTGTGGCGCAGGACATGTACGTATTAATGAAAATTACCTATTCCGTTTGTTAATTATCCGTGGCGACATAAGGGGAGCGAGTGTAGCGACTGACTGACGCGGTGACGTCAAAAGACGCGAGAAAGCTGGAAAAAGTTGCAGTTATCAAAATATATGTGTTTAATAAAAAATAAATGATTAAATTAAAAAACCCACGACACAAAAACCTCTAAAAAGCAAAAAATAAGCATCGTACTCGCGCCGAGGAACCACCAACATTTACAGCAGTTTATTTAATTTTCTAAGCGGTTCCCCGACGCAAGTGCGATGCTTATTTTTTGTATTTTATTTCATGGTTTTTAAACTACATTTAATATAACTAGTAGTAGACACGCTTCAATCGACAATCTATCAAAACCCGTAATTATAACACGATATCTTGCGAAAAATACCCAGATTCAAAGAGTAAAATGCGGATATCTTTTGGATGGCTGTATCGATTTTAATCAAACATAGCTAAAAACACTCTTGACAAATTCAACTTTCAAAACAAAATACTAATTCAAAATTGGATCATCCATTTAGGAGATATGATGCCACAGACAGACACATAGATACACCGCAACACACGTCAAACCTGTAACACCCATCTTTTTCCGTCCGGGGTTAACAAGATACGAACGCCTCTGATTGCAACCAAAAGATTTGACGGTCTATTCAGTAAAGATCTCACCAAGAAAACTTAGATGAGGTGAACTTGAAGTGAAGTGTTCCCCCTGCAAGTCTTTTATTTAAAAATGTCAACGAGAGGTAAAATGATATTGAAGTTACCCTCCCTCACTTCACCTTTCTATGCTTTCACGATGACATTATTATAGGATAGCCCTACTGTTATTATAAGGGTTTTGAAAATAGAAAAATTCTTAACGAAACAAAAATGAATTTACCTAAATAGGTAACAACTTGCTAGTACCCCGTGTATCAAAGAACTTATCCTGGGTACGATATTTAACGATAATATCTTTCAATTACATTGCACAAATCAATTGATATGCAAACAAGACTAATTGAATAAAATAAATAAACAACAAAGTAAGGCACGCTTTTAAAGTTTCCGTAATCACAACCAGACTTAGTGTTATCACTGGTCTAGACATAAATGCAGGGCCGGATCCAGGGGAGGCACGAGCTCCCCAGACCGTTGCAATAAAACAAGGTGGTGAGACTCTGAGAGAATGATACCTATTACACTGATTTGATAACATGCCTTATTATAGTTTTGCGTAAATAGGTAGGCGTACAAGTATTTTATATGTCGCATCAAGGCTGGCCAATAGATGTAAACCATCGGGCAGTCAGGATGTATTCCCTTAGGTTAAGACGTCGCGTGTGGGCAGGTCGGTGGGTACAATCGTGAAAATTAAATCACACAAATTATTCGAAACACTGGGTTTATTCAAATATTCACAGTTACAATCTGGCTTACTAATATAACGGATCGACACTGATTCTACGACGTCTTAGCTCTGAGGCGGTCAGTACTCTACTGCTCTATTCTGCTGTCCCACCACGCAAGTGGTTAGAAAAAGCGCGCCAATGCGTAGATGTTCTTGCTTTGCCGCCAGATGGCGTGTTTGCGATTTGTTTTGACGTCCGTACTATTGACTAAACCCGACATATCATTTTAACGACCGAAAATTAATTAGACGAAATCCGATCATTACATACATACATACATAAACTCATGCCTTTTTCCCATGGGGGTAGGCAGAAACTACAGAACGCCACCTGCTACGATCCTTACATACTTATTTTGCTTCACTCACATTCATACACACACGCCGGTTATGAGTACTGCGCACCTGGCCTTTTTGAAGAACATCACCTATAAGGTCTATGTAGGTATATCCGATCATTAATCCGAAAAATATAGTGCTATAGTAGAAGGGACACTCCTTACTTGGAGGCCCTTGTGCCCCCCTCTGCCTCACAGAAATAAAACCTGGATCCGGCCCTGCCTACCTACTAGACTATATTGAATCTAAGGCTTGGTTACCGCTTATTATACTTCCACCTGCACCCAAGGCGAAGCAAGGAATACATTATCTCAATCAGTGTTGAGTAGATAATCAGTAACTTAAACATAGACTTGTTTCTTGTAAACAACAAGCATTATAACAGCTGATACGTAGTTTTTTTAATGGGATATACTTTTTACTTAATACTAAGGCGAAGACAAAGGAAATATATGTAGTGAGTTGTGAAAAGTACGCCAAGAAAACATACTTATTATGAAGTTAATTACGAGTACAATTCGATAGAGTTAGGATAGAAGAAATTGATAAAAGTGAAATATGGCCACTCATGCAAATTAATTGTATATTGCTTTTCATAACATTACCGACTTTTTCGTTATATGACGTGAAAATCAAAATTAATTACAACAACTCATTTCGTGACTGTACAGTGAACCCTTGTCTTGCAACGATTTTAGAAATATTTTTCGATAAATGTCTTCCTAAACTTTTAAAATCAAGCAAGTCACGCGACTTGCTTGATTCCAATCAACACGGACCCTTATGAAACGGTATCAGAGATACCAGATACCAGTACCACTAATTCCTGTGGTTCCAAGGACCTGTCACGAAACCTTCAATCAGACCAGACCGAATCGAATGAGACACAGAAACGACTGCAGTGATAACTATAATAAACTACTGAGGATATGGAGTTAAGATACGAACTGTGCTCACCAATGGAGGAGGCAGATTTCTGTATCATGTGTCTGATTGATGTAGTTATCCAGACGCGTTACGTGATACTCTGTGTACCGATTTAAATATTTAACTTAACTCTTTATTGTAAAGCAATAACAACAATTAATACAAAGATAAGTACAATATAGAAAAATACAATACACAATTTTTTTAAATAAAATCTTGTTTTTCTTTTTCACCTCAAAAGTGTTTGTCTTGGACATCAATGAAATTAATTAAATTGTCTAAACGAGCAATTCTTGTGTATATGTATATATAATCTGAATCTCGGAAACGGCTCCAACGATTTTCATGAAATTTAATGTGCAGGGAGTTTCGGGGGCGATAAATCGATCTAGCTAGGTTTCATTTCAGAGGGTATCAGGTGACAGCTGTCAATGTCACGGTTAACAATTGGCTCTGTAATAAAAATAACTTAAAAATAGTAATCCTGTTCTAAAATCTACAAGGCTGTGCTGGTCCAACCTGTTGACGAGCGATAAGTGCAAGTGAGTGTTTGCAGCAGCGGGTTATCTCGTCTGTGTGAACGAACCGGTGAATTCGATACCGGTGACTGTTGGTGAATTTGGTCTGTAAACAGGGCGAAACTTCTGAACTGTGCATGGAAAAGGATTAATTCACTCGGGAAATACAAATGTGAGTGTAAATTTGTTCATATAATAGTGATAGAGGTGTTAAGGAATAACCATATTATTGAAAAGCGGTTGATTTTTCAAGAATGTAAACAGATCACAGCTGACTCATCGATATTGTACAAAAATAAACATCTGACCAATCCAAGCGCACCACGAAATCGATGACACAAAATCTGTCGTTCGGAAATCGAATCTTTGAAGCTTAAACACCAGCACTTTGGGACTGCGTTCCGCTACACGCATAGTTTGCATATCGGCGATCTGTCGCAATATATTTCAATATAAATCTTGCTATTAAAATATAGTCAGGCGTAAAAAGTAATCGAAGCTACAAAGGATTGCTATAACTTTTTTGATCAATCGAATTTAAACTATGAATTCATTCTTGGAACATGTTACATTCCGACGCACCCGTACACGCTCGGAACCAGATGATGACAATGGAAACAAATCAAAAAATTTGGACAGTACAACAAATAGCATGCCTGAGTTATCTGAGGACGAAGAGGACATTCAACTAATCGCCTATAAAGATGAAATCAAAAAACTTCAATCCCAATTACAAAGTGCACATAATGAAATTGAGTTGCTATCGCTGCAAAACAGCGACCTAAAACAGATTAACAATGAATTAATGAAGAAAAATGATATATTCAAGAACATTGCAAGTAGCCCAATCAAGAAAAAAGTAAAAACACCGCTGAAGAAAACTATTAACAGCAGCATGAAAACAAAACAAACACAAACTACAGAATACCCTACATTTAAACTATGTACACAAGAAGACAAGACAAAAATCACTCCTCAAGATATCAAACAGCCGAAGATCCAACTACTTCCTATGAGACATAAAATCTGCATTGTGAGCAGTGAAACATCTGACAGGATTTATAAAATGAGTGAAAGAACTCAGCTCGCTAACTATAGTAGGTGTCATTATCGCACTCCACGATGTGGTTTAAAACATGTCTTATGTAATATTCATGAAAAAGTTCGTAATTTCACTTTCTTTGACTACTGTATTATAGTTATTGGCGAAGAAGATTTCAGACAAACTAATAACTATATGGAACTTGTTTCATATATCCGGGAAACACTACTCCCATTAAGCCATACTAATTTTATTATAAGTCTTCCAACATTTAAATATATGGAGAACAATGCTAATATAATGTTTAATAGTAGAATAGATATTTTCAATAATTTGATTTACATGGACGCCGAGACGCATAAATATGCGTATATTCTAGACTCAAACCTCAATCTGCCGTATTCATACGACTCATATAACCAACGGTCCGGTAGTATAAATAACAAAGCTCTAAATATTATTGCAACGGACTTAGAGAGCTTTATTTTAAACCTAAACGCACTGAATACTACCTACCAAGATATTAATTGTATACAAAATCTTAGCACGGGTAAAATCATAACACAAAATGATATTTCTGTTATAAATGACACTAAGCACTGTGATGAGGATAATTTTTTTCGTGTATAAAAATCTCAATATTATGCATCAAAATATAAATGGCCTCTTAAATAAATCCAATGTATTTACTGTACTGCTAGAGGAACTACATAATTCAGGGAAAATAGTGGATGTATTATGCTTTTCTAAGCACAATATGATATTGTCGGATGTAAACCTATTACATATACCTAATTTTACTTTAGCCACACATTTCACTAGAGAATCCAGACATGGAGGCACATGTATTAAATATAGAACTTTGGAGTCAGTTGCGAAATATGGTGTATCCAATATTTTTGAATGCTGTGCAGTGGAACTCACCGACCACAATATTATTATAATATGTTTATATAGGAGTCCACATAGTACCGAAGTAAAAAGCAAACATGAAATATTTTTTAATAAATTAGACAGTCTTTTAAATTCTTTATCCATTCACTCAAATAAAAAAGTGCTTCTGTGCGGTGACTACAACATTGATTTGCTAAAAGATACCACAAGTTCGCAGCAATTCAAGCACTTAATAATGGGTTATAATCTTAAATTTGCCGTAAACGTTCCAACTAGATTAAGCAGTGGGACCTGCATTGATAATATAATCCACAATGTGCGAGGAGCTAAAGGAGAAGTTTTGGAACTAGCTGTATCCGATCACACAGCACAATTTTTACGATGTCCAGTTAAACAAACGTGCCTTTTAGACTACTGGCACTGTACAAAACGGGACTACTCAAAAGAAAATTTAGAAAAATTCGCAAACTATTTAAAACAACTGTCATTTTCTGATGTTTATGAGGAAACAGACCCTGAAAAAGCATTCAAATTGTTCTATGACTGGTTTAAATTGCTATATGACTTATGTTTTCCTAACATTAAAATAAAAATATCGACGAAAGTAAAACCAAACTGGATTAGTCGCGGTATTAGATTATGTAGTAAGAAAAAAAGAGATTTGTTATGGAAATACAGGTTATCACCGACTGAACATAATAAAACAAACTTCAAAGCGTTGTCTAACCGGCTTAAAAAAATTGTCAATCTCACGCAGAGAGCCCACAATAACCGTTACATTCACTCGGCTAAGAATCGATGTAAGGCAACATGGAAAGTCATAAATAAAAACAAACATAATTTACCAAATCAATCCACAATGAGAATTAAAGCAAATGATAAAATACTTACCAACCCTCTTGATATAGCAGAGGCTTTTAACAATTATTTTGCGGATCAAGTCAAATCAATTAATAGTTCAAATAATAATAATAAATTACCAATAAATACAATAAATTCGTCCATGTTTATGAAACCTACAATACCACAAGATATTCATAAAATTATTATGTCTTTAAAGAATACTCCCAGCACTGGATATGACGGTATTAGCACAAAAATAATTAAAACAGTATCTACAATAATTGCACCAGTCCTTAGTCACCTGATCAATATGTGCATCTTGCATGGTGTTTTTCCAAAAGAATTAAAAATTAGTATCATAAAACCGCTTTTCAAAAAAGATAATAAAGGCAACATGTCTTCCTATAGACCTATAGCACTGATACCTATTTTGTCAAAAATATTTGAAAGAGTAATATACAATCAAATCAATTCATATTTTGAGAAAAATAAATTATTTGTCGATAGCCAAAAGGGCTTCCGGAAAAATAAGTCCATTGACATGGCAATCTATGATTTTTTAAAACTCGTTAGCAACAGAGTAGATAAAAGAAAACCGGCTCTGGCTCTATATATGGACATGTCGAAAGCCTTTGACCGCGTAGACCATAGAATATTAATTAATAAACTTGACGCATACGGGATTAGAGGTAACATATCAAATTTAATTAAATCATACCTACAAGACAGACAGCAAATAACAGTTATTAATAGAATATGTAAAAAACATGAAACAACATTTAAATCTAGCCCGAGAACAGTGATGTATGGAGTTCCACAAGGTAGCATACTTGGACCTCTCCTATTTATTATATATATAAATGACTTCCCAAAAGCATCAACCTATCCCATGACAATGTTTGCAGATGACAGCACTCTACTCTTCAACAGTGATCAATTAGATACATTAGAATCAGACATTAACTCTAACATAAAATCAGTTATAAATTGGCTAGAGAATAATAATTTGGTAATAAATTTAGATAAGACAGTTTTAATGAAATTTCAACAAACAGTAAATCAAAATTTAAATTTAGATATAAGATATAATGATAAAAGGATTGATGAGACGAATGTGACAAAATTTCTGGGATTAAATATTGAAAGCACATTAAAATGGAATACCCAGATTGACAAAGTATGTAGTAAAGTAAACCAATTTTCTCATGCGCTGCGTATGCTAAGTAAAACGGCCAATCAAAACACCGTACTAACTGCATATCATGGTCTAGTAGCCTCAACATTAAGATATGGCATTATGTTTTGGGGAAACGCCTCGGGTAAAGATATGGTGTTTAAGTGTCAGAAAAGGTGTATTAGAGCGATCTGTAACCTGCAAACCACTGACAGCTGTAAACAATATTTTAAAAGGATGAAAATTTTAACAGTGCCCTCATTGTACATATACCAGACATCTATGTTCGTCAAAAATAATATGTATAAATTTGACCGAGTAGGTAGTCAGCGTCGAGCTGACCGGCTACAAACTGTTGGATCTAAAACTGCTTTATACAAAAACAGTATTTTCGTAATGGCTCCAAAATTATACAATAAATTGCCAAAATGTATCAGAAGTGAGGAAAATGTCAGCCATTTTAAAAAAAAGTTGTTCCTGTTTTTAGTTGAAAAGACGTATTACTCGATTGAAGACTATTTAAATGACAAATTATGACTAAATTTAATTTTCTTGACATTCTTAATAATTAATAATATAATTCAATTACTTTATTTTATGCGGCTCATGACATTTTTCAATTGCTTCATTTCTTTTATCCTAGACTTTACTCATTATGATAGTAAAAATAACCTGCTTACTAATATTATATTTGTATGCCGATTATCGGCCGAACATACAGATCAGCTAAAATGTATAAATAACATCTTTTTGTACTTATGTTCACAAATAAAGATTTGATTTGATTTTGATTTGATTTGATTTGATTTTTAGAAAACGTCGTTTTCTCTATTTCCACCCGAGCAGAGCTCGGTCGCCCAGGTACTTAATTTAATGACATATACAAATGAAAACATCATTTCAAAAAAACATTATAGATATTAAAAGTGCTGTAACTGTCATCCTTGTAACATGTTTAGTTATTTTTTTGTATATTTGCCTCTTTTTAGGGTTCCGTACCAAAAGGGTCTAAACGGAGCCCTATTGCTATCACACATTTGTCCGTCTGTCCGTCGTCTGTCACAAAATTTTGATCCGATGTTTTTTTTTACTTCTTATTGACCTATGATCTAGAAATTTAGTGATAATGTTTATTATCACGTATATTGTACAAACAAATGGGCAATATATTCTACATTTGGTACGTAACCCTAAATGCGCGAAGTTCGAGACGCAATTGCCGGTTTTATAAAGAATGAAACGATATATTTAAAGTTAAAATTGAAGCTAAAAATTGTGGTGTTGTATGAACCTAATTGCCTCTATTAGCAATACTTAGATCATTCATGGTGCTTATTAATTATGGCGTAGTAGACTATTCCAACCATACATCATGAATAAATATTAATTAATACAATCTTTACACGTGTCACACTTTTTATCAGTTTTGCCCAAGAAGATTTCCATCATGGTATTATAAAATAATTATATTCATAATTATGTAGATATACGCTGTGTAATTAATGAAAATCAATGGCAATTAGTCCATATGTGGTAAGACTGAAGGACTTACCAATATTTAATTGAATATATAATACGGTATCACCTTTTAAAGCTCTAGAATAGCGAAAGTTGGAAATGTCATTTGAAAGAACTTGAAACATATTTCATCATCATCATCATCAGCGTATCAATGTTCCCACTGTTGGGACACAGGCTCCTCTGTGAGAGGGGATGGGCCGTAATCCACCACGCAGGCCCAGTGCGGGTTGGTGGATGTCATATGTCTTCCTGATTCTCATTTTAAAATCAGCTACTCAAGGGAATCGGCGCCTTAAGTGATACTCTGTGTACCGATTAGAATTTTTAACTTACCTCTTTATTGTACATAAACAATAATATAGAAAATAAAAATAGAGAAAAAGTTGAATAATATTCTAATTTCTTTTTCAACTCAAAAGTACTTTCTTAAGTTTACCATGGACAACAATTAAATGAATTAAATTATCGAATACCTTTAAACGAGCAATTCTTGTATATATAATCTGAATCTCGGAAACGGCTCCAACGATTTTCATGAAATTTTGTATGCAGGGTGCTACGAGGGCGATAAATCGATCTAGCTAGGTTTCTAGGCCATGCCGATTTCCCCACGATGTTTTTTTTCACTGTCCTTGAGAGTAGTGGTGATGAAATAATTTACACAAAGTAAAGCGCCTGCCTGGGTTCGAACTCACGACTTACAACTTGTAAGGGCCACCACTGCTCTCCGTGCATGTTTAAACCAATAACATCAACAACTCCTAAATTTATTAGTTTTTTTTTTAATATCCACGCAAATAACGATGGTTATGCAACTAAAGGCTAACAAGGTGACAGAATAAAAATTTTATCGTCTAAGATTCTATGTTAATAAATAACTTAATATTCTCGCTGTTATGTTATCTTCAATTATAAATGCAGATTTTGATATAATTGTTTGAATAAATGTTTATATATTCATTAATATTAATATAAAATGGCGATTTATCCAATATTTAATACTTTATCGAGAGACCCCCGCTGTGCCATTGGCTGATTTTTAATTTTTACGACATTTTCCAGTGTCGTTTGCATAGCTAATCTTCTTTAATATTTCATAAAAAAAAGCAATCACACAAGTTCCTATCATAATTGACGTGTTTTACTACTAATTTAAATAAATATTAACTAAATAGGTATATAAACATGCATCTAGGACGTCAATAAAATTGAATGAACGATTCTAAATGGTTATATGTACTATAAAATTACCGCTGTATACTCTCTTCTTAGTCGTTACGCTCTTGACAGAGCGGTCGAGCTTTTCATGAAGTATTTGTAGTATATGGGGCAGATGTAATGCATCTCACAATGTCTCGTCACCTTGCCCGATTATATAAGTCATCCAGGTCCATTCGTGCACGGGACCGCCCACAGCAGACTTGATCTGGTCGGTCCAACGCATGGGTGACCTACCACGCGGTCTAGGGCCTTCCACTTTTCCTTGGACGACTAACCGCTCTATGGACTTACCACTGTATACTAGCCTCGTCAAATTAATTAATTGAGAACTATAAAACCCAGAAAAGTGTATCTAATTTAATGTGTTCCCATTTTCTTAAAATTTTGCTAATTCATTGGTTCTAATATCTTGACATCTTGAGTAATTCATACTACACCAACTCATAATCATAAAATTTATTTTTTTCTTTTGGGGTTTTCTTTTATTTTTGATGAAGATTTTTTTTGACTGACTAGTGAAGCTTACAAAAATAATTGCGTATATTCCAGAATATTGTATGAAGAGCAAAATTATCAAGTCTAATTAAGATACCTCCTCCATTTTAGCAACTCTCCTTGTTGCCCGAGATCTTTTAATAATCGAACGAAACCCCCACTTATTTGTCGCAACGGTGTAATTTGTTCACAATCGATACAAATTAATGGTTCAGGATAAAGTTATCGAGACGTACAATGGATCAATATAATTCGTATTGTGAAGAAAATGTCGGATGGAACGTCAACGATTTCTCACTTATTGGTATTAAGACGAAATTTTTCGTAATAATAAACTAGTTACTGGCCTTGGATCCGTTCGCGTGGCATTAGTACTTTTATCCTTATAAATAATACCTTATGACCTATGTGTTATTCTGATGTATAAGCTTAATTCCAGTTTCATCAAAATTCGTGCTGTAGCATCTGAGTGAAAGAGTAACATCCATCCATCCTTACAAACTTTCGCGTTAGCAATAGTTGTAGGGTTGTTTGTTACCATATAATGACTGATGCAATTTGGATGATATTATGTAATAGAAGATAATGTTGAACGAAACATGAACCATTGCTCACTAATTAGTATTAGAGTAAAAATGCTCGTATAAGTTGAACCAATTCAAAATAAACTATTATAGGCGTAGCAATATTTCTTAAGGTTTTGAAGATATATATAAGTTTGCAAACTCTGCCAGTAAGGACATTAATATGAGATTTAGATTTAAGATTCTTATCTATTGATTTCATCCGTAGAAAATATATGGGCACAGTAGCATGAAACTTGAGTTTGCAAATTGCATGTGTGAGCTTTAAGTGATATTGGAGGGTTTGGTTGGGTAGCAGAACTAATCGAGTAGATAATGAACTTGGTTTTGGAAGTATTAAGTGTAAGCGTATGGAAATAAAGCCAGTTTAGCGCTACATCAAAGCCATGCTATGCTGCCGTTCTCGAGTTCAGCCCATGTGTTAGCGACGAAAGTTATAGCAGTGTCATCTGCAAAGGATTTTATCTTGGCATTTGGGATATTTATATTGCTTAAGTCAAATATAAAAACTAGAAATAAAGTGGGACCCAATATGCTTCCTTGTGGAATGCCATAGTAGATGTGGAGCTCATTACTACTGTGACGATCAATATTGACTATTTGGGAGCGATTTGTGAGGTAGTTTTGAAATAGATCTAGTTGCAAACCCCTGATACCATCTTTTCAAGTTTGAGTAAGAGAGAACGGACGGGGACGGTATCACATGCCTTCACAAGGTCTAAGAATATAGTGAGGGCCTTTTTATTAGTGTTCAGGTTGTATAGTTAGTTAGTATAGTTCGTAATTAAGAGGAAATAGTTTGTATAAAATACTCGTAGCAATAAATTGTTTCTTACCACTGTAAAGATTGAAATAATACGGATGAATTAAACTTTTATGACTATGAATGGAACGGCGACAATTTCTCACAAATTGATATAAGGGGAAAAGTAATAGTTTAAATTTTTGTTTACCCCAGTAACGACTGACTCAATTCGGATAAAATTGAATAAAAGGAATGGCAAAGATAATGTTAAATGACATGTCGAACATACCTCACTAATTGATAATAAGGCAGAAATACTAAAGCATCGACTGAACCAATACGAATGAAATTATGTAATAGTTATGGCAAATTTAATGTGGGATGAAACGTCAACTATTTCTCACTAATTCGTATTAAGCATTATTTTTTGTTACCCCTGTAACAACTAACCCAAGTCGGACGAAATAATGTATTTAATAGGAACAATGTATTCTTTATAACAAACTCGATACATAAGAACGAAGCCCCAGGCACAGTTTATTAATATAATGCTCAAAAAACACACTAACTAGCCTGTTTTGGAGTTTGACATTTTATTAACTACATAATTTAATAATGTTTTTATATCTACTTCGAATTAACAATGGCGTGTGTGTTGTATCATGTATATTCAACTTAAACATATAGGTACATTTGGATAAACCTTCCTTCCTTATTATAATTAAAATACACATCCTTAGGAAAAGTAATGGAGCCTTTTTGGTCTCGCACGGGGTTTTTATATTGTATCGATGTTTTTTTTTGCTTGTCTAATGTGCGGGTCACAATTTTTTTTTTTCATTATTTCTAATAAAAGTTATGGATACTTTATAAAAATGCAGATCTAGATCTGCCTAGCGGAATGCCACTCCTTAGCTGTATGCACAATGAAGTATTCGCAAAACTCTTTGTGCGTATTGGTGGGATGTCTACTATGCATCACCTCCTCGCAGAAAGAAGTTACAGCATCCCACTCATTCTCACCTCCGATCATGGACTGAACAACGACCGGAAGCGAGAGATCATCCACTCATCAAATCACTCATATGATCCTCTTTCCACCGTATCACATAACACGGCAACTAATTTCCAAAAAAAATTTTGGACCTTACCCGACTTTCTGAAATGACTACTCATTGCCGTCCTTTACTAAAAGAGAGGGTAGAAAGCATCAATGGGGCTTTAAAACTACCTTTAATTAGACTTTAATCGAACAATACATACGTACATAATTTTCAGTAAATTATACTTTAAAATTGCGCTCTTTATTACCACTAAAAGTAGGTATTTGTATTCATACACTGTTGCAAAAGTATCTTTAATTTTTAGTACAGTGGGAAATATTAATTGTTCTTTAAGTACCTTGTTATTGTAGGAAAAGCAACTGGCCGAGTGGTTTATTGGCTTTATTGTATTTTATTAGTGAGGTGATAAATAACTAATTAGCAATATTATGTCCACAATATTACTCGTCCATTATCTTACTATTATTATAAATGCGAAAGTTTGGATGGATGTGTTTATGTTTGGTACTCAATCACTCTAAAACGACTGAACGGATCTCGATGAAATGCACATAGGCATACTTTTCATACCGCTATAATGTTTCCTTAGGATAAGAAAACACTACTCACGCGGGCGAAGCCGCTGGCGGGAGCCAGCATTTCATAAATATTTACCAATTCAGTATCTTCATGATTTTATTGTGTATATTCCATGCAAGCTTTCTTGTCTACTTTGAATCAAGCTGCCTACACTTTTGCCAACTATCGGTTTGCAGTCTAACCGAAAGCAGATAGGTACCAGTATTTTACAAAGATTGACCGCCTGTCTGATCGCCACAACCCAGTAACTGTATAGCACGGTACACCTTTACCAGACTAAATAATCTCGGTATCTGGTACCCACGGACATACCTCAGCAAACATTGCTTTACCTTTGAAATCGACCCTGTTGTTATTTATACAAGAGCTCTTTCTTCTTGTCTACTTTCACTATATATCTGAAATCCTTAAAGCCTCCTCTCCCCGACGACCTCCCTGGAGCCAACGTCGACCGATGCATCAGCAGATATATCACCACGAGCAGACCACACGTCTGTAGGTCATAGGCCGCCCCCAAGCGTCGCCACCACGTTGACCTGACCGGTCCCGTGCGTCCCGCATCCAGCGGATCTCCGCAACCCAGGTCATCGGTCCAGTTAGTGGAAGGCCTTCCAACGCAACGTCTTCCGGTTCGTGGTCCCCACTCCAGAAGTTTTCTGCCCCATCGGCCATCCGTCCTGCGAGCAATGTGCCCTACCCACTGCCACTTAAGTTTGGCAATTCTTCGAGCTAAGTCGGGAACCCTGGTTCTCTTGCGGATCTCTACATTTCTGATTTGATCACGCAAGGAAACTCCGAGCATAGCCCTCTCCATTGCCCTTTAGGTGACTGTAAGCTTTCTGATGAGGCCCATTGTGAGCTACCACGTCTCAGAGCCATAGGTTATCACTGGCCGTAGGTCGTTCAGTCTGTGTTAAATCTCGGCAAACGCATGTCGCATGCATGCAACTTTAAAATGGATGTTGAGATTGAGACCGTAGCTGCCGTAACTATTTATTAATTTAGTACAAAAACAACTATTTAAGTGTGCATCGCAGTAAAGTTATTAAAAAGAAGAAGGTGGTGGTTGCTGGCTATACAACTCCGATAATCTGATGCGTCGTCAGACGTGTGGACAGACGCCGGGCGCTCGCGCGGCAACCTTTTGTTGCGTGCCACAAAAACCAACAACAAACGTATTAGTGGCAGACGCATCTGCCGACGTTAAATACCTACACAGGAGCTCTGGATGCAGAGATCCGAAATCCAGGCGTTGAGTACGCCTTCATTTACTCCTACTTCATGCAGCGTCTCTTCTCGAGGTACGAAACTAGGGAACTAAACAGCCTTGTCTACAAGGATGGTAAATGGATGGACAGATGGACTTAAATAAATTCGAACCTGCCCGATCTTGATACAATTAGTTTACATAAATGATCGCATTCGTTCCGTCCTAGCCACCGAGGCCCGTCGCGTTGTCCCTATCAATCAAAATTCAAGCCAGACCGCGAAATGTTGAGCTATAGTTAAGAAACTAGCTAAAAAAAAGGAGTTTCTTGTCCATTCTTCTCCTCGTATTTTCCGAACGGATGGTAGAATCACTTAATCACGATCCAGCCTTTGTTGTCCTCCCAGCGACGACCTGAGCGGAGGTTCGACCCCATAGGGGGTAGCACTCAGCGTGGTCGCTTAAGCTAAGCTTTTTTTGCCTGGCTGGAGGCTATAGTGTAGACACCACAGCAAACAAAAGCTGATTTCCCCGTCTACACATTGACGACGCGTTCGCAAATTTCATCTACTGATGAATCTGTAGACATGTAGAGGAGGCTTAAGTCTCATGTAAAATGCCCAATCTATTCAATAATTCTTCGAGCCCATAAAATATGCGGCCTATACCATAAACCTAAAGTACATTTAGCTCAATTATTTAAAACCATCTTCACCATCGCTTAATGTCCCCCGAACGAGGCGACATCTTGACATACCTTCACACTTACATGAGACGAAGCTCTTAAGATATTACGACGTCTTCCGACCAAACAGCTTCCATCCATTTAAGTAATAGGCGCGTATTTTTCAAACCCTTGTTTATTAAATGAGGTTATTAGCAATTTTCTTGTATTATTACCAGTTGATTCGATCATGGTGCGGCTGGCGGCTAAGATTGCGCTTTTATGGATTTTGAACTTATCTTGTGGATAGGCCGAGAAATAACTCGGTCACTTCGACCCATTGGAATCTTTTGTGGTCCCCTAGATAACCTACTCCTCCCCAATCTAGTTGATACAACGAGACTAGGAGATTTGAGCCTATAGTCTTCTGGTTTTGGATATCCAACCCCTAGGAGACTCGTTCGCTTACCAGCCAGTGCATCGCATGTGCACAGAAGGTGCTCCATGCGTTCCGTATGTTCCCCACACAACCTGCACATGGTTGTCGCGGTTAGACCCATCTTCATGAGCATGTCGTTGGTTCAAAAGTGCCCAGTAAATGCCCCAAGCAGGTAGCAGATTTGCCGTCTGCATTTTGAAGTTAAGTCTGTATAGGTTATTAAAGGCCCCTAAGCCATTGTGCACTTCTTCTTAACGTTTCTGCTACATGGACGATTACAGCAAAACGTTTGAATGTAATCAAAAAGTTCGTTACAATAATATATATTTTTGACATTGGCCAAGAATTCTCGTTTCTTTTACATAGAGTTTAGTTGAATTAATCTACATTAGGTTGCCAGTGGTCTTTATTGGTCACAGATACGTTTCCTACTAAAATGTCACATGGCCAATCCCAAACATTTGGGACTTGAAACCCGTTATCGTTGGGAGAATTTCCCTTTATCTAGACCCCAAAGTTGCCCGTTAAACACTCGAAAAAGTTGAGACGATGATGTCCCGAACGCATTACACAATTCGAAGCAACTACCCCACGCTGGGCACCAAGTTTATAGCCCAACGGCATCCAGCGCAGTTTTAACGCTCCAGCGCACTTGATCGCAGCGCCTCGCTACCGACGTGGTCATTACCTTAATGCGCGACTCTGTTAAGCTATTAAACACGGCACCTGGGACGCAGTCGGTGCCTTTTTGCACCCACCGGGCCCGCATGCCGCCATGCAGCCAGCCAGACCCACACCAATTACAACATTTATAAATTCGCGGCCTCAACGCCGTATGAAGTCATATCCGTAATGGGCATTGTAAACTTAATAGATCATACAACCCCACACAAATTCCAACCATAAACACCACTCATTAAGGCTCAATATCAACCACCGGCCCATACCGTAAACATAAAACGTTTCTTGTTTATCACAGCATCCGTTAAAACCGCATCGACATTTACAGAAACGGGTTTAATTTTTTTACAATACATCATTTATCATAAGTGAATTAATTTAAATTGCCATAAAAATAAGAGTTTACATAATGGCTGTACGGTTCGTGACGATTTTTTTCGTGTCTCAACATTTTTGTACGTGCATAAATATTTTATGGTATGTTAAACGACCTTTTACTAAAGTATTGAATTGTAAACTTTTTGCTGTTAAAAGTTGGATTTTTGTTGCGAATAAAATATGATGGCTGTCAGGTTGAATGTTGCAATTAAAATTTAATAACACCGTAGGATATAATTCTACAAATTCTAGTTGATTGCGTCGATAGAGACGTGATACGTATTATGTTCCGACTTGCTCATTGAATGGGCAATAAATCAATCAAGATTCGCGACACGCAGCTTATGTCTTTATATTTATTAAATTGATCTATTTCTTGATAGAAAACACATTTAACTTAAGGTTACACTAGTACGATGTTTCTTCCATACAAACATAGTCTGGCGATTACTGCACTCTTTGACGATTTAAAAAAATATATCAATTTGTCTCATCATTATCTAGCCGTGTATGGAAACAAAAAATATAGTTAAAAAAATATTTGAAAGTTAATAGCGTCGAAAGTTCCATATTTTAACGCATCTTTGGGCGGAAATAAATTCCATAAGAAGAAGGAAAATTGCAATACGGCGTCCGTACTGGGATAGATTAGTAATTCAACAATGCAAATAATTTTATTTTGAAAATATACATTTAGTCGTTTTTTCATGATATCTAGACTCCCAAAGGTATGTTTATAAAATTTCGCACGCTCGTTTCCGTCCTAAATCATCATCTATTTGGATACAAATTTGCAAAAGTGCTAATTTGTACGCGAACTAGCTTCTTACAACTCATCACAGCATCTATCTCTTTCGCACGTGTTGTCGGATGAGATAGCATGCATTTTAACCTCGCCCACAAAATAGTTCGTGCCGTCAACTAGGGGAACCTTAATTCGCATTAGGATAAGGCTAGGTGAGAACACGAGTAAGAAACATTGTTTCTTTCTTTCTTTTCCTCGTTAAAACTCACTTATGGCGAAAGGAGCGATGTTTTTCTTCCCGGGGCGAGGACATAAATAATTGTAAGAGACATCTGACGAAATTATGAAATAATCATGAGTTTGTTGAACAATAATTTATTGTTGTTATAATATAATAAATATCTGTTTGGCTGCAATATTTTACGACACGTATGTCGCGGCTACAATGTAGGAAACAGTTTAAGGTTTTGCTCAACAAGTTTTAAGACATTGTAATACAGATATATTCAATAAATATATTGAATGATCTCATTGGTTTTGTGGTAGGCATTATTTATAAGATATTGAAGGGTATAAAGGAGTGCGTAAACAAAATTGTGCTTATTGAAATTACAAGGCGATTTATAAAGCTGTATATTTTCGAAACACAATCGTTTGTTGATGTCCACTTTAACAACGATGTAATTACCTTTGAAGGCTGTAGAGAGTATATTAATTTTAAGGACAATAAACAACAACAATAATATATACAATTTTAACATAAACAGTGTAAGGTATGAGAGATATTAACTATATTTGCAGCCTTACAACACTATAAAGTACAACACTAACAATCAATCAATCAATCTGCTTAGCCTTTTCCCAACTATATTGGGGACGGCTTCCAGTCTTACAGGGTTCAGCTGAGTACCAGTGTTTTACATGGAGCGACTGCCTATCTGACCTCCACAACCAACTGGGTAACACGATATCCCTTGGCAAGACTGGTGTCAGATCTCAAGCTTCTGACTGACGTAACGACTGTCAAAGATCTTCAAATGACAGCCGGGACCAACGGCTTAACGTGCTTTCCGAGGCACGGAGGAAACTCGGTATGTTGAAATGGTCACCCATCCACGGACTGACCTCGTCAAGCGTTGCTTAACCTTAAAGATCGACCCGTGCGGCTGTTATTATTTAGCCACTAGCTCCTCTAATCCTCTAACACTATAAAGTATAATAAAAATAAAAACGTTTTCGTTTCACCACACTTTCCAACAAATTTAACTCAAGTGCAAGTAGTACCTTAAAGTCTTCGTGTAATTTTTACTACCCGACTGCCGAAGGAGGGTAATGTGTTTATCAGTCTATGTATGTATGTTTGTTCCTATGTGGCGTTCTAGAGACCAAACGCGTTGGCCGATTTTGATGATTCTTACGTCAATCGATTCGTCTTAACCCTGCGAGTGTATAACTCTACATACAAACTGGAAATAAAAAAAATGGCGGATTTGGGCGCCATTTTAGGGGAGAAATTTTTTTTTTCTTCTAAGCCGTCGTGTGGGATATCAAAATAAAGGATTTTAAGAGGTGATTTCAAAAATATATGACACTTATATGTTTAAATGTACCTAATTTAAAAAAAAATAACTAAAAAGTTGTAAATAAAAAAAGTTTATTAAAAAAATCAAAAAACCCGACTGCTTACAAAGCGAACTAAAAACAAGTAAACAAGAAGAAAATCGTGCTGTGCAGTCGGAGGATACATATTCGCGAGCTGGCACACCAAAACCAGACGTATCCTCCGACTGCACAGCATGATTTTCTTCTTGTTTACGTCTTTTTAGTTCGCTTTTTAAGCAGTCGGGTTTTTTGATTTTTTTGCTATTCTATCCCACGTCTGGGCCCTTCCTACACTCCCCAGGCTCACAAAATATTTCCACCTTTGAAAAAACAATAAGTAAACAAACTTAGTAATTGCCTAGAAAAATAACACTCTTGCTACCTGATTATGATGTATGAAGTAGAGTACATAACTACGTCTTATCGTTATTTATCGAGTTAAGTATAACTTCGTGTTCAGTAACTGCGAGTTTAAAACATTTAACACCTATTTACTGAACGTAACCACGCGTGGTTCGCAAACCGAGAGGAACTAAGTAGATGGGTTAGATAAGACAGATAGATAGATAAATCATTTATTTAGTGTACACAAAAGACACAGCACAACACACAAAATCTTAACTAAATTATTACAATTTACATGTATGTTTCAAAACAAGGTGCCAACATAAAAAGAAAAAACCGGCCAAGTGCGAGTCGGACTCGAAGGGTCCGTACTTGGTAAATTGCGGTTTACGATTTATGACGTATTAAAAAAAAACTACTTACTAGATCTCGTTCAAACCAATTTTCGGTGGAAGTTTACATGGTAATGTACATCATATATTTTTTTAGTTTTATCATTCTCTTATTTTAGAAGTCACAGGGGGAGGGACACACATTTTACCACTTTGGAAGTGTCTCTCGCGCAAACTATTCATTTCGAAAAAAAATATATTAGAAACCTCAATATAATTTTTGAAGACCTATCCATAGATACCCCACACGTATGGGTTTGATGGAAAAAAAAGTGAGTTTCAGTTCTAAGTACCTATGGGGAACCCCCAATATTTATTGTTTTTTCTCTAACTTTGTGTGAAAATCTTAATGCGGTTCACAGAATACATCTACTTACCAAGTTTCAACAGCATAGTTTCGAAAAAAAGTGGCTGTGACATACGGACGGACAGACAGAGGTGACGAATCCATAAGTGTTCCGTTTTTTGCCATTTGGCTACGGAACCCTAAAAAGGAAACCATACTTACAGAAATAAAAGTAAAAGTGACACCAGTAACATTAGTTAAGACTATCAAAACACAGTGTGGTGTGCATCTCAAGGTCGCACAAAATGGGATTCCAGCTAAGCACGTGTCACGCAAATATACCTGACGCTGATATTCTGCTGGATTGAGTCTGAGTTATGCTCATGTAGCCAACTTGAGAAATGATAGTAGAGAAGTTTGGGAAGGTTTCAATAATGGTCCAATTGAGAAGTAGTAAAATGCTGTAAAAAAATTGTCTATGATTTACCAGCTTGATGGCAATATACCAAGAATTAAAAAGAAATACAGTGACAAATTTTACCTTGTATTAATAAAACCTACTAATTTTAGCAAAACGTTTTTTTTAGTTTAGTTTTTAATTATGATATGCCGTTTAAACGCTATTTCTGACACTCCCTAAAAATCATAATAAAGATCCAGTTCTGGCACAACCGACAACCAGCATAAATCTTACTTTAATATTATAAATGACAAAGTTTGGATGGATGTATGTTTGTTACTCAATCACGCCAGAACGGGCGAGCTGATCTGAATGAAATTTAGCACAGAGATAGATTATAGTCTGGAATAGCACGTAGGCAATTGTTATCCCGAAAAAATGTGCCTTTCCCGTGGCACAACTTCCGACATTAACGCGGGCGAAACCACTGGCAGAAGCTAGTCTTTTATAGTTGCCAACTGGAATTCTGCATCTGGAACGAAAGTCTTCTATTTTCCGTCGCTGTACATTTTTAATCATACTGTTTGGGCTCAATAGGTAGTGGTCGCCTTTAATGCAGCGTTGGAGGTGTTGCTCAAGTCATCTAGGTTGTACGTAAACGAGCATTTCGGGCACTCCAGCAAAGGCACTCCACTCCACGCCTTGTTATATCCAAGCTGATCCCAATCCTAAAAGAAAACCGTAAAGCCAATAGTCAATTACTCAACCAATTTCTTACCTTCCTCATCTTTTCCAGGTCTGGTTCCAAAACCGTCGAGCAAAGTGGCGCAAGCAAGAGAAGGTGGGTCCTCAGGCTCACCCCTACAACCCGTACCTTGGTGGCGCGGGAGGAGCGCCCCCTCCATCCGTGGTAGCTTCCATGCCGAACCCCTTCTCACAGCTGGGCTTCGGGTTCAGGAAGCCTTTTGATACGAACGCCTTGGCGCAATTTCGGTTAGTTACATTCTGTGTAATTTTTTTAAGCTAGAACCACACTTATGTACTATAAGGGTCAAAAGTGCAGTCACCCAAACCACACACTCTACCAAAACAGAAAAGGCATTTTTTTGTAGGCAACAGAATTTCAACTTTTCGCGGTTACTAGGAATAATCTATACTTTAATTTCTATACTAAATATTAAATCAGTTGTGGATAATTTTACTTCTGAAATCTCCGCAGTCATACTCTCCCAAAACTCAAATGGAGAATATTAGGCTAGGCATCAAGTGTACTCTGCTATGCGAAAGACTTTAAATTCTGATAAGATCAGAAGATTAAAATTATTATTATAAAAATAACAATGCCGTTTATTGATGAGCTATTTTAACGATATTTGTTGCACCTTTTATATTTCTATGGGTGCAGCTCTACAACGATTTCTAGACTTCTTAAAGAGCCTAAAAGAGCCATCACACTGTATTTTTTCTGATAGAACTGAAGGTCATGTTTTATGAATTTAACTGTGGCAGAAGGATTCAAACGTAGCCTATAATAATGTCGATATTCAACATAATAAATATACTCTTACCTATGTAGCAGTTGATAAAGTTGTTTATTTTACACTGTCACCATTGTTCTGTCAACAGATATGCCACCGGCGGACCAGTCCTGGGCGCGCAGTACCTCGGGGGACCACTCCCTCGCCCGCCACTATTCAGCGCTCCTCTCTACAGCAGCCCTCCCTTCCCCTCCCTCCTCGCTGGCCTCGCAGCGCACCCCCGACAGTCCCCAGACCCGCCCCAAGTCTCACCCCCAATCTCACCAGGAAGCGAGTCACCCCCATCTCAACCATCCGCCCCAGAAATAGAACGAAGAAGCTCAAGCATTGCTGCTCTCAGAATGGCTGCAAGAGAACATGAATTGAGATTAGAAATACTTAGACAGAGGCACCATACAGACTTGATTAGTTGAGCAGCGTTGCCCTCCGTTTCGGAGAACTCAAATCCGGTTTCCTAATTGAAGCTTGAACCTTCGGCAAGGCTGGTTGCGAATCTAAAGACGTTGAATGTTACTTATTTGTAAAATGTTGGGCATCAGGTTGTTTTGATTATGACGAATTAACTCAAATTGAATATTTGCTTACTTTTTGTCACATTGCCGTTTGAAGTTGCCTGTTTTCCTATGGTTTAGCAGTATTTTTTTAACTTTTGAAGAGTATAACCTTGTGTCTTTTGCAGTCTTGACAATTCCAGATCAAACTCTTAAAAGTAAATGGAAAAAAATGTGAACAAGACTACAGTAACAAAATAAAATGAAACTACAGAACCAGTTAGATATCTTAATTGTAATTAAAACTCGCTTGGCAGAGTTCTTGAAATATTTCTTCAAGATAATGACAAAAAGTGACAACAAAATTAAATAGCTCAGTACTAACTTAATTACAATAGGTTTCATTTATTTTCTGTAAATTAATTGAATGTATAAAAAACCTGTTTCAGTGAGCTATAGAATATATACATATACTATATTTTGGCTTAATCGCCGTGTAAGATAACTATTGTAGTAAAAATTAGTACATTTATATGTTAATACTTTAAATTTAAGATGTAGTTACTTCAAATCCGTCCATTATAGGCCTTACTGTTATTTATTGTAGGATAAGTACTTATTAATTTTAAGTTTTCAAGTGATTATTGTGAACTCAAGAGAAGTCTTAGTTGTGCCTTTACTCAAAAAAGTATTAAAAATCATTTCTGTATACGTAAAAAGTAAGGACAATAAAACAATTTACAATAAACAGTAATTTATTGAAAATGTAAATATAAATTTCGATATAATATCTGAATTAAAAAATATATCACCTAAATTTTAGAAAAATTGATACATGTAATAAATCAAACATTATTGAAAGACGTTCAATAAGAATGGGATCATCAAATTGATCTCTTTCGTCATAAAAAAAAACTACTTTTTATGAGTTTTGCGTGGGGTTTGCAAAACCTATGTTTTTGGTGTGGTGTCGGTTGCCATTTTAATCAATAACTATTCAAAATTTACACGATATTGTATTTTTTTGGAAAACATAAGTTATATTAAGTTGCACCAAAGAGGATTGAATGTAAACCACAAAGTTCTGGCTGAAGATATTTTTTTTATAGCTGCACAAACCACAGTGTCTTCGCTTCTACTGTTTGTTAAAAAGTTAAAAAAAACATCATTATGGATTATCTTGTATAAAATAAAAGTATTGAAACCTTTTACGTATTTCTTTTTTATTTGAGAACCCTATTATGGCAAGAACATTGATAAACGATGATCTAAGAATTCAAGATGGAGATGATTTGAATAACAAATTGCCTTTGATTGTTTTAATAAATGAACCAAACCACTTTCTACTGATTCGATGGGCTCTAATAACAAAAACGGAAGCTATTATTGAACACAGAAGCCATTGCATAACTTTTCGAAATACCATTTCATCTAATCAAACGTAAAAAATGAGACGTTAAACTATTCCAAATCTCTCATAAAATCAGCAATTACACCGCGTACTATAGTAGTGCGCCAAAATCGATCAAACACACACACAAACAGACAACCGTTCAAAATATTCAATTAGTTCAATAAGCACTTTCGTTCAGAGAAACAATGTTCACCTTTCAACGTTCTCGTTCATCAATCACGGTCTTATTACACGTCAGAAGTTGAAAAATATAGCAGCTTACTGTTTGAGGGTCGGGTCATTCATCACAGAACGTTACAACAATGGCCTCACATTAATTACATAATCGAATTCAATTAAATTGTAATTCAATAACATGCAATTACATTGGATGCCGTCGTGGGTAGCTCGGTGCGTGGGACGTTTCCGATTGGCCCGTGATTAACCATTAATCTAAAATTCAATTATCTCATGATTTAACATCGTTTGATTGAAAGAAAGCCGTGACTCACGTTTATTAGTTTTTTTCTTAATTTCTAGTAAAAATTTAATGGCGGCTTTCTGTTTGCTAGAGGGGATATTGGCTGTGTCTAATTATAAAAGTTACGGTACTTTGAATATCTTGGTGGACCGCGTGTACAAATTGCAATGATATTTTTCTAAACATTACTGTCTTTTGATCAGCTAGCCAGTGCTGTTTGGAGGGTTAAGAGCGTAACGTTAGGATCAGTCGAGCTAACGTTAGCTACGTTAATAAAATTAAGAGAAATTATAAATGAAACAAACTAAAAAAAGGATATAGATAATAAAACTAAGGGCCAGCTTCGCACGACGTGGATTGCTGGAGTTGGCAGCTAACCAGGCAGCTGGACGGGCAGGAAGCTGTGGTATGCCCGAGGTAGGCGGGTGAGCGGGCACCACGACGGACAAGCGGGCAATCGGGCAGGTAGGTAATAGAGTAGGTAGCAAATCGGTTAGGCAGGCAGCTGGACGGACTGGAACTCTTCAAAAGTCGTGATAAGCTCGAGAGAGACAGGTGAGCAGACACCACAACGGTCTATCAGGCACACGGTTTGGTAAGCAATTATTCAGGCATACAGTAGGCAGGAAGGCAGGCAGCCAGGAGTGAAACGGCTAGTAGTCAGATACGTAACAAGTAACTTCAAGTAACTTTCCCTAAACGGCACGCATGGCCAGGATAAACTTGAACTTGTAAATCTGTCAACGGATTTTTTCAATAGGCGAAGCTCATCGGAAATAATCGGAATACAGCAGAGCATCATGAGAACGATGAAGAGACGACATTGAAACGAATTATAAAAGTTATGGATAGTTTATATTATTTACAACAGCGAGCTTAACAAGTTAAGGGCAAAAAAAAATTATGGTATTCAGAAACGAATGCACTTGGAATTTCGGTAAAACACCGTAGCGAAGAATATTTATAGCCACATAAATAATATTCTACGAGTTCCAAAATCAGATATTAATGAAAAATAAATATGAGTTCGGTTAATTTAATTGTAATCGAATTTTTATCCTCCCGAACTCATCTGCAGGGAACGCCTCCCGACAGCCGCTTATTATGTGGTGGCCTAAGTTATGAGCGGTAGCGGGGAATGACGAGGAGAGCTTGAATCGCTGTTGTGCTCATATTTATGTTTCTTTTAACCGCTCTGGTGTCCAACCCGGGGGCCGAACATTGACCAAATGTCCGGGTACTCCAGCGCCATTTTGCGCTATCGGCGCGGTGTCAGTAAAACGCCGATTTCTCGGAAGTTTTGTATGGGAACCATGTATGAAATTTATGCTGTTAGAATGGCTATGAAATAAGCTGTCACATTTGAAATGGATTTAACCAGTTTTATCTTGTAATGTATTAGTAATTGTTGTGTAAAGTCAGTATAAGGGAAATTTTCCCAATTTTGTGTACAAAAGGAGATAGAAATAAAAAAATAAACCATTATTTCATAAAGTTTTAATTTTACTAAGAAAGAAAGGTAACTTTATTGAAATTCGTTGAATATAATATATGGTTTAGTTTGATGATTTAATAAGTGCGTGTAGTTTCTAGTTTCTTAATTAGGAATAGATCTGAAACTAAAAATTACAGGCTCCATAATGTTACCCAATAGAACTGGAAATTAAAAAAAACCGGCCAAGTGCGAGTCGGACTCGCGCACGGAGGGTTCCGTACCATTACCGCAAAAAGGCAAAAAGTCGCGTTTGTTGTATGGGAGCCCCACTTAAATATTTATTATATTCTGTTTATAGTATGTGTTGTTATAGCGGCAACATCTGTGATAATTTCAACTGTCTATCTATCACGGTTCATGAGATGTATGGAGTCTTAGTAATAAGGTCCCGTTTTTACACTTTGGGTACGGAACTCTAATTACAGACTGCCATTGCTATCTTATTTCTCTGTGAACAAAAGTCAAGGCAAGACTAAAAATTGCAATTTTTAGTCTTTAGTAATTTTTCAAATGCAGTCTCTAGACTACATTTGAAACCCACTTTTCACAAGTGGTAGCGGTTACTACCATATAGTTCTTTCAAAAGGTCAAGTCAACAAGCCGTAAGAAAGTGAAAGTATTTCCAATTTCAAACGCTTATAACTTAGACCAACTCGCGGTTGCCGTATAGGGTGGGTCTTCGCCAAATCTAATTATGAAACCACACAAAAAGTAAGAGAGAAAACAACATTTTTGTATGTTTTGTGGCATCCTAGAATTTGCCCGTGTGAAACAGGCCAGCCTGTTGTGACAGGCTATTATCATTTTATGGGTGGATTCTGAAATTGTAGACCATAGAGTGTCTTAATTATAAGTTGTACCATGAATCTATATTTAATAATTTATTGCGTTTACAATGGACAGGAGTCTTTCACTGTTTAATTTTAGGTTTTGATTTATTTAAACATGCTGAATATGGTTAACAAGAATCTTTATTTCTCAAAAGAATTACATTGGCATTCACTTACATGAGAAATTCAGATATTTTTACAATTCAAAGTAAATTGAATATAGTACTTAAGGCGTATATATTCCCAAATGTTAACGCAGTACTGGCCGTGCGCCCGCTCGGAGCCAGAATATCAATACTGAACCTTATTTTGGACAGTTGTGTTTGCAAAATATGCTTTGATTTACATATGCTATTTCAGTTATGAAGAAATTCTAGCCATAAATGTTTCTATGTAAAATATTTTGAAACGTCCAAGTCGTTTTGGAGGAGTATTCAAAAGTAGCGAAAAAGTAACGTGTTGTTAATTATGTTTTAAAGCAAAAATATTAGTTACGCGAAAAAACCATGTTTCACAAATCATTTACAGAATCAAAAAATTTTTTTTTTCAAACCTTTTAACCTAGCCGTTACTAAGGAGTATGCTTTACCCCGAGTTTCTCAGCTCAAAATTATCGCAGAATTAATGTGACAACTTGACAAGCACGCGTGCTGAGAAACTCGGGGTTAGAAAGTAACCGTTTTACGACACTAAAGCGGTGGAAGACCCTTAAGCAGGACAAAAGTAAGATAGCATAAATGAGTTACAAACTATTTAATTGAATAAGATGGAAGAATCTTGATATTTTTCCGTGCCATGAGATGCCGAACATAAGATCAAGAGGAATAACAAAAACTGAATTGAGTCTGAAACTTAACATGATAAGTCCTTTTTATAGACCCACATAACTCGTAAACGGATATGGTAACTACTAACTACAGATATTCACAGTAATTTATCTGAAGACCAGAAGCAAGCGTTCGGTTACAAAGTACCAGGGCAGCACACGACGCGGGAGGCGGAATTCTAAGTCATTAAACAAACACGAGATCGGCTGGTCTCGTTAGCGGGGCCACGCCCACTCCTAATCAATTCTCATAATTAATCGATACGCCCGATCACGATACTAACATCCGAATATCGATTACAAATAACGGTCGATAGAAATCCTCATAATGCACGCTTTGTTAGCAACCGGGTCATTCTACTTATCGACACACGATAACCTGTCAGTAGCTATAAATATCAATCAATATATATCTATCATTATCTGTACATATAATAAAGCTGTAGAAAAATCGTTGTACATAACATCGAAAAAAAATCCAAAAAAATTGTCAGGGTGTTAAACATAACCAACAGAACCCATTTCCAGCATTTTTGGCATTTTAGTCTGTTTGTCGGTTGATCTGTTTATTTGTGCACGCATCACGTAAAATGTACAAAACAGATAACTTTTATACATACAAATTGAGCGTAACTTGAAGTATTACTTAGTTTTTTTAATCGCAATCGTTCACTCTATCAAAAGATAGATGAATTTAAAGTGTTCAAGTAGTAAAATATCACAACACACGCAATTCAGATAATCGGATATTTGAACTCCATATTCGATAGATGGCGTCGTGCATTTGACGTCATTTTCTGAATGGTGGTGTTAAGATTCTCCGCGGAAGAAAGATCCTAGAAAAAAAATTGGTAGGTAAGTATGGTAGGTAGGTAAGGTAGGGTAAGTAGTTGACGGCACAGGTACTATTTTAATAAGTAGATATATGGTGATGATGATGGTAATAACCTTATTCTCTTATTGTTAAGATTTGAATAAAAAACCATTTTTATCACGCAGTATACTTTCACTGCTTTGTGGTCTAGTGGTGGCAAGCGCTACTGCTGAGTGTGAGGTCCAAGGTTCGAGTCCTGGGTCGGGCAAAGTGTTATTAGACTTTTCCATCTGGAATTTCTCAGTAACAACACAGAATCTGGACTTTATGCCCGGTTGATGGCTATAGGCTCGTCCCCTATTACATGGGACTTAAACAAAGTTGTCGAAATTTGGGTATGCTATATAGATACACCTCTGCATAACCCTTGGGGCATATAGTTGTTTTGTTTTGTTATGTATTCTTCCAGTATTTGCAAACTGCCCTTCGAAAAGTAGAATGGCCCAACTTGTTCCAAACAAAGTATTATTTGCGCTAGAATGGCCCAAGATGTTCTAAATATTATTTGCGCTAAAATGGCCGAAATTGTTCAAAGTATTATTTGCGCTAGAATGGCCCAAGTTGTTCAAAGTATTATTTGCTCTAGAATGGCCTAAGATGTTCAAAGTATTACTTGCGCTAGAATGGCCAAAGTTGTTCAAAGTATTAATGCGCGTGCGATTCAATCAAAATACTCCAAGTGCCCGACGTCGCGAATTCAAATAATTCGTGTCGAATCGTTAACTAAACGATGGGTGATTTTATACAATAAAACTAATTCGAAATAATAGATTTTCTACGCTTCGTTATGACCGTGGCCAATCGATGTAATAAACATTTATTAACGATTAATAAGAATTACTGAAAAAATCGCCGATAAAAGTAAACGTTGTATCGAAAATGGTAAAGTTTATTTTTAAAGGCGGTTTTGTTAATTTTGAATGACGCATAATTACTCAATTGCAAGCTTATAGAGGCAGCATTAGTTTCGGACGAGTCAATGTAACCTTCAGTGCCAATATTAAGTATAATGCAAATATAAACGTAGTAAGACCTCTTATAGATTACCCCGGGAATACCCGGGGCTTCGCTCCCGTAAACATGGCTACCTACCTACCATGCCTAACCTGCCTACCCTGCCTATCCTGCCTACCTTGCCTAACCTGCCTACCCTGCCTACCCTTTCTACCCTACCTACCTACTAATTTTAGCCTAGGATTAATGCAGCTTTCTACTGGTGAAGGAATTTTCAAAATCTGTTCAGTAGATCCAGAGATTACCCCTTACAACGTCACAAACTCACAAACTTTACCTCTTTATAATATAAGTATAGATTTAAATAAAATGCAATAAACTACGATGATGGAACACACTGAACATTTTTTGTCAAGTGGAGTGCCTACAAACCTGTGCTGATCATACTTCTACTTAATATGTTGAATATACTATTTTAAATCAATTTTGATGAACATCTTAAAGCAGCAATTTATTCCTTGGTATACAGTGTAAAACTTTTCAGGCGTAAGTATCAAATCTACCTAAATCAACATGCTTTCAAAAACATCCGAAAAAAATTGATTACTGCCCATTCGACCCAACAGAGCCCCATAACCTCTGAAAGCAGCAATTTATACCTTGGTATACATTGTAAAAGTTTTCAGGCGTACGTATCAAAATTCAGTACATATGGCACAGATATATTCCTGCATCACAAGGCTTTTGAAAATCGACTGAAGAACTCCAAACGAAAACAAAAACCTTCACATTACTTAAACTCATCAGCCCTCACCATTACCGTGTTACGCGGCCTCTGGTCCCTAAACAGTCGATAAACTGGACCTCCTGGCTCCATCAATCAAAGCTTCATCCAATGAGCCTCAAGAAGCGCCACAATGATTTATCAGCGAGACTGTGCACGGCGCGTAATGGCCAGCGCATCACGTCTTGGAGCCGATTTGAGTTCTATTTTTGAAAAAAAAAATGCATTTGATTGGTTGTATAATTGTGGGAAAGAAATTTGAGGAGGACTTAATTAATTGTTTAATTTGAGTTAGTAATTAATGAGCATCTAGTTAATACTTATATTATTTCAACTGAAAATTGATGAAAATAAGCATTTACAGGCTGATTTTAGATTCATGCAGCCAGGCTTTAGGTAATTTATTTTTTTACTCTCATGTAGAGTATTTAATATTCACTTTATTCAGTCACCTAATTATAATACATGTTCTCAGAAAACAGCTTTTGAAGTTTAACTGATCAATATATTCAATAGAAAATATCCTGATCTTGTCCGATGAAAGGACACCAGTATCATTTTGAAAATTCAAGAATGAAAGTACAAACAAACTTCTACATAATGCACACAGCATCCTTCAAATAAATCAAATCATCTATCCAAATATTAATACGAGAACATCACTAAATTAAAATAACAAATGGCCGCCAATATCTCATACCAGAGACAACGTAGGCTGTAAAACAAAACTACCATAGACAAACAGTAACAAATGAGGCCGGTTGAAATTGAATGGGCCAGTTTTAAATGCGATATTTTTGTTTTAATATCCAATTATGGAGTTTTAAATTATTCGAGACTTTTTCATCGGTTGAAAGGCAAGTCTTTGGACTAATTAATGATTTCCTCACAGTTGGAGATCCTCGGCGATTAGGGAACGCATCGGTATGTCGTTATGTTCTCAGTTTTGAAGAGTTGAGGATTAATGTTGAAAGAGAATTAGGACTTTTTTTTTGGCTTCATTGGTTTGAAAGGCTTTTTGGGAGAAATGAATATAGATCAAGATGAAGTAGAATTATGGATAAGGAAATTAAGGGCCTAAATACCCTTCAGTGCCGTAAAACGGTAACTTTCTAAAGCGTACTCCTTGGTAACGGCTAGGTTAAGGTTTAAAAAAAAAAAATATTGATTCATGTACATAATTTTGAACACAAGGTTTTTTCTGTTGAAAGTGACTAATAGTTTTGCTTTAAAAAAATAATTAACAGCACGATATTTTTTGGCAACTTTTGGAAACTCCTCCAAAACGACTTGGATGTTTAAAAATATTTTTATACAGAAAATTTGATGGCTGGAATTACTTCATACCTTACAAAGCATATATAAATCAAATAATATTTTGCAAACAAAACTGTCCAAAAGGAGGTTCGATTTTGATATTTTGTCACCGAGCGGGCGCACGGCCAGTACTGCGTTACATTGGGGCGTATATATCACCTTAATAAGAAATAAACACCGGCAGGGGACGCCCTAGAAAGATATACATAGACCTGATATGTGATGTTTTTCAGAAAGGCCAGGTGCGCAATACTCATAACCGGCGTTTGTGTATGACTAGATGAATGAATGTGAGTGAAGCAAAAGATGTATGTAAGGATCGTAGAAGGTGGCGTTCTGTAGTTTCTGCCTACCCCCATGGAAAAACGTCGTGAGTTTATTTATGTATGTTAACAGTTACTCAGGTGGTAATGTTAGTTATGGCTTACGTAACTATCTTAGTAACAATATCACAAGCTTTAGAATATTACCTTAATGCAATACTTTACAAGCTAACATTTCAGTGTTAGGTACATTATTATTTTATTTAATATTGACACCTTCTCGTAAGTTTATAGTCTGTTAAGATATAAACGTTAATTTACATCTGAGTGCAAAGTTAATCGTAAAAAATTAGCAATCACTGTAAAATATTGATTTCCCTTCCTTAAGGGACCATCCATTAATCATGTGAAGCTTGAAAGGGGAGGTAGGGGGGTTTAGCAAAAATCACGAAATATTACAAGGGGGGAGGGGGGTGTAGTAAGCTATCACGTGTATTTATTTCTTTGTCAAACGCGCGATTTCTAAACCGAAAAGCGGCGTGTAGTGTTATTGCGCGTATATTTTTTGTATGCCAGTCAAAAACATCCTGCAACCTTTCTGTCTAGACATTTTTGTCATGGTCCTTAATTTCAGAATAAAATTAGATTATACTTTATACCTGTATTTAAAGATAATATTTAAAACAAAATAAGATTAATTGTAGGTACTAAAAAATACACGTGATTTTGGGTGGGGGCGGAGGGGGGTTAGTCTTAAACTTCACCACGTATCATCAAGGGGGAGAAGGGGGGTTAAATATGCTAAAAAAATTACGTGATTGATGGACGGCCCCTAATGTTACGAAACAACATTTGGTAACGATGGAGATTATGTAAGGAAATTTTTATTATGTACGAAAATGTCTGATCCTAACTAGCTTTAATGACTGGCATGAGTTTAGTGCATCATTTAATGAAAACCTGCCTTGTCCGAGTTCTAAAGAGGCGCCTCTATTCTTAAACAAATTTACAAGGGGTTTACTACAAATATTAGTATTAGACGAACACATCGGCTAATTATTTACTGCAAAATATATAAGTAGTTAGATAGGTACAACGCTTTTCATCATCAGCCTATTAATGTTCCCACTGCTGGGACACAGGCTCCTCTGTGAGAGGGGATGGGCAATAATCCACCACGCGGGCCCAGTGCGGGTTGGTGGATGTCACATGTCTTCGAATTTTTGGTTCTAGGACATGCCGGTTTCCTCACGATGTTTTCCTTCACCGTTTTGAGAGCAGTGGTGATGAAATAATTTACACAAAGTAAAGCGCCTGCCTGGGTTCGAACCCACGACCTACAACTTGTAAGTCGCGGCCGATACCACTGGGCCATCACCGGTCTCCAACAACGCTTTTAATCATCCGAAATGGCTCCCCAATCCTTACGGACACCATAGCACCATCTAGTGGGACCATCGCAAAGAGAAAGAAAATAAATGGCAATAGACAGTTGTGATTGATCGTGCTCAAGTCCACGATTCTAAACACCCCAAACGATACCGAACTTTTTAACACAAATCAGTGGAATTGAGTAGTGTTAGCATTTACTTGGAAAGTACTCGTACTTACTAACATGAACTTTAATTTTCATTCAATAAAGTTATGTTCAAGGACGGTATTCCAGATGCTCATGCTCAACTCAGCTCGGCAATGGGAAGTTGTGATTGGTCGTGCTCAAGTCCACGATTCTAAACACCCCAAACGTTACCGAACTTTTTAACACAAAATTAGTGGAATTGAGTAGTATTAGCATTTACTTGGAAAGTACTCGTACTTACTAACATGGACTTTCATTTTCATTCAATAAAGTTTTGTTTTAAGGACGGTATTCCAGATGCTCATGCATGCTCATGCTCAACTCAACTCAAACTGGCAATAGACAGTTGTAATTGATCGTGCTCAAGTCGACGATCCTAAACACCCCAAACGTTACTGAACTTTTTTAACACAAAATCAGTGGAATTGAGTAGTGTTAGCATTTAGTTGGAACGTACTCGTACTTGCTAACTTGGACTTTAATTTTCATTCAATAAAGTTATGTTCAAGGACGGTATTCCAGATGCTCATGCTCAACTCAACTCGGCAATGGGAAGTTGTGATTGGTCGTGCTCAAGTCCACGATCCTAGACACCCCAAACGTTAAAGAACTTTTTTAACACAAAATCAGTGGATTTGAGTAGTGTCAGCATTTACTTGGAACGTATTCGTACTTCCCAACTTGGGCTTTAGTTTTCATTCAATATATGGTGGGCATACATTTTGTGTAGAAATATTTCGGTAACGTCTGGGGCTTCTGGGCTTATGTTATATTATGCCAAACTCGATAGTTGTGATTAGTTGGCAGTTGGTTGGTCATCATCATCATCATATCAGTCGAAAGACGTCCACTGCCGGACATAGGCCGCCCCAAGCGTCACCAAATTAACCGGTCCCGTGTGTGTCGCAACCAGCGGATCCCCGCATCCTTCACCAGATCATCGGTCCACCTGGTTTGAGGCCTTCCAACGCAACGTCTGCCGGTTCGCGGTCGCCACTGCAGAACCTATCGGCCCCATCGGGCATCGGTTCTGCGAGCAATGTGCCCTCTCCACTGCCTCTTAAGTTTGGCAATTCTTCGGGCTATGTCGGTAACCCTGGTTGATTGGTAGGTGTGTCCAATTTTGAGTTTGAGTCGAGTATGAGCATCTGGAATATGAGTCTGTCTCATGTAGTTATGGGACGAGCCTTGCCATCAACTGCACAAATCACGACTCCGGTTTGCTACCAGACGAAAATCCCAATAACATGTTTGCCCAACCCAGGCATCAAAACCTCACGCTAAGCTGTGGCACTTCATGTCACTAGATCATCGAGGCAGACAGTTTAAGGTTTCCCTAGTCGACGGCACGAACTATTTTGTACGCGGGGTTAAAATGCATGCTATCTCATCCGACCACACGTCCGAAAGATATAGATGCTGTGATGAGCAGTAAGAAGCTAGTTCGCGTACGAATTATGAAAAATCTACAAAATGTATATTTCCACAATAAAATGATTTGCATTGTTGAACTACTAATCTATCCCTGTACAGTGGCTGTTTTGCAATTATTTATGGTATTTATTTCCGCCCAAAAATGCGTTAAAATTATTGTTGAATTATGGCACTTTCGACGCTCACAACTTACAAATAAGGCTAGATAATGATGAGAAAAATTGATATCATTTTTATTTTGAACGTACACCGTCAAACAGTGGAGTAATCGCCAGACTACGTTTGTATGGAAGAATGTTAGAATAGTGCAATCTTAAAATCATTAAATCAACATAGAAATTCATATTACTGTTTACATATTTATTTATAATGAATTATCTCATCAGCGGAATATGAATAACATTATAGAAGCTTACAAAAACGTGAGAGAGATGAAATGCAAAGTTGAGTTGACGGGTAGGGAAATTACACAGAATGGAATGATGTGATGTGATTGCTCGAATAACAGCATCATGAGGAAATTAATGTAAATTGCCAGTATTGGACATCTTAATAGAGAAAGGCATAGTATTTGAACATGTGTGTATTTATCTGCCAAGCCTTATGTCATCTCATTTGGGGTCGGGTCGCGTCTTTACGTTTCCGTGTCCAATAGAAGCTTTAAGGCATGTACTGCCTTGAAACACGCACGGGTTTGTAACGCTAACTCCCTTTCCAAATCGTGTTCTATTTAAGAGGAAATACGTTCGTAGACATCCGATTCATAATCAGCCTATAGCAGTCCACTGCTGGACATAGGCCTCTCCAATTGCACGCCATATGCTTCGATTTTCGGCAACTCTTAGCCAGCTGCTACCAGCCACCCAGCGAAGATCGTCACTCCACCTAGCCTGAGGGCGTCCCACCTTACGTTTACCAATTCGCGGTCTCCACTCAAGAACACGTCTACCCCAACGGTCATCGGTTCTACGACTTATATGGCCGGCACATTGCCACTTCAGCTTACTTATTCTGTGAGCTATGTCAACAACTTTGGTTCTCTGCCGGACTGAATATCCGACAGACAGACACCTAACATCCGACTGAATATCCTAAATAAAAAGTCATAATTCGGGCTTTGGCTCTCGCCTAATTCCTCCTCCATTATTGGACCAATTAAAAATTATTTAAAAAAAGATATATACTTAGACCCTATGTTTGCACTAGAATCCGCAACAAAGGCCAAATAAAAAAAATAAACTATCAGCATTGAAAACTTCGATAATGCTGTTGAAAAAATTTAATAATTTTGGATAACCAACACCGATCGCTCATCGCAAAGAATGAGCTTAGAATGAATCAGGTCCATGCAGTGGAAGGATCCAATCAGAACGACTACCCAATTCAGAAAATGGAAAATAACATTTTTGATTCCAGCCAAGAAACTTAGATTTTATAAAATTACGTAATTATAATTTTTTCACGTTGATTGCCTTACCTATAATAGGTACCATACTCATACATGTTTGAATGTAGATTTGTTTTTGTCCTAATAAAAAAAAGACTTCGTTTGAATTTTCTTGCACATTCATCAAACACAAAAATGCCCACGAACAAACACTATGGCGCAGGCTTGTAAACCCATGCACGATTGGAGGACGAGCGCCAAACGAAACGCGGATTTGGAAAGGGAGTTAGTTTAACAAACCCATGCGTGTTTCAAGGCAGTACTGCCTCCTATTAGACGGAAACGTAAATACGCGGTCGGGTCGGCCCTCACCAGGTCATTGGTATACAATAATTAATTATAATCGAAAACTAATACAATCGTTATAATTTAAATCTACAATAATGAACAACGAGTGCCTATGCTTGATTAGGAATGTTCATTCAGCGCTTTTTGGGTACTCCGTCTCACTAGAGCCAACCATGCAGATTGTTTTTCCCTACATCAGAACCAGACTAAAATGAAACGGTAGGCTAGGTAGGTTAGTTTTAACGATTGCTTCTACAAAACGTGTCGATGGCAAACTAAATATTTACTAACCCAAGATGTCGGCTACGAGCTGGCTTCTAAAATATTCGTCCCAGTATCTATCTAATCAGAACAACAGCCACTCTCGGTCCTTATAAATTCGAAGGTAACACTGATCGTGTGTGGACGTTATAAGAAACTAACCCTCAGTTTCCCACCATAAAATTATCGCAGGATTAATGTGACAAATTGTCAAGCACGCGTTAGCTGCTGTGATTGGTTGAATGAATTTTCAACAGCCAATCACAGAAGATAACGCGTGCTTGACAATTTGTCACATTAATTCTGCGATAATTTTAAGGTGGGAAACTGAGGGTAAGGGAGCCACCTTAAGGCGCTATATGTTAACGCAGTACTGGCCGTGCGCCCGCACGATGCCAAAATAGCAATATTGAACCACCTTTTGAATAGTTTTGTTTGCAAAATATTATTAAATTTACATATGCTATGTTAGTTATGAAGAAATACCAGCCATCAATTTTTCTGTGTAAAAATATTTTTAAACATCCCAGTCGTTTTGGAGGAGTTTCCAAAAGTTGCGCAAAAATATCGTGTTGTTAATTATTTTTTTAAAGCATAACTATTAGTTAAACGAAAAAAACCTTGTGTTCAAAATTATGTACATGAATCAATAATATTTTTCAAACCTTTTAACCTAGCCGTTACTAAGGAGTATGCTTTAGAAAGTTACCGTTTTACGGCACTAAAGGGTATGTAGGCCCTTAACCCTCAGTTTCCCACCTTAAAATTATCGGAGAATTAATGTGACAAATTGTCAAACACGCGTTATCTTCTGTGATTGGCTGTTGAAACTTCATTCAACCAATCACAGCAGATAACGCGTGTTTGACAATTTGTCACATTAATTCTCCGATAATTTTAAGGTGGGAAACTGAGGGTAAGTCCGTCTTTTTGAGCACCACACTTGATCTCAAGTTACCTAACCAAAAGTAGATCATTATAACCAAATCATATCATCCTAATATTTACCCGACCATTCACCCCATACCACACAACTCACTCGTCCAAAAGCTAATAACTGCAGTATCAACCATCACAGGTAGGGAAGCTATTAGAGACAAGTAACAAAAACTGAGCTAAGTACAGTGCAGGTCATTATATTGATATCATTATGTGCAGATGAAGATGTCCGCTCGATTATGTGATGTGACTAGGATTTCATGGAAATAGTGGGAATGGAAAATAGAATCAATCATGTGTCTCTTTTTCTGCAGCAGCGAGGTTTTTGATGAACCTGAATAACCCCAGATTTCTGGCAATAATTTATAGATGTATCACAGATCAGACGCCAGTCAAGTGATATGATTGGCGGTTGATAATTTCATTCAACCAATCACAGCAGCTAATGTGTGTTTAACAATTTGTAACACCTAGTTTCAGGGTGCATATTTTCGTCATTTAAGCACCGTCCAAAGATCCGATATTGTCTTAACCATCAAACTAATATTATAAAGGCGAAAGTTTGTGAGTGTGTATGTTTGTTACTTCTTCACGCTAAAACAGCTGGTCGGATCTGGATGAAATTTAGCACAAAGATAGATTATAGTCTGGAATAGCACATATGTTACTTCTTATCCCGGGAATATGTTCCTTTGGGATAATTTTCCTCATTCACGCTGGCGAAGCCGCTGGCAAAAGCTAGAAATTAATAATTACTAGTAACTACTACTACTTACCTACTTTATAGCAGCTCCGGAACAGTGTTCACCAGGTAGGTAATTAGGTTGAATTAATGATAAACATATCAATATATTATAGCTGTAGTGCCTTTCTAAAAGAATTTAGGAAGCCTTAACAATGGTGGTTGAACAGAATACAAAAACAAACTTCTTTCAATCAACCCATAGCGCCATCAGCTCTTACAACACACAATGAGGCGCCCGCCCACAGCAGACAGGATTTAAATAAATTCCTAATAACTTACCCCTCTGTCGATCATCAAAATTGAATATATTCCAACCTATGACCCTGTTTATATCAAACTTTAGAGCTCCATCCAAAGCTCCATTTAATTTTATGACTGACATAAAAATACACTGTTTTACAACGTTTATAAGCTTAAAGAAAGTCTCCTTTATTGCGTCTATCATAGACAATAATAAAAGAAATAGAAACAGATTTATATTTCCGCTGTAATTAATTTTTCTTAAGAGATTGTTAAATTGAAAAATAGAACTTTTCTTTGGAGCATTTTATCTGTCATTTAATCATCGTAATTAATTTCATTGTCTGCTCATCAGTGTGAATCTTCGTTCAAAATCAAACGCGTAATAGTACATTGTGTATTAAGGGCGGTAGGTAAGGAATTACGATCGAGACTCTAGTAGAGCTTTCTGAGTCGAGGTTCGTAATTCCCGTACCGCCCGTGATACATGATACATACAATGTTTTTCATCACATTTGCGAGTAATAATTATGAATTATAGCTTTAATACACAAGTCAGCACAGCTGTTATTACGAAATACGTGAACTTTTTTTTAAGCGGTTGGCGAATTTTTGCCCACACCACAGATTATACAGTGTTTCGTTCAGAAAATTAAAGGGCAAATACTTACATAGGTATACAGCTATGACGGAGTGTAAAAAGAATTAAATAATTACGACGTTTTCATACTATAATTATTAAAATCGATTATTAAGATCATTAGTTGAGTATATATAACATGTAGCGAGATTGCAAAGAAATTCCTGTTTAGATAACATTTTAAGACAATTTTTCAATTGCGTTTAAACTCCTTGCTTGTACTTGCATGAGCTGTGTGCTGTGCCATAAATTAAAAAAATATTACTTACCGCCCTAGGGTTTCATGACAAAAAAAAGCCCGAAGGTTTTATATGGGGCATTACGGCCAAGTTAACCTGTATGTTTAGATACTTTTTACGTGCAAGTGTGATGAAAAAATAATTATGTGCTTATTACACGCAATCAAAGAGAAGGATGTCAACACTGATATCAAACAAAAAATTTATTACAACCCCACATGTAAACTACTCATAAAAAGTAAACCATTACGTCATTTACATAGTGACGCGACTCAAACTATCAAACCACATGAAACGATCAAAAAAATTCAATTATCCAATATTTTTGGTACGCACACGCTTTTTTAAATTAAAAAAGAAAGGTAATCAGCCTTGGTACTAAATAATGCATGGAAAAAAATCAACAAAAACATTTAGAAACAAGCAAACGAGCTTGATTAGGGCCGATGTCACGCCGATAAAGGCCGTAAAGCCGAAAATTGAAAAGGTTACTTCATTAAAAATGCTATATTTTACAATTTTTAAACGGGCAGGTGAACCCTATGGCGGTATGGAGGGTGACCATAATGTTAGGCGTGGAGAATTATTGTTTGTTTGTGGACTTTGTGTAAATGAGTTTCGTTAAAGTTGTTACTGGGAACAGAATTTTTGTTACCTGATAAAATTAAATACTCCGGATGCGAAACTCCTTTATGTCTTTTATTAGAAGTAAATATTCAGAGTCATATTAATATTTGATTAATATAAAGCACGATAATGAATTAATTCTAGTGTATCTAGGTATTTGTTACTAATTAAACAAAGAGGAATACTAGAATCTGCCACATGCAACTTTGGCGTATGATGAGAATTTAAGTTTTATTCAAAATCTTCATACATTTTGAAATAATGCTTTACCTATGGCTGATTAAAGTCACGCAGCACCAAGCCTAGCCTCACGTATACTCACCCTACAGCCCGGCGTCGACTCCCGCGCACCCCGCTGCGCGGATCTAATGAAATAAACTGAAAATCAACACGCGTACCCGCGCCGCGCCTCCTTTGTGCCGCCGCACGACCCACTCACGATATAATTAACACCAGAATTTATTATAATACTGTCCCGAAATAATCTTACGATGCGTGGACACGCTATTGTTGTTTTTTAATCAATATTATTGGCAGTTTGTTTTCGCGCTCGGTATTTGAATTTGGAATGTTTGTATTGTTTGTGGTGAGGCGCCATTTGTTTTGCGTTTTGTTTCTTCTTATTTTGGGATAGCTTTCTGAAATGATCAATCGCAAGTATTTGCTTTAAAATCAATCGCAATTTCACTGATTGAATTGTCTTGCATTTTACACGCATGATAACCTATACTGGAAAATTCTATGAAGAAAACAAACCTCTCACTTAGCTAGATGAATTTCTGATAGCTCAATATTGAAAGCTGTGCCCAGAGAAGGTACTTTTAAATGGGACATTTCCAGTAGATCAAAATATCTTCTCTGTCAAAACTTCAATTTCTGTAACAGCCAGAATGACGAACGCCGAAAATATGTCTTTGCCACCTAATGCAGAATTGGGAAGGTCGTTCAAAGAAGGCTCTCTGAGAGATCACTTTTCTACTCGCATCAAAGGTGTCTATGGATAAGTTGTTAACTTAAGCATAGGAATTAAAGTAAGAAGCCAGTCTGGAAGACCAGATTTGGTAAATATTAATTGGATAACTTTTTATAGTTAAAACTTTAGGTACTTGATCCATAAACAATTTGATGAGTTCGTTATAGTTTTGTTTAATCGTCTATAGCTCTCTAGAAAATGGCGTATTTTATAATCTTCACAGTTCCTCTCCACAATACAATAATAGAAACAAACTCATAAATGCATGAACAATACGAACAAAGGCTGGTGAAGCCCCCAGCACACAGGTAAGGTCAGGGCCTCATTTAAATGATTGATCTGGCTAATTCAATCAGCCTGCTCGCATAGACGGTAGGTAGCCGATTGGCTTCCAAGCGAGTGATGAATTACGCTTATTAAGTTAAGGAGTTCATACAAAAAATTGATTTGAATTATAATTTGATCCGTGAGTGAAGAATTTCGGTTGTTATGTAAGGTCATGTTCTATGTATTTTGGACTTTAGACAAAGTGACTTTATATTAGCGATAACTTTTGTCAAAATGTTCAAAATATATGGTTATCAAGTGCTTCCGAAATATCACGTGTCTTAGTAGTATCTTATATAATTATTTACTTACAATTTGCTTAACGGTGATATTTGGTTGCGGCTGTTATATTTATTTATTAAAACTTTATGCATAAGTACACAGGCGGACTTAATGCCTTGGGCATTTTCTACCAGTCGACCTTAGGGTGGAGCAGAGATAAAACAAGGCAGATGCAACTAAGTGATAGGATGAATAGATATACGAAAAAAAAGGAATATATACTTATTAAGTATATACATACATACAAATAAACAATATTATAGAGAATCCGAAACGAACAAATCAATTTTGTGATGATTCTGAAAACCTTTTGTGAATGTGATCACGTGCCTTCAATTTTAAAGGAAGCCGACTGGTTGCCATCCTGATATTCTGAGGGAGCGCATTCCAAAGAGAGCCAGCCTGGACAAAGAAGGACGAGTGGATAAACCCAGAGCGGTAAAAGGGACATTGTAGAAGACGATTATTGGTGGAACGAAGATTCTTACTGTGAGCAGAGTAAAGGAATTTAACGTGAGAAGACAGATAAGAAGGAGAAGTGGATTTATCAATAAAAGAAAACAGGGTAGTAAAAGCCCTCAGCGCTCTACGCTGACGAATGGGTAACCATTTTAAAAGGGATCGATGTGGGGATACCATGATCGTACTTCCGGAGGTTGAAAACAATTCGAATGCAGTTATTTAGAAGGCGGTCAAGTTTATTGAATAGATCTGCATTCAGGTCATTTTATCACAATTATATCATATCCTTGGTGCGCAGGGGGCGGGCCAGGTCCATCGGCATCCTGGCCATGATTGCTGACAGGCTGGACTGTGTTCATATGAATCGTTGCTCCAGTATTTCAGCTGGAATGCTCAAGCAATGATGATGATGAATTTTTAAATGTTTTTCAAATTGTATCTGTTGTTATTGTGCTACTAACATAGGTATAAGTTTGTATTGTTACTAACACCATGATTATGTTTGTTTAGGTTTAAGTTATATTATATGGGCCCTGTCGCCTTAAAAAAATGGATTAATAATAAATAATAGGGCTTTCGGCCTTCGTCCAGAGGGTCTCACCACAGACATAAATCTAAATGACTTGATTGTATGTACTTCGCGTGCCAAAAACGGAATAAAGTTACAATCAATAATCGTAATCTGAGCTTTTCATTTAGCATTATCGACACCGAAAATCCACCGAAATCTAGAAAAAGGCCTTTGTATGCTATATTGACCTGTGAAGAATGTATAGAAAAAGTTGGCCGAGGCATTGGAAATGTTTTCTTTCATTGGTAAGTAAATTTGTTTTTAAATTGTTTGTGAAAAAGTGGCACGCTATATCTATTTAGATTTATGCAATGATATTCAAATAAACAGATACGCTATACACTCACAAAACAATTGAAAAAGTTTTCCGCACACACACTTTTCATTCATCTGACATTTCACTACTAGTCGAAAGGGATGCCTTGATAAAACCAACAAGAAAAAAAGAGACAGCTAGTATTTGTCACTTGCGTGTGAATGTAAACAAACATTATTCTGACCACCAATGTTGTTATCTTTTTCTAACCTCCAAATATCAGAATTTTAGGAAAAAAATTAAATAAATTAGTAAATTGAGGTGAATTGTGTACTTACATATGGTATGAGATCCCTTCTGTTTTATGTACTTTGGTATCATAATTAGTACAATTTCTATTTCTTTTTTTCTACAACACACGATGGTATTTTTTTAATTTTGTTTTTGTTTCAAAAAAGCCTATCGCTCTTCGCCATGCGTGACATTAACTAAAGACTAAGGTCACAATTGTGACCTATTCAAGTCTTCACAATGCGCGCGCTCATAACCTATCTGTTTATTTGAATATCATTGGATTTATGTCTGTGGTCTAGACAAGTTACATTCTCTAAACGAAAGCGTCGCAATAGTGATAGGAAAATTTTCAAAAATGTTGATTGTCAAGCGCTATCGAAATGCCACGTGATTAAGAGGAAATACGGTCGCAGACATCCGACTGAATATCCTAAGTAAAAAGTCGTAATTCGAGGTTTGGCTCTCGCCTATTTCCTCCTCCAATATTGGAGCAATTTAAAATACATTGCTCAAACTGAAAAAGAAAGATATATACTATGCCGCTATGTTAACTTTTTTGATGAAACATTATCTTTAGAAGCACTAGAACCCTCAAACAGGTCAAAATTGCGCTGTCAATAGAGGCCTAGTGTACACATTTGGCAAAAATAAACGAAAAATAAAAGCACAGGGGCATAGTATATATCTTTCTTTTCTAGTTTATGGAATATCTTTTAAAATGGTCCAATATTGGAGGAGGAAATAGGCGAGAGCCAAACCTCGTATTATGACTTATTACTAATTAAATTCAGTGGGAGCTCTCTGCCCACATTTCCTTTTAATCCCATACATTTTGGCATTTTGACCATCGTCTTCGCTAATAACCTATGACACATTCTCAAGAGCCACTGCTCCCATAACCTGATACATACTGCACATACATCTGCACACTCAAAATAACCTTGCTCTAAGAGCTTATAGTAAGCTTAGTACAAGAAGAGAGAGGCCTATGCTTAGCAGTGGGCGAAGTCGGGCTGTGGATGATGATGATGATGATGAAGAGCTTATGGTCATCCCCTTGGTATCTATAGTATTTAGTTGTGGATGTACGTGATATCACAGGGCTTTCGGCCTTACCCCTGGTTTCTCTAATGCAGAGAAAGTGTTGTGTAAATGGAAAACTCTTAACCTATTCCAATCAATAATTTAAGACCAACAAATCATTTCATTAAAATTCACTCGATACTACATAAAAGACCAATAATGAAATGATAAAATAACGAAACACACTATACAAGTTCTTAAATAGTTCTTGCTCCGGTATGCGGTACCATAATTATTTTATTGTCATTTTTACATCAATATTTTTACCATTCATATTTCCATTACTCGATAATAAAAAGTAAACCGATACTCTATCGATATGGTATTAATAAAGAACTAATATTCGTGTGTAACGGTAGGGGTGCGCCTGCGCAGCTTGACGTCTCTTGTCGCTACACATCCAAAGAGATGGCCAGACGAAATCGATTACGATTCGCAGGTGCAAATAATGATATTTTTATCGATAAAAAACTCACACGAATACTTTTTCGGCCATTTTTTAGCCTTGATGATGTTATTAAATATTAATAGATTGAAATGATTATTTCATAAATATTGATAACTTGTTAATAAAATTATTGTGCGATGGCCATGTTTGAGGATTAAATTAATGTTGGTCAATGATGTTAGAAAAAGCTAATAATACAGCTTTCGCAAGAAATATGATATCAATATCGGCAAGATCGATGCTAGTGTTTATTAGTGCTATCGTTTTCGACATCATTGAACCAGGGAAATGTCAAGCAGTTAATAATATACAATCATCTATATATCTGCCTAGCCTTTTTTCCCAACTACTTTGGGGTCGGCTTCCAGTCTAACCGGATTCAGCTGAGTTCCAGTGTTTTTAACCCCCGACGGAAAAAGAGGGGTGTTATAAGTTTGAGGTGTGTTGCTGTGTATCTGTGTGTCTGTGTATCTGTGTATCTGTGTATCTGTGTGTCTGTCTGTGGCATCATAGCGCCTCAACGGATGAACCGATTTTGATTTAGTTTTTTTTGTTGGAAAGGTGATTGTGTCGAGAGTGTTCTTAGCTATGTTTAAAAAAAACGGTTCAGCCGTTCAAAAGTTATGGGCGTTTTACTGTTTGAATCGGGATGATTTCGCAAGATAAATGTGTCGGGGGTTTTTAAATTTTACTTGTACATGAAGCGACTGCCTGTCTGACCTCCACAACCCAGTAACCGGGTAACACAGTACCCCTTGGCTAGACTGGTGTCAGACCTAAAGCTTCTGACTACTCGTAACGACTGTCAAAGATCTTTAAATGACAGCCGGGACCAACGGCATAACGTGCTTTCCGAGGCACGGAGGAAACTAATAATATACAATCATCTGCGGTTTTAATAAATTCAAGTTAGGAGAAGCCTATTTCTTTTTTTTTTTATATATTATATACTAGCTTCTGCCAGCGGCTTCGCCTACGTGTATTATACATATGAACCTGCCTCTTGAATCACTCTATCTATTTAAAAGACCGCACCAAAATCCGTTGCGTAGTTTTATATATCTAAGCATACATAGGGACAGACAGCGGAAAGCGACTTTTGTTTTTAACCCCCGACGGAAAAAGAGGGGTGTTATAAGTTAGACGTCTGTTGCTGTGTATCTGTGTGTCTGTCTGTGGCGTCATAGCGCCTCAACGGATGAACCGATTTTGATTTAGTTTTTTCGTTTGAAAGGTGATTGTGTCGAGAGTGTTCTTAGCTATGTTTGAATAAAATCGGTTCAGCCGTTCAAAAGTTATGGGCGTTTTACTGTTTTAATCGGGATGTTTTCGCAAGATAAATGTGTCGGGGGGTTTCTTAAATTTTGAAATTTTACTTGTATACTATGTAAGGATTTATATTAACACGCTTTTATTAGCTTGGTACGTAGATCTATTTATCTAAGTAACGGCACCATTGAACGTGATTTTCACCTCCTTCAAAACGTTGGATTTATTTGAAATTGTGCAGCCTTATCAAGGATGATGACAATGCAAAAAAAAAAGAAAACAAGAAAGTTGTCTTATTTTTTTATAACTAAAAGGTAGAAAATAAATAATAGTTTAAAAACCACGCTATAATAGAAAACCAAACTATAAAGTAGAAAATAATTTTCAATTCTAAATTAAGAATAGTGTGGTTAGTAAAAAGAAATTATATATTATCGTAAGAAAGCGTGGACTCGCTACCTAGAGATCAGTATCTCTAGTTACTTCTTGATAACTATTAATCACCTTTTCAGTATATCTGTAATATTATCAAAATTAAATGTCTCGTGAGTACACAACACCTCATTTTGGTGGCGCCTCAAATTAACAGATCTGCTTGCCTAACAGCACAAAAAATACTCATTAGATAATTAGCTATTCAATTAGTTTTTACTGCTTAGGAAATACAGTAAAGTCTTATTCAAACTTTTAAGGAGGTCATGATAGTAACAGGTTAAATCCGGCTCAATCTAAATACGCGTTATTTGCGATAGGTATAAGATTTGTTCTTATCAAATTAGTATATTTTATGTTCATTAGGGTTCCCTACCCAAAAGGTCTATACGGAGCAATATTGCTGTCACCTACGTGTCTGTCTGTCCGTCGTCCGTTACACAGGTTATTCAGCCAAACGGTTGTCTTCAAATTGTTGACCCAAAGCCAATGATATTCAAATAAACAGATACGTTATACACTCACAAAACAATTGAAAAAAGTGTTCCGCGCAGCAGCGGCAGCACACATACACACTTTTCATTCTTCTGACATGTCAACAAGTCGAAAGGGATGGCTTGATTAAAACAACAAGAAAAAAAGAGACAGCTACTGTTTGTCACTTGCGTGTGTATGTAAACAAACATTATTCTGACCACCAATGTTGTTATCTTTTACTAACCTCCAAGTAACAGAATATTAGGAAAAAAAAAAAAAACATTAGTAAACTGAGGTGTATTGCGTACTTACATATTATGGTATGAGATCCCTTCTGTTTTATGTACTTTGGTATCATAATTGTTACAATTTCTAAATACACACGATGGCATTTTTTTATTTTGTTTTGTTTCAACAAAGCCTATCGCTCTTCGCCATGCGTGACATAAACTAAAGAATAAAGGTCACAATTGTGACCTATTCGAGTCTTCACAATGCGCGCTCTCATAACATATCTGTTTATTTGAATATCATTGCCCAAAGCCATATAAATAGACATTTTTTTTGTGTCGTTGGCGCTTCGACAGAGATAAAATGGGGCGTAAAAAATATGCCTTCCCCATCGAATAGGGTTTTGTTGTATAGAGCTCGTAGAGTAGATAAATATTAAATATTTTGTTATAAAAATTATTGAAAAACAAAGGAATAAGAAGCCACCAAAGTCAGCAAATTTTTTACAAAGTTTTGTTCCGGTTTTTTTTAACTTTATATTGGAACTTTAAATTTGGTGTTAATGTTTAGTATATTTTACTAACAATTACCAATTTGTTGATAAATCAGATTTTTCTTTGAAGTTCCCTCTTTTTTAGGGTTCCGTACCCAAAGGGTAAAAACGGGATAGGACTATTACTAAGACTCCGCTGTCCGTCTGTCTGTCTGTCACCAGGCTGTATCTCATGAACCGTGATAGCTAGACAGTTGAAATTTTCACAGATGATGTATTTCTGTTGCCGCTATAACAACAAATACTAAAAACCGAACAATTTAAAAGATATTCCATGAATTGAAAAAGAAAGATATATATTTACTAGGCGCTATGTTTTGCTTCTTGTTGATACATTATCTTTAGAAGCACTATAACCCTCAAAAAAATCTCAAAATTGCGTTGTCAACAAAGGCATGTGTACAAATTTGACAACTATAAATGAAAAATCAAAAACACAGGGGCATAGTGTATATCTTTCTTTTCTAGTTTATGGAATATCTATTAAATTGGCCCAATATTGGAGGAGAAAATAGACGAGAGCCAAACCTCGTATTATGATGGTTTGCTAAGGAAATTCAGTCGGAGCTCTCTGCCCACATTTCCTTTTAATCCTTTACATTTTGGCATTTCAACCATCGTCATCATCGTATGAGACATTCTCAAGGGCCACTGCCCTGATCTGACAAAGCGATCATAGTTCGACTGTAAAAAATGGTCAGATGTATACAAGTCACATATATCTTATCCTTATGCACACTCAAAATAACCTTGCTCTAAGAGCTTATGGTCACCCTCCTGGTTTCTATAGTATTTGGTTGTGGATGTGATATCACATGGCTCTCGGCCTTACACCTAGTTTATTATTGCGTTTTTTGATAAATCAGATTTTTCTTTGAAGTTAACTCATTTTTAGGGTTCCGTACCCAAAGGGTAAAAAAGGGATCCTATTACTAAGACTCCGCGGCCCGTCCGTCTGAATGTCTGTCACTAGGCTGTATCTCATGAACAGTGATAGCTAGACAATTGAAATTTTCACAGATGATGTATTTCTGTTGCCGCTATAACAACAAATACTAAAAACCGAATAAAATAAATATTTAAGTGGGGCTCCCATACAACAAATGTGATTTTTTTGCCGTTTTTTTTTTGTGATAATTGTACGGAACCCTTCGTGCGCGAGTCCGACTCGCAATTGGCCGGTTTTCCCATTACAACCAACTTGATTTTGCAGTTTGGTACGGAACTCTAATTGTGCGAAGTCCGACACGCACTTGGGGGGTTTTTATAAAATCATTCGCACCTGATGTGTTACCCTAACAATCGACAATCAAACAGTTCCAAATACGAAATACTCTTTTGAAGTCCATTCAGCCAGTAACAATTAATATTACAAGGTACGTAACCTATGCAACCTAAACCGTTGCTAGTGTCGAATTTTTGGAAAAACTCTACATTACCGAGACAACAACGAGGGCCTCGTCATCTTCATTATCATCAAACCCTGTCTGAATGCAGAAAATGGAAGAGTTGATGGCTTATTGTAATACTATCAATCAATCGACTAATACAATTCAAAGGGTCTCCAAATTAGATAGAACATTGTAACTGATAAATTAAGGTTCCCTATGGCGAACAAACTTAGTATTGTAGTGACATCTATACCGACACACTTGAACTACGATATTGAACCCGTCGCACAATGGGGGCTATTTCTCGCCAAACTTCTTGGCCGTACTGACAGCTAAAATGGCTGCGCAGTAGTAAATCTCATACAAAAACAGCACTGATCCATGCCTTGCGCATCTGAAACCAACTTCAGGGCGGCCCAGAAGTTTGGCGACATCTATACCGCGTATAAATTCGCCGCCATATTGCATTATAAATGTCAAATTTCATAGATTTTTGCCTTTTAGAGCGAGTTTATTAAAATTGTTAGGGTTCCGTAACCAAAGGGTAAAAACGAGATCCTATTACTAAGACTATGCGGTCCGTCTGTCTGTCTGTCACCAGGCTGTATCTCATGAACCGTGATAGCTAGACAGTTGAAATTTTTACACATGATGTAATTCTGTTGCCGCTATAACAACAAATACTAAAAACAGAATAAAGTAAATATTTAAGTGGGGCTCCCATACAATAAAAGTATATTTCCTCGTTTTTTGCGATAATAGTACGGAATCATTCTTTTACGAGTCCGACTCGCACTTGGTCGGTTTTTTTTATTGTTGTGAAAAATTTCCAAATATAAAAGATTAAGATAGGCACGGGATTTACCTACCACTGTTTTAATAGAGTTTTATGTTTCAGAAATGATAACTATTCAATTTTTTTTAGAAAAAAGGGGATACGCGTAACTGATTTTATATTTAATCACACTTCTACGGCATTAGAAATTATTTTAATTCAAACTTTGCTTCCATGCGCGTTATAACAAGGTTTAAAAGCTATATTTATGGACCTTAGTCAATGTTCCAAGTTTTAACTGACGTTAATTAGGTCATATGTAGTCCTACATCAAAAAAATGATAAGCACCATAAGTATACAACAGCTTGACAACAACCATCGGGAGTAACACAGCAGACATAACAAATACCCTTCTGGTCCGAGGATCCACCTTTTTAACCGACTTCCCAAAAAGGAGGAGCTTTCTCAATTCGACCGTATATATATATTTTTTTATGTGTGTTCGCGGATAACTTCGTCGTTTATGAACTGATTTTGATGATTCTTTTTTTGTTGGAAAGGAGATATCCCAAGGGCGTGCGTACCATGAAAAGGAAACCAGGATCTGATGATGGAATCCTAGAGAAATCGAGGGAACTCCTCAAATATTATAGGCATACATGGAGCGATTTCGGTATTTTCAACAAAAATGCAATCATTTGCACTCAGAAAGTACCATTTGGTGAAGTGGAACTGATGAAGAAGACCACAATGGCCACTGGAAACCCGAAATAAAACAATGTATCCTAGTCGTGTTTGGGCTTATTGGAATTGTCATAAATTGTACTTTGGCTATAAATGGAGGTTGGAGGTACCTACCAAAACTAAAAAGAGAAAAATAAAAAACTTTTTTACAAAAAGACAAACCGACTTCCAAAACAAAACACTTCAAAGTGAAAAATAATTTTCTTTTCCGAAGTCGGTGTCGAATAACGGAAAACAATGGGTACAAAAGACACCGACTTCGAAATAGAAAGTTATTTTTCACTTTGAAGTGTTTTGTTTTGGAAATCGGGTTGTCTTTTTGTTAAAATGTTTTTTTTTAATGGAGGGTGAAAAACTTTTCACCAGGTTTCTTACACCTCTTGGCACCGATACTTCATTATGAACTAGCGTAGCTTTCGTGCATCTACTTCATCATGACGTCATCATCTTCACTTTCTCAAACTATAAAAGCTTTTTATCCGACTGCCGAAGGAGGGTAAAGTAATTATCAGTCTATGTATGTATGTATGTATGTTTATTCCTATGTGGCGTTCTAGAGACCAAACGCGTAGGCCGATTTTGATGATTCTTACTCTTACTTATGAGTCTTAACTCTGCGAGTGTCATAGGCTACATAAAAATTGGATAAGAAAAAAATGGCGGCTTTTGGGCGCCATTTTGTAGGAGGGATTTTTTTTTTCTTGCTAACCCATCGTGTGGGGTTTCAAAATAAAGGGTGATTTAAGAGGTGATTTCAAAAATACATAACACTTATATGTTTAAATGAACCTAATTTAAAAAAAAATAACTAAAAGGTTGTAAATAAAAAATATTAACTAAAAAAAACAAAAAATCCCGACTGCTTCAAAAGCGAATTAAAAAGAAGTAAACAAGAAGAAAATCATGCTGTGCAGTCGGAGGATACATCTGGTTTTGGTCAGCCAGCTCGCGAATATGTATCCTCCTCCTTTTTGCTAGCTATAACTTCCTACATTTGTGATGAAGGCGCTGAAATACATAACGCCGTGGTGGCCCAGTGCCTAAGATCTCGCCTCTCGTGTCAAGCACGTCGTCATTTGAAAGCCGGGCAAGTACCAATGTGGCTTTTTCACAATGTGGCGAGGATAAACGAATAAATAAATGACCCAAGGCTCTCCTATTGATTCAACTAAACCCATAGATAATCCTCCATGGCGGCAAAGGTATTCATTTAATTTAACATTGTAATGAGACACGTCAAGCACTCGAAACCGTCGACGATGAAATATGACTTGTCTATGATTTATTAGAACATATTATCTTTTTTTCTCCATTCACCTTCATCTCTAAATGTAAATAAAGTTTGGCGTTTGATTTAATAATACTTGTTAGGGAGATCAATGTATTGGTTATTTGAATAGTTTTATTTTGTTTTTGTTTCGTTCTACTTACAAAACATTAACGTCGTGGTGGCCCAGTGGCTAAGACAAGACAACAATGTGACTTTTTCAAATTTACGTGTACTTTCTAAGTTTATCTTGGACATCACAGGCAACGGTGAAGGAAAACATCGTGGACCTGGACTTATATAGTTAATGTAAGTCTGAAATAGCCAATTCAGAGGCCTGTGGGGTTTCCAGAGGCGGCTTAATTAACTCTGACACCAGAGGTGGCCACATCTTCACACGAAAAAGAAAGAAAGACTTACAAACGTTTTCTTTACAAGTTACTTTTACAGAGAAGTTTCGTAAGTATTTTTTTCCTGTGTATCAAGTAACAAGCCCGCCAAACTACGGCAAAAATGCAACTCCTGAATGCCAGAATCAACAGTGGTGACCACTAGAAAAGCGCCGATGCAAAGAAGTTCGATGAAGCCCAGAAAAACGATTCAACAGTCGGCAGTTCTATCCTGCCAGTGCTAAGAAAACCTAAAATCATTTAAGCAGTACTCAACACTTTCCTTTTCAAAATTGTTCCATTCATGTTAACTCCTTTGAAAAGGCCTAAACAAATAATACACTTTTGTTTTCAGAGCTGAAACCTTTCACTATCATGTGGCCTGCCCTCCTTATTCTATTTATAAATAACTTAAACAAAGCCTCTGTCAAAGCCTTCAACTCAGATTCTATTACCAAAATCCTATCCCCACAGCCACACGTGCCAACTAATGAGTTTACCAGAAAATTACACAATTAGTGCTGTCCGATATAAACAGGCATAACAGCAGACCAGCAGTGAGCGATAGCCAGCCCCGGGCCATCCGTCAACCAATCACGAAAACCTCCCCCACGTATGCAAAGTAGCACTTAAGAAGGTTCTTGGCAAAACGGATGCGTTAAGTTCTATGCCCTATTCATTTGCGTTGTTAAAATGATTGACACATTCAATTAGTTGGGTGACCGGTAGACCTCCCAGCTCGGTTCTTAACTATTAACTTTACCAGTCTGCTTTGGACCCTGCAAATGTGCGAACTTTCCCCTCTTTATCCTACTTAGCCGTACTTTGGAAGATGGAGGGGAGGTCTGGTTAAGCTGGTCAGTTAAAAAGGGTAGGGTTATCGCATTGTCTTGTGGTTTCACTGTTGTTTTCTGCAATTAGTAAACGAATGGCGTGTCTCTGTTTAATAGGCCTTTCAGCGATACACATCGCTTCAACAAGGAATTTTGTTTTGACAGTGACTTATTGTTTTAACGTTAATTTTAGATTAATTAAAAAGGTTCTAGTTTTAACTTCCTCTGAAATGATTAAGGAGAAATTCAGGCAGGTGTGCAGGTAGCAATCAAAGGGAAAGAGAGGTTTAATAACCAATTAAAATGTTGGTAAAGAGGGATTAGTTTGGTGGGTGGGTGGTTGTTTCTGGAGTTGCGGCTGCGTATCGGAAGACACAGTGTGGAAAGGCCTCCCACTGGAACGATAACCTGATGAACGCTGCACGATCCCGCTGAATGGAAAACACTCAGGACCGGTTAATGTGGCGACGCTTGGAGGAGGCCTATGTCCAGAAGTGGACGTCATTCACCTGAAATTATTTTCTTTCTTACTTTATAAAATACTGGTATTCAGTCAATATAAAGCTGACCATATAAACACATCAACACGGTCTAGGGATATTTTTAAAAAAGCGAATTACTATCAATGTGTTAATTATTTATATGACATGTATATATTTAAAAGATAGGTTATTTAATATTCTACCATTTTTTAATAATGGTTAAGGTACTTCGATTAAAATTTCAGGATTTTATGGAAAAAAAAATGAAGCATAGACGTAAACCGTATATGAATTAACTTTTAATTTATGAGTAAAAACTGAAAAAAATAGGAAAATCATTTAATTTGTGTTTTTAACTTGAAGTTAGTAGTCTGAGAAAGCGCCCATGATGTTCATAACACATCGGCAACGATTCGGCATGCTCGTTTTGCTGCGGAATATTGTCCCATGTCCTTCTGAGGTGCGCAAAAAGTTGATCTTCTGTAGCCAGATTTTCAGGAACTTCCTTCAGAGCTCTTCTTTGCAGCATATCCCACGCATGCTCAATGGGATTTAGATCTGGCGATTGAGCAGGCCAGTCTAAGGCCCTAACATTGTGTGTATGTAACCAAGCTGCTACCGTTCTCGCCGTGTGTGCCCGGGCATTGTCGTGCATGAGCAGGAAATCTTGCCCCATTTGTGTTCTGTGGGGCAAGATTACGGGCCCCAGCACCTGTTGGACGTATCTTTCTGCCGTCATATTGCCCCGCACCCAAACGAGATCCGTCCGTCCTCCTAGACGAATTCCTGCCCAAACCATAATTGTTCCTCCTTGGTATGGGTGAACTTCCTGAGGGTTCTGAAAACGGCTCCATCGTCCAGGAACTCGCCAAACACGCGTCCTTCGTGAATCTGGATGGAAGCCGAACCTGGATTCATCCGTGAACAGCACATTGGACCATTGCTCACGGCCCCATTCCACGTGGTTCCGAACCCATTCTAATCGTCGTCCACGATTGCCTCTCCGTAAAGGTGGGACCCGGAGTGGTCTACGAGAGCGTAGATTGCTTTCATGCAGTCGCCTTCTTACAGTTTGGTCACTCACAAGCAATTGGTGTTCCACTCGCAGCCTTTGGACCAATTGAGTCGCCGTTGCATTTGGTTGAGCTCGCGCAGTAATTTGCAAAAATCGGTCTTGTCTGGGGGTAGTGATGCGACTTGGCCCCCGGTGCCTCTCCGCTACTTCACCTGTGGCACAATAGCGTGTCCACAATCTTGAAATTACATTTTGGTGGGTACCTATGGCCTCAGCAACATTACGCTGAACAGACCCAGCTTCCAGCATTCCCACAGCTCGTAACATCTCCGCCCTCGTCAAATGTTGGCGTTGCATGGCTACAATACCTCAATTTTAACTTTATCTTTGGTTTAAAAATGAAAAAAAAACTGTAACTAAACGTAATTCGTATTGTTTTCTAAATTTCGCACAAATGAAAATTCCTTCTCCTACACATCAAGACATTTTTATGCCACCGAAACAAAAGAATTTTCAAAAATTTGAATTTGGAATTAGTCTGAGATAAATTACAAACAAATCGGTGTATAAAAGATTCCAATGCGGCCAGTACTTTTCGAGTTATTTAATTGAGTATGAAATATCCCTAGACCGTGTTGATGTGTGTATATACAAGGTAATTTAATATTCTTTAGTTATGTAATTTTATAACTTTTTTGTATATCCTACCGCCAATCTCACCAACTCACAATAGAACAGACAGACGGACCGCGGAGTCTTAGTAATAGGGTCCCGTTTTTTACCCTTTGGGCACGGAACCCTAAAAAACGATGCTTTGTTTTGAAACCAATAAAGCGGTATCAAAGTTAAAATCCTAATCAAAGTTTTGTTTGCATTCACCCATGCATTCTTATTCACCCCGTGTAATGGTATTGTGAAAGTTTTTTTTTTATTAGTTTTAGGCTCGCGTTTGACAACTATCTCGCCTGATGTTAAGTGATGATGTGGTCGCAGGTGAAGCACGCTTGCCTAGAAGTAACCTATTCACTCTTGACTTGAAGACCCCAAGGTTGTATGACGAAACAAAGCGGCGTAGGGAATTCCACTCCTTAGCTGTACTCACAATGACTCCTTCATCAAAGACTGGTCCCAAATATCCCTAGATAATTAAAAATTGAAGGAGAATGGAATATTCTTTGTCCTGCAGTGGACAAATAAATTTTCAAAACCAAAACCTCCCTGTATCGCCGCATCAGCTTCACAGTCACACCTTCAAATATCAATTTATTCACACTATATACCATCACAAAACACCGCAATTACAGCTAAAGATACCAAGACGTCTACATTACGTTTTAAATTAGATCATGACATTCGTCAGTTTTTTTTATTTGATTTACACGCACAATGGCGTCTTGTGGCGACCAATCAAATCCTCAGGCGGGTTGTAATGAAGTTGTATCGTATACAAACTGCTTTCTGCTACTTTTTATAGGTATATTTCAATTAGGAGTTATAATAGCAAAGGGTAGGCTGTCGATGGTTCATAGATTATGTTAGAGAGGTGTTATTCTTTTATCGGTTGAAAATAGAGACCGAAGTGTAGGCAGTTCTAATTCATTGAACAGAACTGCCCAAAAATTCCTGATCAATTTTCGCACCAAAAAGCTTTTTGTGCCTACTCATTGTTTCCCGCAGTCCCGCTTTTCGACACCGACTTCGGAAAAGAAATTTATTTTTGCTTTGTAGTTTTTTTGTTCTGGAAGTCGGTTTGTTTTTTTGTTAAAAGGTTTTTATTTTTCTCTTTTTAGTTTTGGTAGGTACCTCCAATTATCATGATTATCATTTCATCAGCCCAAGTACATCTCATGGTGATTCCAATAAGCCCAAACACGACAAGGATACATTGTTTTATATTTGAGTTCCAGTGCCTACCGGCTTCATCATCAGATCACTTCGATGGTGCTATTTTCATCAGTACCATTTATTTATAAGTATTTGCTTCATTATAGTCGGTTAACTATTCGAGATATCTTATGCCCGTGACATATTTAGCATTTAGGAGTTCAGGTGGCCATCTGTGGTCTTTTTCATCAGTTCCACTTCATCAAATGATACTTTCTGAGAGCAAATGATTGAATTGTTGATGAAAATACCAAAATCGCTACATAATTGCCTATAATATTTGAGCAATTCCCTCGATTTCTCTAGGATTCCATCATCAGATCCTGACCTGATGATTACGGGACCAACAAGGAAGTATACCCTATCAAACAAAATAAGATTTTTTGAAATCGGTCCAGGCGTCTTTGAGTAATCGGGGAACATACATTAAAAAAAATCGACGAATTGAGAACCTCCTCCTTTTTTTGAAGTCGGTTAAAAATAGCCGCGCTATACCTATAGTCTGAGTTGTTATGCTTCTAATCAATATTTTTGGAGGTCGATTTGTGCTTGCTGGGAGTTCGCACTCCGTTTTTTGAACCCCTTGCACCTCGGGTAAAGACGACCCTGTTGGCAGATGCTTCAATAGGGTTTTCTCAAGTTTTAGTTTATATGACAACGCTGCTGCTTTATCCTCTCTAACTTTCCAAACACATTTGGAGTATTTGTCACCAGTCTTTCGATGGAAAACCACAACGAATGCTAAGCACTGTTTTATTGAAATCTACTAAAACTTGGGTAACACGAGGCTATTTCAAGAAGTTAGACCAGCAAGCAAATTTTCTATCTAAGCCATCTTTGTGTAACGAATTTCTTCCTTGCCTCGGAAAGCACTTACAGCCATTGGTCCCGGCTGTCATTTGAAGATCTTTGACAGTCGTTACGGGTAGTCAGAAGCTTGAGCCAAGAGGTATCGTGTTACCCAGTTACTGGGTTGTGTCAGATAGGCAGTAGCTCCATGTAAAACACTGGTACTCAGCTAAATCAGGTTAGACTGGAAGCCGTGCCCAACATAGTTCGGAAGAGGCTAGGCAGATGATGGGAGATAGTAAGCAAGTTATGTACTAGCTTATCTATTATCCTGGCTTAACTGAATGACTAGCTGCTGATGGCACAATCTTGCTATCCTAACTAAATTTGCCGTGTGTAACTCGGAATCATCTATATAAAGGTTAAACAAATGCATGTGGACCCCATAGTCATGATCTAGCCTGCCCCTTTGCTGCTCCCTAGCGACGCCCTGGGCCGTGGTCCTTACCCCACAGGAGGTCGGTCTCAGTATGGTCGCTTAGGTTTAGCTTTTTATTGCCCTGGCTGGAGGCTCTAATTTAGTCTCCACAGGATCGCCCGATCACTATGGGACCGAGACGTGGTCGCTCACAATGGGCCTTATAAGAAAGCTTAAAGTCACCCAAAGGACAATAGAGAGGGCTATGCTCGGAGTTTCCTTGCGTGATGACACCAGAAATGAGGATATCCGCAGGAGAACCAAAGTTTCGGTAACTTTGGTTCTCCTGCGGATATAGCATATAGCATAGCTCGAAGAATTGCCAAACTTATGTGGCAGTGGGCAGGGCACATTGCTCGCAGATCGGCTGGCCGATGGGGCCGAAAAGTTCTGGAATGGCGACCGCGAACCGTAAGACGATACGTTGGAAGGCCTCCCACTAGGTGGACCGATGACTTGATTAAGGTTGCGGGAAGGTGCTGGATGCGAGACACACGGGATCGGTCAATGTAGCGATGCCTGGGAGGCCTATGTCCAGTAGTGGACGTCTTTCCGCTGAAATGATGACGATGATGATGATGAGGATCGCCCCGTTAAGCATTAGCCAATCACTTTGATTGAACTGCGAGAAGTCCAAAAATGGATCCCAGTCTTCCTAGAGACTGCTTCAAACCCGAGAGATGTTTCTTCTCATTCTAAATGTGAGAATTCTCAGTGCGGATTTATCACACCATAACAATTCGCCGACAAGTATGTTAATCTATGACAGTATCAAGTGAGACATTGTCAGTGTCGGCGCGGGCGCATCCCAGCGGGGGCAGATTGCGCGCGCATGACACAGCGCCGAAGATGCACGAACGCTCCCGATTGACGCTCATGCCTTCAATACGAAGGCATTATATTGGCAATGGATCAAAAGCTTTCTTTCTTTACAGAGAGCTTTGTACAAAAAACATTGATCCGTTTGAAATTTGAAACAGATTTTTTAATGCAAATCATCTCTATTCTCTGTTGTAAACACAGACATAAATCTAACTAAATAACGCAAGTTTCTCCATCTGTATGAAAACAAGCGTGCCACTTTTTCACAAACAATTTAAAAACAAATTTACCTAGTTACCAATGAAAGAAAACATTTCCAATGCCTCGGCCAACATTTTCTATACATTCTTTACAGCTCAATAAGGCTTAAAAAGGCATTTTACTAGATTTCCGGTGCAGATAATGCTAAATGAAAAGCTCAGATTACGATAATTTATCGTAACTTTACTCCGTTTTTAGGGTTCCGTACTGAGACTCCGCGGTCCTTTTGTCTGTTACCAGGCTGTATCTCATGAACCGTGATAGCTAGACAGTTGAAATTTTCACAGATGATGTATTTCTGTTGCCGCTATAACAACAAATACAGAATAAAATTAATATTAAGTAGGGCTCCCATACAACAAACGTGATTTTTGTGCCGTTTTTTGCGATAATGGTACGGAACACTATGTGCGCGAGTCCGACTTGCACTTGGCCGCTTTTTTGGCACGCGAAGTACATACAATCGCCATCTAGTTAGATTTATATCTGTGATTGTAAATCATTCACTTTAAAATGTAAGTGTGAGGGCTAACATCTTATAACGCCTTGAATTATGTATATGGACCATTATAGTGGTGCTCCACAATTACACAAATTAGATACACTAGGTAACGTTCAGGTGGCTTTATTAATTCCTGGAAGGTCTCTAAAGTAATTTTTTTTTAATTTTTCGATTAATTGAACCGTCTGATGAAAAACATCACTAAAAAGCTCATACCAACCTAACAACTTAAGCCCGCCGCACCCACAACACGCCAACAGCAATAATTACCCTCCATAACCATATTTTCCAGAAAATTTTCCACTCCGATGAACCTCAAAAAACAAAAGAGTAGCGGCATCAGTAACATCATAAATACGTCACCAGCCGAACACGGTCAAATCATAAAACTCATCAGAGGGCATAAACCGCGGCCATATTGGAAACTGGCGGCATTTAATAATCTCATTGAAAATGTTGATTAAAGCGAGAAGACGCCTGCTACAAGCTTTATTAATAGGCTTATGATTGCGGGCTCTATTAAAAGTTATCACAACACCACCGGACAGGTTGAACAAGACGAAAGTCGATTCTGTATGGCCAAAGAATCGATAAGCCAACGACAGTGTTGTACAGACCTCGCGTACCGTTTCACAGCGGCTTTTGTTTTTCGTATGTGGCGTGTATAATTCAATTACCTGGCCATCAATTACGGTTTATTATACAGTTGCAATTTTATATGGATTCAAGGTTGAAATAATTATGTTGTATCTGATCGCTATCAGCTGATACCTACACTTTTTTAATAGTACAACATCCTCGGCCAGAGTGTAAAAATAATCTAGACTTTTTCAAACTGACACGGACGTTTAAAAATCAGCCACAAAGGTTTTACACTTCGTAAACTCCTAGTCTATGGCTTGACGGGCCTCCTGTGCCTGAGTGATTGAATGCGAGAGCAAATTATAGGCTGTATGGACACCTTATTACTGCTCGGACTGTTAAAGCAATTTAGCTGACATTTAAATAATTCCGCACCGAATGAGGGCACCAAGTAATGACGGTTTACTTAATGTTACCTCGGCAACACCATGGAGCTTGCTTTTTAAAAATTGTCGCGTGCCGCGAGGTTTTCACGTTACAAGACTTTTAATTTTGAGGTCTTCTTTAGAAAGTGTCATTAAAATCCAGTTATTCCATTTTTGAAAATGTTTTTTAAAATGCCAGTTAGGAATTCTATTTTCTATTTTCTGTTTTTAGCAAAATGGCGGCAGGGTTAGGCGAACGCGCTCTCGACTTTGATTCGCGATAAATAATCTCGATTTTATCAATATCGTTAGTGTAAATCAGATAGCTCTTTAGATCTGAATAATGATGATTTACCTTATGGGACGACCTAAGTATGATTTACATCTTCCTTCTCAAGACGATTACGCCAGAAGGCTTCAATATCTAGCTAATTTATTGATGTTTATAGAGGAAAAACTGTAAATATTTAGAATGTCAAAGATATAAATAAAAAACTTTACCCAATTTTAACATGACAACAATTAAAAGAATACCGTTTTATAAAAAACCGCCACCGGTTGACGCTCATCAAAAAATTTATCTCCGATAAAAAAAAAACACAAATCAAAGGAGCCGTTAATCAAAACTTCGCAGTGATTACACACCATGTAAATTAAACACTTACGGTTCCCACCAAAACACGAGATCGGCAACTAAACAAATTCAGAGGCAATTACAACTTCTCCCTTGTATTAGCAACAAAATGAACTTGGGACTAATGATAGTGGTGGCGGCATGTTATGGGGGGCAATTACGTTGTGGGTAGCACAACAAAATCCGGTAGTTAATTAGGCTAAATTGTATAATGTTGGTGCGGCAGTTTGCGACGAGTAATTGCGGGCCCCTGGGCCCCTGCCGCGGCCCGGGCTAGCGACGGCCAGTCTGAAGGTAATTCTCTGATTTATTAACTAGTTCTCTCTGGTGATGTGTGGAATACTGACGGGTGAGGATTTGAGGCTTTTTAGTTGTGGAATTGCAGAAGCTTTGTGATTGACACCGTGGAAGGTAAATGTCGGACGGCTTTTTACAACTTAGTACATGTAAAATGTGAAATAAACCATGACTTTATTTGTCCACTTTGATGTGTATTAAAAGAAGTATGATTATACGAGAGAATATGATGAAAAGTTAAATTTCCATTTCTACATTTTCCTGGTTAGGCTACAAACTTTTCAAACGCGCCTCGTAATATAAGATTTACCCGCCTTCCTACAAAATCACAAAAATATCTCATTAGTGAATAAATGAATAAATAAGTTACATTTAAGGTGAATTAATTAATAAGTAGGCATTAATAGACCATAATAGTACATGACATGACATAAAAATAGAAAAACATAGACAAATAAAAACATTGGAAATACAACTGAAGTATTATTAAAGAAAAATATTAAGCGCTATTCCTCTCTCCTAGACACTGACTGTATCTATTATGTTGCTGTGCCTGACAGGGTCCATAATTGTTTCTGTGACTTATATTTAACACCTGTATGTACATTGTGGATGCAATAAATTGAATTTGAATAAACCATTGTCCGCTCGATCCAAAGGACTATCAAACAATTACCTCAATATGGAGAAAATTGTTTTGAAGGAATTCTCCGTACCTCTATACTTTCTACCAAACTATGCCTCCAAACTACTACGTAATGGACATCATACTTCAAACATATATTAATAAAAAAGGTGTCGTTATTCCTCTCAAATTAATGCTTCACATCAAGGAGTCGCGAAGATACCCAAACCAGTTATATCTCTATAACTCGTAAGTACTTCACATAAACGTATAATTAACTATCAAATCACTCAGCTGACAGCCAATTAATAACGGCCAGAAGACTTGTCTTTCATAATTTGAATTATTACCCGATGGTGTGCGGATAAATAAAAACAAAATCAAATTATGGGCCATTTATATAAACCAATTTGCATGGCATACTGTTACGACCTGGCGACACCGGGACATTATCTGTGGTCGGCCCATTTCAAACCAAACTAGTATAGGTTGATGACTAACTACGTATCAGAATGGCCGTCACTTGCTTTCGCAACCAAAGGTCCAAATTAAAAAACATAACTGTCATAATATTTAAATTTCGAATGAGGATTAATGTCGGCGCAGTTTGTTTTTGGGATTGATGGATCACGATGGCGCAAAACTAGTCACGACTTTACGACCTTGCCGGAAACTGAACTTAGACGCAATAGCAGTCTTTTAAAAGCTACGTAAAGTTAATTTTAAAAACTCTGACGCTTATAACCATTCTCTTTCCAAGTGTTCCTAGCATCCTCTGAATAATATTGCAACAAGATAATATAGTGTTTCATGCAAAGCAATAGGCGAGCGGATTTATTATGTACAAAAAATAACAAAGTGCCTATTCGAGGTTCAAAAAGAAGGAAAGGTTTGTTTAAGAAGTCTTTAAGTTATTGTCACAAGATTAAGCTAATGTTGTGATAAGAATAACTTAAAGACTTCATAAGTTTCTACAACAATATCTCAAAAAAAAACTCATAATCTTTCAACAAACTAATAGATACTAATTGAAGGCAATAGCAAGTGTCACATACTTGCGACACGAATAAACGCAGTCGCAATCAGCGGTTTAATCGAACGACTATCGCCTAAGGGCATTTGCGGTCACTTGACGTACGATGTGCGAACTCAGCAATTACCGAAGTCACTGATTACACGGTGCGACCGGCGACAGTGATAACCGAGTGTTCTTGACGATTGACGACTGACAATCGCAAGTGTGGAGCCGGCCTATTATGAAATATGAATGAGATGCAAAATAAGGTCGGCTTATGATAAAAATTGCTGTCAACACCTTTGAATATAGAATACCTAGCTATAATAGATTTATGAATATTACATGAAACTAGAATTTTAATATTAAAACGGTCTTAGGTAATATGCAGAATGAATACTGTAAACCAATGCTAATTCTACGAAACCCACAGCTAGTTCTACGAAAAGGCTAACCATTCTATGTTTACAAACTTTAGAGCTGATCCAGAAAGGGTGAATTCGCCGCAAAACGTTTTACGCGAAATCATTCGCGCGTTACTAGGCACCAATATATCGCGCCCACAAGCATCGTCTGCCGTAGTGCACGTATTTTGAATTCGCGATTCAAAATACGTGCACTACGCCAGACTCTCTATATATCCAGATACTAGTGAAGCCTTGTTGCGTCCACTTTACGCACGAATTTCAGAGCGAGTTCACTTATCAAGGGCAATGGAGCAGCAAAATTTTACACGGAATTGCCCTAATGCTCGCACGTTGGTACGCTCCTTCTAGACGCAACGTCCGCGCGGATTACGCGCGAGGGTTTCGCAGCAAATTCGCTCTTGGCTCTCTGGATGAAATGAAACTGTAACTTAGACCTTAAGTTACAGTTTCAGCATGAGCATTCAGATTTTACGGAACAGTTTTCAGAAGATGTATGGATAGCTGAATACGGTACGTTTACCTAAAGATAAGGTATACGTCAAGATTCTGCCGATAGAGAAGATTCTTATATGATACATTGGGAACCTCTCTTTCAGACAGATTGCCAGCAAATAAATTACAGGTGTTGCTTAGTTATCTATATGATTTTTGAATTGAAAAAGGTGGTGAAGCGATTTTTACTACAAAATTTTCTAAGGCGTTGGGTTCAGCGACAAGTCGTGTGTAATAATCGCACGTTTGCTGGTGCCCCCTTAAGGTGTTATTGATGATGTTCCAAAAACAAAAATCGTGAGTGATCATTAAGTCATTAAGTGTAATAATAAAGTGATCAAGCTTGTCCTGTTAAGGGGAAAAAACAAATTAAGGTCACTCCTTAATAATATTTTTTTTCTCTTGATCTAAAGAAAATTGCCCAATAACCAGGATTTACGTAAGTAATATTTTATTTACATAAATAAAAAGAACAATAAAGAAAGAAGTACCTCTAAGCAAAAAAACCAAGATCCAACTCCTGGTAAAAAAACCTACGAAATAAACACATAACAATACCTCTATATATGTGTGTATACTTGTGAAATCCAAAAACTTTAGTAAAATCTTGGCTTTTATGCACGGTTCATTTGTATTCCCAACCCGAATCATTGTAGGACGACGATAAGTTAAGACGATGAATAACGCCAACGACATTGAGAGAACAAAACGCGCGACCCAAAATTTTGTAGTTTTTTGTACTTTCCTTATCTGAGGTTTTTTTTTTAAATCATTGAATACAATGATTTAAAAAAACCGGCCAAGTGCGAAGCGGACTCGCGCACGAAGGGTTCCGTACCATTATAGCAAAAAACGGCATAAAAATCACGTTTTTTGTATGGGAGCCCCCCTTAAATATTTATTTTATTCTGTTTTTAGTATTTGTTGTTATAGCGGCAGAAATACATCATCTGTGAAAATTTCAACTCTCTAGCTATCACGCTTCTTGAGATACAGCCTGGTGACAGACAGACAGACATACGGACCGCGGAGTCTTAGTAATAGGGTCCCGTTTTTACACTTTGGGTACGGAACCCTAAAAAATACCTCAGATCATAATTTAAATAATTAAATTGTCTTTGAGATGGTGTCAATTTCAATCAAATGTTTTGGTGCGATTGTCATTTTTTTGTCCATTTTAGACAAAACTTTACAAATTAATTACGCCATTTTATACGAATAAATATCAAAATTTTCTTAGATCAAATTATAAACATATTACATTTTTTTTTCAAAAAAATTACAACTAGCCGTTTAGACGTGATTCTCATTCTAAAATCAGCAACTGAGGGGTATCTGCGCCTTAAGTAATTAAATGAATAAAATCGCTAATCGACTTAAGTGGCAGTGGACAGAGCACATTCTCTTAGAATGCGTGATCGATGGGGCCGAAAAGTTCTGGAGTGGCCGCGCACCGGACGACATAGCGTTGAAAGGCTTCCCTATAGGTGGACCGATGACCTGGTTAAGGGTGCGGAAAGCCGCTGGATGCGAGACACACAGAGCCAACAGTGGCAACACATGGCCTATGTCCAACAGTGGACTTCTTTCGGCTGATATGATGATGATGGTGACTAAAATAGCATTGTATTTAGCAATAGCGGACGCCTCACGGTTTCACCCGCGTAGTTCCCGTTCCCGTAGGAATACAGGGATAAAAAGTAGCCTATGTCACCCGGGGATAGCGTAGCTACCCAACGGTGAAAGAGTGAAAGTGTTTTGAAATCGGTCCAGTAGTTTATAAGTTTATTAATTACATACAAAAATAAAATAAAAACCTCCCTATAATACAAGTATATACACACTAAACTACTTTTAAACGTTTGATTTGACGTTTATATTAGAAGCTAGGAAAGTTCAAAATTATCATATCAAATAATGAATAGTTTATCACTACTTTTAGAGAAAAACGTACCTATTTACCTACCTATGTAGCAACTTAAAAATTAAAGACGGACACCGCAAAAAAGCCTCACAAATTCCACGCTGGACGCCGGAGAATGGAAACGGTATACAGCACAAAATCGTGATGAATTACGACGTGCTAACACCGAATTACCCACAGCGATGATTACACGGTTAACACAAAAATGATACCGCCATTACATTGATAGAACTGTGAGAAATTAGTGAGGCGAATCGCAAAACTGCACTCACCCGGACCGAATAACAATTACCGATATTAATCGATAAAATCGCTAATTTTAAGCTGTTGTTTAAGAAGTAGTTTGCACAAGGCATTACGATTGATCGATTAAGTAGTTTTGAGATTTCGAATTTGGTATAGTTCGAAAGTTGAATGAGCATAGAATAGCATTTTGGCAGCACTTTTCTTGTTTTGAAAATAGAATGGTAACTTTTTATTCTAACTGAGAGCATTTCAATTTAAGACCTTTTTTTTAAAAGACAATATATAGTTATAGATTGAATGGATTTGCATTATAGACAATATAGCAGTGTCAACCCTTTTTTTGTTTTGAAAATAGAATTGCGCCTTTTTTGTTCTTAAGAAAACACGAAGGCATTTCAATTTGTGATTTATGTGTTTTAACGACAATTCGTTTACAGAACAATGTAAAGACTGTAAAGGTACGCAACTCTAAAACATAAAATAAATTAACTGAAACAGAACCTACAAATTTTACACCCAGCAAAATTAAATTCAAAACAAACACAGAAAAACAAAAAATTGCCAGTAAAACTGAGAGAACTAGCCACAGGTAAGAACCAATATAATTTCATTATTCATTACCTACGCTCATCTTTCTCCATTTTTCTTAACCAACATAGTTACAAAATTGGTGTTGCAATGTTCAGCATTACGGAGGCCATAAAAGCTTATAGCATTCTGTACCATTATGCTTCATAAGCCTTCATCCTTATAAAGAGTAGCGAGTGCCAGTAGGAGAGTTTATAACCACTTAACTTTAAACTGAGGTTGCGTTCAGTAAGTACGCGTAATTGGTCAAATAGTCTCACTGAAATGATTTTTTGTGTGATTATTGATACTCGGGCAGATTTTTATATATTGAAAGTGATTTTTACTGAAAGTAAAGTTTTTAATTTAGTTGTTCCATTTTGGTCGTTGATGTCTTTTACTAGAAGAAAGTTACTCCTTATTTTTTTTTTACATTTTGTCTCGTTTAGGGTTTTTTGACCTAACCATAGCTGATAAATTTAAACTAAAGGATTAATACAGTTTGACATACTATTATATATAAAAAAGTCCGACATTTTTCAAAGTCAAAGTCAAATATATTTATTTCAACTAGGCCATTAAGCGGCACTTTTGAACGTCAACATTTAAAATTTACAAGTTAAAAAATTTATTCTATTGTAGTGTTTTACAATATTTAAGAACATACGTACATACATACGTACTATAAAACACTGTATGTATTGTAAAACACTTATTTTTTAAAAGAGTAAGTATGGAGTTTCTTGTGCGTTTTTCCCCATAACAAGCTAGTTTGACGAAAGAACGGTAGAATAAATTTTTATTACTTGTAAATTTTAAATGTTGACGTTCAAAAGTGCCGCTTAATGGCCTAGTTGAAATAAATATATTTGACTTTGACTACGTACACACTATACTACGTACAGGTATAAAGTATTAAACAAGTAAGTATTACACATGTACGGTGCAGGTACTAAAAAAACATTTATATCCGAAGCAGTTAAGTTATAACCAATCCCAACTGACGGCGCCCGTTCACGAACATGACGCATGAATCGGCACCACCCAGCTCAACCATCATGAAGGAAACCGAATGATCGAACACAAGTGCCACCAATAGAGAGACATTTGAGAGAGCATGACACACTCTCAACTGCCAGGGCACGCACAAGTCAACGAACGACATATAGGTACAGTAAATGGTAGATTTACAGTTGGGTACATAGTACTCACACACGTGCTGTGCAGTTAAATAATACAAAAAAAAAAAAAAACAATACATATATATTCATACAGTCAACCCATTTTACACACAAAAAAGTTATCTGAAGATTCATAAATCGATCCTGAATAAACTTCTATTGATGTACAATACCTACAATTTTAATCACTCTATTTAAGTTAGTCAGGACCTTATACATACCTACTATAAGTACTAATCTTTTCTACAAAATCCAACCTGAAAAGTTTCCAAGCTGTCTCGATTTGAGGCAGATATTATCAGGCGAGTACAAAGTGAGCAGATAAGCCTAGAATTATTACATTACGTGCACTTACCGTGAAATATGCGCCTGCGCCGGAGTTTATCACTACTCACTACCCGCCAGCCTGCCGTACTAACTAGATTTACAACGTGTTTGCACTTTCTCTGGATTTAAATTTGAAATGTTTTCGTTTGAGTTATGTTTGACTTTTAACCTGAGCACTATTATTATCTCCTAGCTTCTGCCAGCGGCTTCGCCCGCGTGAAAAGTGTTTTTTTTTATCCCAAGGGAACTTTATACCGGGATGAAAAAAGTAGCCTGTGAGCTATTCCAGACTATAATTTATGTCTGTGCCAAATTTCGTCCAGATCCATTTAGCCGTTCTAGCGTGATTGAGTAACAAATATACATCCACTCACACATGCATCCAAACTTTCAAATTTATAATACTAGCTTCTGCCAGCGGTTTCACCCGCGTGAAAAGTGTTTTATCTTCCCAAGGGCACATTATACCGGTAGCTTATGTGCTATCCCAGACTATTATCTATCTCTGTGCCAAATTTCATCCAGATCCCTTCATCCGTTCTGGCGTGATTGAGTAACAAACATACCTAAATCTATCCAAACTTTCGCATTTCTAATATTAGTAAGAATAGTAAGACCTATACTGATAGTTAGATTTTCTTCAGGCTCTTATTAAATTAATTCTACACATAATTATTAAGTTAATTAAAGTCTGGAGAGGTTGTCTGGCTGGCTCGTTCTTTTGCCAAAGAATTGGCCTGTCATTCAACGTGGCAATGCTGCCATGTGTGTCTTCTGGGCATGTTTCTGAATGACAACGATGTGGAGGAGTACATTGTTACCTACGAGAAGTGCCAGGTGGTTCTATTTTATTTCTTCATTTTTTTTGTATGCGTACGAAAATATTTTAAATATACCTGATTAGTTTGTTATTATGTATATTGTATTTCCAGTTGGGTAGGGCCAACTTCGAGAAAGAGGTCAACCGTCGAATCCGACTCAGCTGGGCAGCGATCGGGAGGTTGCGCGGTATCTTCACGTCCTACTTATTACCACAGTGTCCCAAGACGAAAATCTATGACCAGTGTGTGTTACCAGTTATGACCTATGGTTCTGAGACGTGGCCGCTCACAATGGGCCTCGTCAGAAAGGTTACAGTTACCCAAAGGGCAATGGAGAGGGCTATGCTCGGAGTTTCCTTGCGTGATCGAATCAGAAATGTAGAGATCCGCAAGAGAACCAGGGCCCGAAGAACCGACATGGCCCAAAGAATTGCCAAACTTAAGTGGCAGTGGGCAGGGCACATTGCTCGCAGAATGGATGGCCGATGGGGCAGAAAGGAGATCCGCTGGATGCGGGACGCACGGGACTGGTCAATGTGGCGACGCTTGGGGGAGGCCTATGTCCAGCAGTGGACGTCTTTCGGCTGATATGATGATGATGATATTGTAATTCAAAATAAAAATTAAGATGATTGAAAAATCATCAAATTTAATAATGTTCTAATGAAACGGTCTAAAATAAAAGGACTAAATAACTTATTTCATAATAAGCCAATGAGAATTAACACGCAACACCGCCAAACATCTCAATTTAGGATTGTAAACCAAACAATATTCAACAATAAAATTAATGTTAGCATCTTTGAGGTCAGGGTGTCCGAGTAATCATACCCATCAACTTTACAGCATCTGGCTCATAATTCAATTAAAAAATTCACAGAAAAGAGGCAATGTCGGCGGCGGCGGTGCAATCTACCAAATTGCGCACCACCACACATCGGCAGCCCTAATTCCCTTAAATATTATTTTTGCATCCTTTATCGTATATTTTGAAATTAACCCGACCCCGGTAATAACTGTTATGCCGACGTTTTTGATTAAATTCGCCCAAAACCAATACTTATATGTTATCAAAGTGTTATCGTTTGCGAGGACAATTTGCGCGGGAACCACGTCGGCCATTAGTGATTGTTGGACATAAAATGACGTAAGGGGTCGTAAGGTACTCCTCTTTTGTGTTTCGATAACGAAGTTTTGGTCTAGAGCCGCTTTTATGCTAAGCAGGTGAAGCTTTTATGAGGCTAATCACACTTAATTAGGGACAAAAGTATTATTCATTATCTCGAGAGTTACCTATAGCTATGAGACTGCTAATAAAAGTTGGAAGATCCAACATTAGTGACGGAATTAGCTAGAGAAGGTCTGATTAACCAATGCATACTGATCATTAGATATAATGACACGTAAATTTCCATAAAATAGAACTAACTGCTTACTACAAAGAACGGTCCACATGTTTATTTTAGTTTAATTTATGAAAGTTCTTCCTGAAAATATCAATGTAAGCATTAGGTACATTGTTGCCACTACGACGTACATATTATTTAATAAATGATCTAAAACTAAAGCTAGGTGACCGTTAAGGAATATTTTTAATTGATTTAAATTACACTTCTACATAGTTTTTTTGTTGTTGTTGTAATGTATGATTTATTAACATGTATACAATTGAATATTCAAAAAAAAAAAACCTATATACAAATACAAAAGGTAGACGGAAAAGAGCTTATCTATATATATAAAAGAAGAAACTGACTGACTGACTGACTGACTGATCGATCAACGCACAGCCTAAACCGCTAGGCCTAGAAGCATGAAAGTTGGCAGAAAGGTTCCTCATGTCGCGTAAGTGAGCACTAAGAAAGGATTTTTGGAAATTCCACCCCAGAGGGGGTAAAAAGGGGGTTGAAAGTTTGTATGTAATTTCCAGAGTTTGTAAGTTGGGCACGTGAAATTTTAGATTTACGCTCTTGGTTGATAAAAAGAATTAATGTATTTATTAGTTTTTGGATATTCGACCCCTAAGGGGGTAAAAAGGGGGTTGAAAGTTTGTATGAAGTTTTTACAGTTTGCAAATTGGACACATGAAATTTTACATTACGCTCTTGGTTGATAAAAATAATTAATGTCTTTATTGGTTTTTCTAAATTCCAACCCTAAGGGGGTAAAAAGGGGGTTGAAAGTTTGTATGTAATTTCTACAGATTGTAAGCTGAACACTTGAAATTTTAGAATTATTCTCTTGATTGATAAAAAGAATTAATTCATATATTGGTTTTTGGAAATTCGACCAGTGAGGGGGTAAAAAGGGGGTAGAAAGTTTGTATGATTTTTTTACAGTTTGTAAGTTGAACACGTGAAATTTTAGATTTACGCTTTTGGTTCATAATTTTTTTTTTTATATTTATTGGTTTTTGGTAATTCGTCCCCTAAGGGGGTAAAAAGAGGGTTGAAAGTTTGTATGTAATTTTTACAGTTTGAAAGTTGGACACATGAAATTTTAGATTCATGCTTTTGGTTCATAAAAGGAATTAATATATTTATTGGTTTCTGGAAATTTTACCCCTAAGGGGGTAAAAAGGGGGTTCAAAGTTTGTATGTAATTTCTACAGTTTGTAAGTTAGGCACGTGAAATTTTAGATTTACGCTCTTGGTTGATAAAAAGAAGTAATGTATTTATTAGTTTTTGGATATTCGACCCCTAAGGGGGTAAAAAGGGGGTTCAAAGTTTGTATGTAATTTCTATAGTTTGAAAGCTGTACACGTGAAATTTAAGATTTAATCTCTAGGTAGATAAAAAAGAATTAATGTACCTATTCATTGGTTTTTGAAAATTCTACCCCTATGGGGATAAAATAGGGGTTGAAAATTTATATGAAATTTCATCGGATTGGATGGTAAAACATCTTAAATTGTAGGTTTACGCTGCTGATTAATAAAATAATAATGAGTTTAATTATTTCCGGTAGTGCCACCCCTAACGGGGTTAAAAAGGGGGTCGAAAGTTTGTTTGTAATTTCTATAGTTTGAAAGCTGGACACTTGAAATTTTAGATTTAATCTCTAGGTAGATAATAGTAGTTTATGAAACTGTTGCATAATGAGGGGTATTAAAACATGAGTGTGTGTTTAAAAACCGAGCCGTAGGCGAGGTTTTTAATAGTTTTCACACGAATGTTTTAATACCTAGTTATGTGCAGTTTCATACACTACTTTATCTACACTCATAAATTGGGATTGAACCTACAAAATACCTCTTTTTGCATTTTCCATGCCATAAAATCGTGATAGCATTTGTCATATACTTTTCTCGACCTTGCTGGTAATAAATTAAGAGTAATTTCCTTCGCCGCATCTAAAATATCGGGTGGAGTCAAATTTTCTTCACATTCACTGATATCAGACATTTTTAAACAATAATTTAAATAACTCATGAAATTCAGTACAACAAAACTTGCAAAACGTATGAATGGCGCCAAAACCCAGCACATCACCGCATTAACCGCGCATGCGCTAAGGCTTAGCACGCACTGCGATCTTTATTCGCGCGATTTTTTCCGCCCATTCTGCGACCTATAGAATTGTATGAAGTTGTTCGCATTGCGGTAAAGAAATCGTGCGGAAATAATACCGCAAGAAATCCGTGTTTTGCCACAGAATCCACTGCACCACGGCGCGAATTTTATTCGCCCGAATATTTTAAGCTCTATGAACAGGTAGAAGGAAACAAAATTCGCGCGAATAAAAAGCCCAGTGCGTGCTAAGTCTAAAGCGGGCATTATCATAGACAATTTAAAATTGGAATCAAATCTTTTTATAATAGGTACTATAAAATGGCATTACAAAAAAAAATATGGAAACTCCTTAGTGATTAACTTCTTGGATTTGTCCTGTATCGTAATAGAAAAAAAATTGTTTTATAGCATTATTTTGTTAGAGAAATAGTGTTATAATAAGATTCTAATTTTAAATTTCGGTATTGTGTTTATAAAGTATGCCAATATAAACTCGTTTTGAATTTTATAATTCGAATATTACGATATGAGAGTAGATAAAAATAATTACGTATTTATTAGTTATTGGAAATTCTACCCCTACGGGGATAAAATAGTGGTTGAAACTTTATATGAAATTTCTTCGGTTTGGAAGGTAAAACATCTAAAATTGTAGGTTTACGCTGCTGATTAATAAAAAAACAATGAGTTTAATTATTTCCGGAAATGCCACCCGTAACGGGGGTAAAAAGGGCGTTGAAAGTTTGTATGTAATTTCTACAGTTTATAAGTTGGACACGTGAAATTTTAGATTTACGCTCTTGGTTTATAAAAAGAATTTATGTATTTATTATGTTTTAGAAATTCTACCCCTAATGGGAATAAAATAGGGGTTGAAACTTCTTATGAAATTTCTTCGGTTTGGAAGGTAAAATATCCGAAATCGTAGGTTTACGCTCTTGATTAATAAAAAAAGTAATGAATTTATTGTTTTCTGGTAATTTTACCCCCAATGGAGGTTAAAGGTGGCAATTTGTTGGGCTTATTTATTTGAAACTTGGCATAAATACTAACAGCTGATATTTTATATTTTATTATTGTTTTTAAAGTTAAGGTTGTCATTACAAGTTTTTCAAAACTACTCCTATAATACGATTTAGGGTGTGTTAAAGATTTTTGAAGAATTTTATTGCACAAGGCTTCCTTTTTTGATGTAGGGGAGCAAACGAGAGATATTTGTTGGAAGGAATTCTAATTCCTTGGGCAAAATAATAAATGTAACGTTAATTTTTCGGAACTACCCCCAAAAGACGATGTAAGGGATGTTAAAGTTTGTATGGAAAAACTCATTTCTTGGATTAATAAACTTGAAACTTGGGACAAATACTAACCTAAGTAAATAATAAACGATATCATTATTAGTTTTTAGAAACTACCCCTAAAAGATGATTATGGGGGTGTTGAAGATCTTGGGTTAATAAACTTGGAATTTGGCACAAATACTAACCTTCATAAATAATGTAGGTTGTTATTAGTTATTAGTTTTTGGGAACTATTCCTAAAATACTATTTATGGGGTGTTCAAGATTTTGGAAGTATTTTATTGCACGTAGCTTCTTTTTATGATGTACGGGAGCACTAAGGAGGGATTTTTGGAAATACAACCTTTAAAGGGACATTTATTTCTATAAAAACATTTTTACAAAAAAATATTACTGATTAAATAAATGTTCATTGGTTTTTTTTCGTTATGGACACCGACTTCGAAAAAGAAAGTTATTTTTCACTTTGTAGTGTTTTTAGTTGGATTTCAGTGTCGGTAGTGTTTGTGGTGTTTTTCACTTTTTAGGTGTACCAATAGCCAATTTGCCTTTTGGCACTTAATTTTTTTTTTTGTGTATGTTCGCCGATATCTCCGTCAAACAACACTGTGTTTGTAGTTCCAAATCGAGGAACAGGTCGTCTTAGTGCCGTAAGATTCTTCAAAAAACCGTTGACACACCTAAAACATCTTCTGGGGGTAATTCTGAAAAACTAATGATGGCAATTTATTATTGCCCAAGGAATAAGATTTTAAACCGACTTTCCAAAAAGGAGGAGGTTCTATGTCTTCTTAATCCTAACTTGAACCGTAGATATTTACGATTCCTTTTATAATTTTCCCATTTATTATTGTTTTAACATTAGCTTATTTGTCGCCTTCACTAACTGCACATAATTTAGTTGAATAAAATATGAAATTATGCGAACGAAGTCGCGGGCGGAGTGCTAGTTATGCATAAAAAAAATTCATCCACATCGATGTCAATGGGAAACGTGCCCAGAAAGCTCTTCCAGAAAATATCAATGTAAGCAGTACATTTTCACCACTACAAGGTACATATATTTTAACAAATAATCTAAAACTAGGTGACCGTTCATTAAATTTACAGATACAAAAGGTACAAAAAAGTTACCCCTTCCGATTAATGGTTGGTCAATGTCAAACACGGATTAAAAACAGAAAAGATTTTTGCCAAATCAATTTTGTACAGAAAAGGACCTAACTAATTAGGTCCTAACAACGTAATTCTATAAAACAATAATATTTCTGAAACTACCATGGATATTACTTCCACAAAAGTTCACAATACAATTTATAATGCCGCCATTTTTAGCTTCATAATTTTCCCGCGCTGGCTAATAGTTTTGAGCGATTATGTATGGCAACACTTTATGCTGCATTTGCATAATGAAATTACGGCACAGCCCTCGGACATCGCGCTTATAAAAAGTAGGTACGGCCATCTTTTACCGTATAAATACAAAATTGATTCGATCAACGGTTATTAATCGAATTTTCCGTACCCAGCGGTAATCGATTTAGGTTAGTTTTCAACAGTACTACCAACATTCAGAAGATAATTGCGACTAATCGCAAAAGAAATTTTACAAGAATTTTAAACGGAATTTTGAATGCTTCTAAGAATACGATTTAGCAATTTTCTTAGAAACAAATACTTATAACTTTTTTCATTTTAAAAAGATCGTGAAAAGACGCCACAAAAATGATTCTCGTGATCGCTATCCGTATAAAAAATGTAATTACTTCATAATTACTAACATTTATTACAATAAATTAACTTGGGATGATCACGATATATCTATTTTGAAGAAATTAAAAACATAATTACGGAATAATATCTCTAAGAAAGAAATAATTAGTAATTTTCTTAATTATTAATTTGAGGCAACGCTTTGCTTGACCGCTATTACCGAGAGCCCATATTTTAGACATGTTTAATACCACACGAAGTAAATCTATGTTAATGTATGTACCGTATTTGGTATATTACGTTTTATGTAGGGGAGAGTGGGGCTAAAAGTGCCGGGGGTAAGTTGTTCCGATGAGAATAGGAACGCAAGTAAAAAACGGAGCATGTTGTATGACGTTTGTCGCGAGCCGCGAAACGTTGCAGGAGCCGTTTTAGTTGCTTCCATTGTGGTGGAATAGTAGAATTGAAAAAAAAATACAAAATCGACGGCACAACTAGAACTAACCCCACGGAATAATATAAGTTTGCCTTTGATTTTTTCGTTAACTGTTGTTAGTAAACAACAAATAATCACATATTTTGACGAACTACAAAACACTATTTTAGCGTGTGTGAACTTAGATTAAATTTTTGAAGGATAAGTTTGTATTTGAAACGACAGAACAACCATATAGCAGGGTTAGTTGTTCCGTTCCGATCGATCTCACAAATAATGTTTTGGCAAGAAAACTGTATAACGATGCACAAAACTATATCACTATTCAGCAACACCAATAATCATTCTTTAAATATGTACGTAAGCCACACAATATAATAAACTATTCTCATAGCAGTTTTGCTTTTTATGTGTGTAATATATATATTAAAATCGGCACGCTTAGCCCCGTTCTCCCCTACAATAACATCTGAATGCATCGAAGTGTTAGCGAGCGGTGGACTTTACATATCTGGATTAATTAATTAGTTGAAATTATTAAGATTGTTTGGCTTTTCTTTTAAGAGTCCTTCAGCCAATAGGCTTAATATCCACGAGCCTCGATCAACAACCTCCAGGCTCTCGTTAGGCGGCTGGATCATGGCCTTGATTCAGAAGGCGGTACTTTTGGACACGGCTCGTATTGTTAGGAGGTTCCTCTCAGCCCTGGCTGTCGGTAGCTGGAACCCTGTTCCCGATACTGTTGGGCCACTATTGACGAGTTCTGACGGTCTTTCTTGTGATAATATGTTTTCACTAGAAATTAGTATTTACCTGCAAGTTCTAGATAAGCTGTATAATTCTTAGAAATGTGTCCGGCGTTGCCTCGATTCCATTTGCAGCCATAAATGGGCAACAGTAATAACAGATCAATTATTTCCAGAATCAATTAATAAAATCGTTATTAATTAAGTTAATGACGCAGTGAATCCAACTTCAATGTTTCTGAGGTAAATTCTCAAATCAAGGAGATGATACATTGCTTTGCAGTCATTATCATTATTACCAGCCGAATGACGTCCACTGCTAGACGTAGGACTACTCCAATCATCGCCATATCGATAATCGATCCTATACTTCTCGGCTCTTGCATCCAGCGGATGCCAGCAGCCATCACCAGCTCATCGGGGAAGTCTTCCAACATTATGCCTTCCGGTACAAAATGGCAACTCAAGATAAAAGAATCTAATATCCAATGGTCCTGAGGCCCAAGTGACATTCTATCATCGAAAGCGTGGCTATAGCGATTGACAAAAAGCCAAATTTGTATGGGATTGACAAGTGATATCGAAAAATTACGTGGTCTATCCCATACAGTTTGACATTTCGACTATCAACTTCGCTGGCATCGAATGCCACTTGTCTAGAACCTCTGGTATCCAATGTAACGTAGATTTGGGTTCGGGGTATATAATCACAAGTTCACAGTTGACAATTAGTTGTAATGGTTAAAGTTGAATTTGAACTAAACAATATAGTCTCCGGCATGTAACTTGACAAGGTTTTGGCGTAGTGAAGGTAAGTTCTTGCACCACCATATAGAGCGAACGGAACGTGGACGCGACGGCGAGTCGGCGACGCTTCAGTCGATCCTTGTGTCAACCAACCAATCGGTCGGAACGGTGCTAAACTTTTCCCGCGTCACGCTTGGTAACCACGCATTACGATGTATAGCGCGGATTTTCTTCTCGCGAATTTTTATCCGCGTACTAACACGCACTGCGGATAAAATGCCGCGCGATTTTTTTCTCTCTTTACCTAGAGATTTTACCATAGAGCTCAATATATTCGCGGGAATTTAATCCGCACCGCGGTGCGGCGGATTCTGTGGCAAAACACGGCTTTCTTTAGGTATTATTTCCGCGCGATTTTTTAACGCATTGCGTGCAGCTTCATACAAATTCCATTTGTCGCAGAATGAGCGGCAAAAAAACCGCAGTGCGTGTTAAGCCTTATGACTCTTGTCAAATTATGTGCCAACAACTATACATTAACAACAATGAAAATATAGGAAGGGTTGTTGGTATCAGTTGGCTGATCTGATTTTGGTTTCAATAGATAAGTACCTATAAAGTTATACTGCTGGTGAAATCCAAAACGCAACGGAACGACCCGAAAGCAGCCCCACCGACGATAGATTATGTCAGTGTTTGTTTTGCAGTTGCAGTATTATAATCCAAACCGTTACAATAATCATCCGAGCTCAAACACAAGTTCAAATGAATACACAACCTAAATAAAACAGGTAAGCTAAATAGGTTCTAGTTTTCATCCATTAACCGACCCTGTATAATATGTAATAACAAAACATGCTATTGAGTAAACGATTTAGCAAGTACCTGTGTCACAGACCACTCTAACAAGGCACTAAAGGCTCCACTCATCGCCTACGGCTATTACATTTTAATATACAGCACTAGCTCGCTCCTCCCACTTACAGCTGGAGATTTCCTTAACTGGCAACATTTTTAAATATGTACGTGTTAGTTGTGGCTTAAAGGTCTCTTAACCAAGCCAGTGGCACAGCCACAAATAATTTAAGAAAAGACGTGTTAGCTGCCAGGGTCATTAAGATTGCTTTGCTAATGTTCTAAATTCAAATGCACATTGGACTTCTCTGTAACGGTTACATTTCAGCTGATGGTATTTTAACGAAAAGTCTGCAATCGTGCCGTAATGTAAATTTGCCAATATCGAGTTAATTAATTTATTATTAATAATTATTAAGTAGAAGAAGAATAATTATTACGTGAAAAGTAATTTAATTTCTAGAAATAGAGCTCTTTATAACTTTCTCATAGAGAACCATAAAGACATAATAACATATCGTAGTAGGTAAAATCGTAAGCAATAGGAGGTTTTTCTTTGAGCATAAGCTTCTACAACCTGATGACCAATTCATAAATCTTGCGGGATAAATTATGTATTCACGTGTAGACATACATACATACATACATAAACTCACGCCTTTTCCCCATGGGGGTAGGCAGAAACTACAGATCGCCACCTGCTATGATGCTTACATACTTCTCTTGCATTTTATGATAATATGATGTTTTCACCCCATAAAAGGCGAAGACCGTGGATAAACCACAATATTATGTGTAGGGAAGTAATAAAAAACCGGATTCCCATATGAATGACCAAGCACGCCACGTCTGTAAAAAGACGTCGAAATTTAACGGAAAAAAAAATATTAAAAAATATTTTTGTGTAGGGTAGGATAGATGGACCCCTTTGCCGCATTTAGACTCCCATTTGGTCCGTTGTGCGTGCAGGCCTCTCTGTGAGAGGGAATGGGCTGTATCCACCACGCGGGTCCATTGCAGCTTGGTGGATGGTCACATGTCTTCAAATTTTGGTTCTAAGACATGCCGGTATCCTCACGATGTTTTCCGTCACCGTTTTGAGAGCAGTGGTGATAAAATAATCTACACAAAGTATAGCGCCTGCCTGGGTTCGAACCTACACCTACTTATAAATCCTAAATCGCAGCCGTTACCACTGGGCCACCACTGTTCTCTTTATTTTCGTAAAGTAATTTACACATATAAATAAACTCACGCCTTATTTCTTTGAATATAAGCAGTAACTAAAGAGCGTTACCTGTTAGGATCCTAAGTTCAGCTTCTTTTTTTTTTTGTAATAATTATAGGTACCAGCTTATAACTGTCCCACTGCAGGGCAAATGCCTCTTCTCATACAGAGAAGACTCAAACATAGATCACCACGCTTGGTCAATGCGGGTTGTATATTTCAGAATTACATTAACTGTGAGGCCCAGGTTTCTTCACGGTGTTTTACATCACCGTTGTCTGTGATGTCCAAGATAAACTTAGAAATTACATATGAATTTGAAAAGCCACAGTATTATTTGTCTAGATTTGAACCAGCGAACTCAAGCACGAGAGGCGCGATTAGAGAAGTCTAGGGCACCACGATATTTTCATTTTTTTAATTACTTTTCAACACACTTGCTCATAAAGTGGCTCTAATTTCACCGCAATATAGGCACATAATAACACTCGTTATCAAACTGTGACTTTTTCATTGCCATTATTCTCAAGTGAGTTATAGAGTTCTTTTTTACCCGACTGCCAAAGGCGGGTGATGTGTTATCAGTCTATGTATGTATGTAAGTATCTATGTAAGTATATATGTAAGTAAACTCCATTTGCTATAACATTAGACGTTTGAATTAGCTCATTTTATAGCCCGTTCAACCGATTTTGACTTCTATGGCGTTAGTAATACGACAAATGGTAGCTGTAGTAAACAGTTGGTTTTGGTAACAGGTTTATGCTTTTTATGTCATCCCTATGTTTACGGGATAGAACTCAAAATCGGTTGAACGGACTGTAAAAAGATTTGGAAACATGTCTAATATTATTTCAAATGGAGTATAAGTATGTATGTATGTTCACTGGCTACCAAAGACTGACGTGTACCAAAATTGTTTGTGTAGCTAAAATGAAATCTATCATCATACACCTAGGTTAGCTATTTCCTTATAAGCGGTAGCTAACCAAAAGCGGTCCTGGCGAGAGGGTTTGTTTCCGCTGGTAGTGTGTCCTTGTCTGACCTCTTGCTAGCTCAACTAATCATTGGGTTTGGTAGAAATGGTAGAAAATTTTATATTTTTCTTTTATGTTATACCAAAACGAACAATTCATAGACTTTGACACGTATTTAAATTTTTCTAGAAAAGTGTATATATATTTCCACAGTTCCTATATTTCATCAATTCGTTGTATTTAAAAAAAAAACATTAAAAATGAGTAAGAGTAGTACTTCTAAATGTTTGGGCCTGGTAATACTAAATGTAGGATGGGGGTTTGCGGATTTTTTGGCGGACTTTATTCGAGTGAAATTCAGCGGCTGTTAATATTATTTGCAAATTGATTCCTAGTGGAATACAATTGGTGTAGTTTTATTTCTCAACTGTCTACGCAACTGGACAATATGTGAAATCATAGAGATCCTTTGAGGTATATTTAGCTGCCGGTATTTCAAAGCACCGTCAGAAGACTGCAGGGTCATCTAACGCCTCTCCTTCATGAGCTTGAGAGTAGGATCAGAGAGCTTTTTGTTCCAATCTATATGATGGTCTTGAAGAATGAAACTTGAAGAGACTTGGGATTTGAGGATTATTGAGCCCTCCCCCTCTCTTCGAACTTCAGATAACCCTTTAATACTCCATCGTAAACTGCTCAATTCCTCTTCGAGTTCAGTGATATTTTCGTCGGTCCGGAGTGTGCGCGTGTTGTACGTTGCCGGTCCAGTCGTCGGTATTTGTTAGGGTACCCGGATCTCGTCCGGGATTCTTTGCACCCCTTGCCATACCATAACCTCGACCGCTACCGTAGTCGAGGGTACAGGCTGCCGGGCAATAGGGGCTATGTTTTATTTGTGCTATTCATGGGGAGTGCTTTGCAGGCGGGTTGGCGATCGCAGTATGGTTGTTACAAATGCACAGAGAACGCTGCTGCCCATTCTCTGGTTTTTCCCTTAGTCGCCTCTTACGGCACCCACGGGCACACATGGGATGGTGAAATTCTTTACGCCCGACACCATACGGTTAGTGATGTAGATACCAAAAAAAACTTTTTTTTTATTAACTATAAATTAGGTAGGTTTAGGTAGCGCAGTTAGGTAGCATCAACATATCGGAATACTTAAACTATCGTTTTTACAATCAATTTGTCCCGTGTTCTGTTTGATCATGGTCACCTCATTAGAAAGAGACACACTACCAAATGGAGCCCTCTCGCTAGGACCGGTTTTTGCGCCATAGTGCACAGTCTAGTAGTAAGAAGTATAAGGTCTTTGCTGGCTACATAAACATTGAAAAATGGCGGATTTTGGGCGCCATTTTGTGGGGGGTTTTTGTTCCAAAACCGTCGTGTGGGGTTAAAATAAAGGGTTTTAAGAGGTGATTTCAAATATATATAACACTTATATGTTAAAATGCACCTAATTAAAAAAATATAACTAAAAAGTTGTAAATAAAAAAAGTTAATTAAAAAAATCAAAACACCCGACTGCTTAAAAAGCGAACTGAAAAGACGTAAACAAGAAGAAAATCATGCTGTGCAGTCGGAGAATACATCTGGTTTTGGTCAGCCAGTTCGCGAATACTTAAGTTTAGGTTTTATCTAGATGGCGTATCCTTCCTTTCGAAATCATTGATAAGGACGGATTCCGGCACAGTCTTGACTCCTACTTTTGTTGTTCTCCATTGAAAAAAATCGTCATAGGCTTTTTCGTATCTGTGTTTTGATTTTTCCGGTAGTAAAGTTATTATTAATCTCCAAAGCGCCTGTTTTGATAAACTCTGGAGTAGAATCAATATCACTCGACATTTTTTGTCAACACGAATATTACAATAAAAAAATCACTGAAAATCACCGCACCAAACACCGTCTTTTGTTTCACATTCTTTGAAACCGCGCCTTTCTCTTTTTTTTTTAAGTTGCTTAATATTATGGTGCCCGGTTCGATTTCCGAACAAACCTCTTTAAAATGCTTTGAGTATTTTTTTTACTTAGTTTTCCACGAGGTCCCACACGAATTTGACATTCCAAATTTAAATCACTATACTCCCTTGGGAGTTCCATCGGGCGCACCGCTTACCTACATACTTTGTGTTGCTTTACTTTACATTGTCGAGCAGGTGTAGCCGTTTGTCATATATAAGTTCATAACTAGCCGATGAGACTTAAAACTAGCAACACGGAGATATGTTGTTGTAGGAAGGAACCACATCTGCCACAGAGATAGCCTACAACCAAATATTGCCATTATTTATAATTTAGGCGCGATGATATGGTTAGTACATAAGTATGGCCCTTTTAAAGGCCCTTTTAGAATCTTCGTTAACGCAGATTTTCCATACAAATACTAGATACAATGTAACCAAAAACTATGCAGCATAATAAACACACACATACCTATCTAACTTTTGTAAGAAAATAGGCAATAAGTAATACTACATATTAACACAGACCGTACTAATAACATCTAATATTAGTTGTCAAAGCATTCAGACAGCGCGCTTTAAATCAACAGTAAAAAGAACAATGTTGCCAGCGTTTGTTAATAAACTTACACAAATGACACTCGGCTATAATTTATTTTTTACGGGCAACATAATTAGCGGCCGTTTCTGCGCACAATAGCTTTACAACATAAAATTGATGCCCAGTTCATCTCTGTTTGTGGGTAAAACGTGCTCACCGTGTAGTTTTACGTATTTTGTGATTGCTATTAATAAATTTTATTATGATTCGTTTACTTTGTTTCGAGGGTAAACTGTTGGCTTTTATATATATTGCCATGGGTAGCAATTACCCAGAACTAACTATAATTGTTGACCATGTCAAGATATTTAAAAAGTACTAATAAATAATAAGTGCAAATCTATTTGATTAAGGCGCCGATTCCCTTGATTACCTGATTTTAAAATGAGAATCCCGTCTAAACGGCTAGTCGTAAGTTTTTGGAAAAAACATGTTAGTTTAGACCATTTTCTTAATAATTTGATCCAAGAAAATTTTAAGTTTTATTCGTATAACTTAGTGTAGTTAATTTGTAAATTATGTCTAAAACAGACAAAAACACGACAATCGCACTAAAACCGCTTGGCGTATTTTAATGAAATCGACACCATCTCAAAGACAATTTAATTATCTACATTTTCATCTGAAGCTTTTTTTTTTAAAGTCATAGAATAATAAGGAAAGTACAAAAATAAAAAAAATTGGTTTGCGCGGGTGTGAATCGAGGGCGCGTTTTGTTCCCTCGAGGAAGGGACCGAAAACCGTTATAAATTACGGTACCGGTATTGAAGATTTTTGGTAACCTCTACGATTTAGGTAACCCCTATATGGGTAACCCAAGAAGAAGATACAGGTTACCTTTATTTAGGTTACCGTTTTAATACCGGTTACCTAAAAAAATACCTTTATTAGAAAGAAACAGAATATCGCAATGCCGACAATTTGTTGGCATTAGAAAATACAATAACAGGGAGATCGTCGTGCGTACGTGTGTGTGCGTCTGCACGCAAGTACTGTTTACGTTTATTTAGTTCACCTTTTTGCGACGTATTTGAGTTAAAGTAAAAAAAAAAGGAAATTAACAAAGGTAAGTAAGATAATATTACATTATTACATTGTAAATAGGTAAAATACCATTTGGTTATCTTTTTCTCTCATCAAAGAAATCAATCAACTCGGTAGTTTGTTTATTTAACTTGCGGAGAAACGTATACGCCCGTTTTTCTAATAGAGGGCAGCACTTCCTCGAAAGCAAAGCGCTTATCTTTTTTGCTTGAAATTTGTTTAGCGCGCTAGCATAGCACCTACAGTTTTTATATTAAAACACTGTCATGAAGTGTTCGACCATTTCATGAAATGGTTGTATTATGATGTGGTCATCAGTCAGCATAGGCGGGTGCCTATGCTGACTGAATTGCGTAATACACGATCAATCACAATCTGTTTCATTTCTACAGTTCAACAACTTTCATTGCGTTATTTAAGTTGTTGAGAAGACAATTTTTTTCGAACTTATGAAGCAATATAATGATTCAGAATTGTTTTGATTGATCGTGTGTTACGCAATTAGGGTGCTTGCCAGATTATTGAATACTCAACGTTGGACGATATGGACAGTTGTAAACGTACGACTAATTTATAATGTGACCAAACTTTAGTGATCATATCGTAGAATAAAATAGTTAAGATTATCCGCCATTAGAAGAGTTGATGTCACTTTGTTTTTATTCTGCATCATGGCGGCGGTATAAAACAAATCAAACAAAGTAGGGCGACCACGCAAAAAATTCGATGGACTTTTATTGGATTTACAAATATGATAATTGTTATGGAAAGCGACCAATTTGGAAGTAGCACACGCTCGGCGCGCCCGCGGGTGGTCTCACTTCTTACCTAACTTATTTAGTCGGGGTGCCACAAGTGGAGTGAATTTTTAAAACTTATTTTAAGTGTTATGTTGCATTTTACGGAGTTTATGGCACTCCAACCAAATTAGTTAGGTTACGGTTTTTTGTGAATACAGTGCGTCCATTATAACTAGTCGCGTGAAGCGATCGGTAGCACTGTTACTATTCATATTATTAGTTTCAATATTGAAACTAAGGCGTCAAATAGACGAGCAGCACTCTGTAGTCGACGCAGCGAACTTCAACTGTTGATAGAGGCAAACGCAGCTGTCGATAGAAGCAACTGCAGCTGTCGACAGAAGCAACTGCTACTGTTGACAAAAGCACCTGCTGTACTCTGTCTAAGCTTGGCAAGCCATGGTGCCAAGTTATAGAGAACGAAAGAAAAAACGCCAACTAAAAAGGTATAAATATAAAATTAAGTGTGACCCCGGTTATACGAAAACTGATGTTATTTTGTTAACCATTCTGCTGATGTAGTAAAGAATATGGAAACTTCAAATAAACCACTGATACAGGTATCTACTACGTTAGATCCAGATGCATCTACTCCAATTAGATTCAAATGCCTCTGCCCCAGATTTATCTTCTGATAATTCATCAAAACAAATGAAAGACAACGGAAACCTGCCAAACTCAGTACAAAGTATGGAAGATGACAAGATGGCAAAACCTTTGTGCAAATTAGTCATAATATGTTTATTATTGCAGGACTTGTGGCCACATATTCAAACACTACTTTATGTTGAGATGCCGTTGAACCGCTATTTACACGAAGTTTATTGCTACAGGCAATAAACTTGCATCGTATAAATAGGGCTTAAGTCTGGTGGTGATATAGTCACTTTGACTTAAAGTGATAGAGACAGCAAGAGACTTAACTTAAAATTGAGTAGCTTTTTAATATTTGGGCATTAGGTGCCAAAGCTTGACAAAGCTAAATAAAAAAGTACTATATAATTTCTGATGGATTTTATCACGTCAACCAGGAAGCAAATGTTCAATAATGTCTCTGTGATCAATTCGGTGAAAACCGGGTGAGATCACCGCATGCTAAGAGGCACATTGAACATTAATATCAAGCTTGAAAGGTCTTGACTGATGAAGTCTACGCTCCGTCCAGCACAGATCCAGATCCAAAACCCCGACACCTTTCAGCTCGAACTCCAGAATCGTTTCAAGTCCCTAGGGAGCTCCGTAGACGAATGGGTTTGTGGAAGCTGTCCATGCGGTCGGGTTTAAGTTTTTCAAGGCCCGCCGTACCGATAAGAACAAATAGCTCTCTGATCCTACTCTTAAGCTCATGAAAGGGAGGCTTGAGATGATCCTGCAGTTTTCAGACGATGCGTTGAAATACCGGCAGCTAAATAGACGGATCTCAAAGTCCTTAAAAACGTCCTCCACCGCTTTAATACCGAAAGTATTAAAGACGCGAATAACCGGAATAAGGGCTCCAAGGCCTTTGCAAGAGATCTGAAGACTGATGATTGCAGTATCCGCCGAACCGTAGCTTCTGAGGGAGATCGAGAGATTCTATGGGCAGTTGTACACGTCAACCAGTAAACCTGTCGCGAATCAAGCAAATGACCATAGTGCTAGATTGACCCGATACTATACCGTAGACATACCGGACGTCAGCCTATATGCGATCAGAATAGCTCTGAAACAGCTTAAGAACAACAAGGCACCGGATGACGTCGGAATTACGGCCGAACTCCTGAAGGCGAGTAGAAAACCAGTACTAAAAAAAAAGCGTAAAAACAACAACAGTATAAACGTTTTGACTTTGACTTTACTAAAGGCCCTTCAGGCTTCAGGCTGATTGATTCCGTCATACTTGAGGGGAAAATGCCACAGGTATGGTACTCTTCTTCAAGAAGGGTGACAATGCCCTACTGAAGAACTATAGGCCCATCTCACTTCTTAGTCATGTCTACAAGCTGTTTTCAAGAGTCATCAAGAATCGTCTCGCGCGCAAGTTTTACGATTTCCAGCCTCCCGAACATGCGGGATTCCGTAAAGGTTTCAGCACCTTAGACCACATACATACGCTGCGGGAGGTAATACAGAAGATCGAAGAGTACAAGAGTTTTTAAACATACATAAAAATTGTAAAAATTTAATTAAGATTTTGTGTGTTGTGCTGTATCTTTTGTGTGCACTAAATAAATGATTTATCTATCTATCTATCTATCTACCTGCCTCTCTGTTTAGCGTTTGTGGACTACGAGAAAGCCTTCGATTCGATCGAGACTTGGGCTGTACTGCAGTCTCTCCAACGGTGCCAAATTGACTACCGGTACATTGAAGTGTTTGTACAAAAACGCCACCATGTCAGTTCGACTTCAGGATCAGACCTCGAAACCCGTCTTTCTGCAGCGAGTTGTGAGACAGGGAGACGAAATATCTCTGAAACTATTCACCGCTGCACTGGAAAATGTGTTCATGTTTCTGGACTGGAGAGGGCATGGCATCAACGACAATGGCGAGTACATCACTCACCTTCGGTTTGCCGACGATTTAGTGGTCATGACTGAGACCATGGAGGACCTCAGTACAATGATCGATGACCTCAGTAGAGCTTCCGAAAGAGTGGCATTTAGGATGAACATGGACAAAACCAAGGTGAAGTTGAATGCCCATGTTACACCCACTCCTATCAAGATCGGAAAATTATTTATGATCACGAATATTTAGCCATATCATGAAGTAGTCGTGCGTCATGAGCGTGTCTTGTATCTTCTATTTCATGAAATGGTCGAACACCTTCATAAAATGATCAATTCTAAGATCTGGCCATGACCGATGCACGATTGTTAGCCACGCTCTGTGTTCTGTTTGACTACCTTCACTTGTCCGAATTAATAAATTTAAAAATGACATTACAATAACAAACGTTGACCACAGCCTCAGACTAAATAAAAAAAACAAGACACAGCGCTGCGAACGATACAGTGAAGAAAGCCAAATCTACGCGCAGGATTCGTTCAATTAAACTCAGTTTATGCAAATTCAGCCTTCTGATGGGTAGCTTCTCCGCAGTACCAACCAATCAGAACGCTAAACGCGAAATTTGTATATATTTATTTATTTTTGTAGGGAAAACAAACAGTAGTATAATAAAAATATACAAAGTGTCTTAAACATATAACTTAACAAATATACCACCCACTACATTTTCCACAGATTACTACTTACAAAAGTAAGACAAACTGATTAGCAAACGTTATTGTAGTCAGGGCATGTAGAAACATAAGAAGCTACTGTTGATCCTTAAACATTTTGATTGTTACGAGTAGTTCTAAAAGTATATCTGCTTACAAATAATATGACAATTGCACAAAATTGCTTATTGTATGTATCGACTTAACGGCGTACGGGTGAGCATAAACCAGCATTAAATTTGCAAGAGTTAGTAGCGAATGCCTGGTGCGAAAACTGTTGTATAAACTGAGTTTAGTTGAAATAATCGCGATTAGTTACAATGGTGATATCGGCGTTTAGAGGTATATGTTTCTCTTTGGTAGGTAAAATATCCATAAACATAATATTTTTGCTTTCGTCCTTTTTATAAGTATATTAATAATATGTTTTATCTATAATTTACCAAGCCAACAAAACTATCCAACACGTCCAACATACGCCTCGCTAGTAAACTGAGAGACACGTCGCTGTGCCAGCCAGAACCGTGATTGGTCAGCGTTCGGCGGCGCGCGCGTTTAGTCCCGACCCATTCACACACACACAGAAGATGCGCGCTCTTTGCCAGTTTGACTAATGCCGACGGACGGCACGTGTAAAATAGAGGTAATTTTTATTTCGGTAACCGGTATTAATAAGGGTTGTTTTTAATATTTAAAAATTAAGGTAACCTTTTAAAATACCTGTAACTAACCGAAACATACCGGTATTATTCATACCGGTTTCGGTCCCTGCGAGGTCGTTGTAGCCGTCGTCTTAAATTCTGTTGGCTGCACCGGACATCTATCTTTTGAAATGTTTAGAATTCAGCCCACTGCAGCCACTGCAACTTGCTTACTCTGCATGATATGTCGTTGTCGGTAACCCATCCTTAGATTTAATAGAAGAAGAGACCATCCCCCCTAACCAAGTTATAAACGTTTCGTATCGAATCTCTTTCTACAATCGTTAACGCCTTCTATTTGTATGGTCTGACCACGTGACTTAACTTTCAGATGTATGTCATTCCCTTACAATGATTCGTTTTCTACTAGCGTTATCGATTGTAGATTGTCAACTTGGCTACAGGTGCAGGGGCTTTACCGTGACCTCTTAAGCAAGGTATTTCCATTGTGTTGTGTGACAGATATATATGACTTGTATTGTATACTCCCCGGCATGTAAGTTGGCAAGGTTTTGGCGTAATGGGGATAAGTTCGCGAATATTGCGCGAACTGACCAACCACCACATAGAGCGAAAGGAACGTGGACGCGACGCGATTGGTCAGTCGAACCTTGTGTCAACTGACCAAAAAATCGCGCGGTCGGAACGTTCGACGCGCCCCGCGGCCCGCTTCACTACCAAAAAGACCTTAAAACGATTTCTGCACATCTAACGTCTCTTGCCAACTTACGTGCCGGGGATTATACCAATGCATGCATTCCTTACGCACAATGGAAATAAGAGCTCATGGTAGAACCCCAGCTTTTATGGATTTTAATAACACTTACGTCAATATGGTCACCCTGTTAATTGCCTTTGCTAGGTACTCCAGAATTAGAACAATCAAATTACACAGGTCTGCGATGAAAAAGTGTTTTTAGTGTGTATATGAAACTGGTAAATGTTGAACTAAATATTGCTAATATGAACTCTATTTTAATTTCACGTCACATTTTTTTATTGGCTTATATTTATTAAATATACGCCAATAGTAATATAGATGCCATAACTAATATAGATTCCATAGACAATATTTTTTTTTTTATCAGTACATTTGTTTTTTTTTTTATTCCTTATTTATAATAGTAAATTTATTTCAAATAACTATACAAACTTCAACAATATATAATCTTACATAGAGGCCTCCTTTTAAGTATAATAAATACCTGTGCTACGAGACCCCGCTCCTCTAAAACTAGAAACAATAAAAGGATTCTTAAATATTTAATTTAATGTTAGTCTTGTAGTTATTTCTCTCCAAGCACTTTACCATCTAATGCTGGTAAGTGTGACGTGATATATATCATATGATTGCTGTTGCCGTTTTATATTAATTTTAAGACAACCACAACGAATGTAAATAGCAAAAGAAAAAACTTAAAATAAAACATAGGTTGACCCAATGATATTCTAGTAAATAGACACGTTAAACACTCACAAAACAACCGAAAAAAGTGTTCCGCGCAGCAGCGGCAGCACACATACACACTTTTCACTCATCTTACATTTCACTACAAGTCGAAAGGGATGGCTTGATAAAACCAACAAGAAAAAAAGAGACAGCTTGTGTTTGTCACTTGCTTGAATGTAAACAAACATTGTACTGGCCACCAATGTATTTACCATTTCTTTCTTTTTCTAACCTCCAAATATCAGAATAGTACGAAAAAAAAAAATGTAAATTGAGGTGTATTGCGTACTTACATAATGTTAAGAGATCCCTTCTGTTTTATGTACTTTAGTATCATAATTGGTACACTTTCTAAATACACACGATGGCATATTTTTTTTTAATTTTGTTTTTGTTTCAACAAAGCGTATCGCTCTTCGACATGCGTGACATAGACTAAAGACTATACGTCCCAATTAGGACAACATATCTGTTTAATAGAATATCATTGGGTTGACCTGTGTTATTAATCATGCTGCCTATGTAACAGCACCTTTGCTAAACTGTAGAATGTTTTGTCTGAAACAACCTAATTAAAAAAATAAGTCTAATTTTGCAATAGACAAACAACCACTATTATTTTGTACTAAGCAATTAACCACAAAGGTTATAATGAACAATTTAAAACTAAAACAACACTAAAATATCTCCGATAAAATGTAAGGGAAAGGTGAAATTTAATTGCCGTGCGTACATTTAAGTAACGGCGGAAAATTATCGCATAAATTCAAGGCGATTGACTTTCTTTATAGTTGGATCACGACACAAATTGTAATTATTCTACAAAGTTCACAGTTCTAAATATTCTAGGTGTACCTGTTACTGGGACTATCATTTGGAACTGTAGACTGACATCATCATCATTATTTCAACCAAAAGACGTCCACTGCTGGACATAGGCCTCCCCCAAGCGTCGCCACACTGATCGGTCCTGTGCGTGTTGCATCCACCGGACGCCCGCAGACTTGACAAGGTCGTCGTTCCATCTAGAGGGAGGCCTTCCAAAGCTGCGTCTTCCGGTACGCGGTCGCCACTCTTGGCTTTTCGGCTCCAACGGCCATCTGCATTCTGCGAGCAATGTGCCCTGCCCACTGCCACTTATGTTTGGAAATTCTTCGGGCTATATCGGTAACCTTTGTTCTCTTGCGGATGTCTTCATTTCTGATTCGATCACGCAAGGAACCTCCGAGCATAGCCCTCTACATTGCCCTTTGGGTGACTTCAAGCTGTCTGATGAGGCCTATTGTGAGCGACCACGTCTCTGTCCCGTAAGGCTGACATGGCTTGAATAAAATTTAAAAAAAAAACGAATTTTTGTGGCCACTGAAAATCGCGATGACTGGCTTGACTGCACTGTTGAATTTGTAAACAAACTATTGGACAAAATTTGCATGCACAACACTGTGTTGTTCCGATCTACAATTGGCAGACTGGCCGAATTGAAACGCCGAGATACGTAAATACGTACACTTACTTACGTTGACTGAACCGTGGTATAGGACCTATTAAAAGTATCGGAACCTAAGAAAATGCCAAGACGAAGCAAGGTGCCACGTAAGTTAACAGCATCCGTATCTAGTATTCGGTACGCATCTACTGAATCACCTTCGAATCCTGCAAAGGGTTATAAAGGACTCTTTTAGTAGAAACATCTTTATCAACCGTACTCTAGAGCGAAATTATCGAGACGCCACCAACAATAATAATAGCTCAAGTCTAGCAAATCTAGTACCTAATGCAATAACGTTGTTTCCGGGATAAAAAAAATATAATTCTATACTCATATTCTTTATTGTACACAAAATATACATTTAAAATACAAAAGGAAAACTTATGTTCCAGGCGAGCTTAACCCATAATTGGGTTCTCTGACAGCAAACCTCAGTGTTAAATACATATTTACAAAATTAGGACAGTTAACAAAAGCGCACAACAAATATTAAAAACATTTGAAATCTTACTAACTAAATACACTACACAAATACGTGTACAGCACATAATGCATAAACATAATACATACATATATCTAAAATACATACATATTTATTGCGTCATGTTGACAGGAAATGTTCCCTAATTCTTCTCCTGAATATCCCTAGTGAAGGGCTATCCCGTATGGAATGAGGAAGATTATTCCAGAGGCGGACAGCACGAACAGTAAATGATCCACCGTAACGAGTTGATGAGTGGGGAGGAAAACGAAGGAGAAGAGATGATAAGGAGCGGCAAGGCTTTCCTCTCGGAACAAGATACTCAAAGCGTTCTTTAAGATACGAGGGATAGGTAGGATTTTCTAGAATAAAAATAGGTTAGAATTCTATTTATTCGTCCGTCAGTGAGATTATCAAATAATATTGGACCCGTATTTTTTGCTTTATCAAGTACTAGCTTTATCAAATACTAAATGATTTGGGTCATTCTACAGAGAGAGTAAAATTGTGTTCGCTTGAAATATGTCATACCTCGACTTCTCTAAAGTTTTTATTTCTGTCTAATAATTATTTTATAAACTTTGTGATATAATCTAATGATTATTTAATTTTATTTTCCTTTTGTTGTGGTACAATACGTGATTGCTCACATCTATGTCACTGTGGAGTGTAGGTAATTGTAATAAATAGCAATTTGAGACAGTGGATTTCGATACCAAGACTTTCATACTAGCGTACCAGTTAGTTTTTCGAAACAGCGTGTTCATGACAACGTCATTCGATATAGCGGTTTTTGATTCAAATGTGTTTTTGAACTGGCGTACCACTCGTAAAGTTTTTCGAAATAGCGTGCGTCGCAATAACGTCATTCGAAATTCATATCACTCCCTTTCTTAACAAATGTATTTTTTTTTTGCCGTAAAATATTGCCATCGATATAGGTAATTCGGCTTTCGATCAAGTTTCGATCACTCAAGATAGTCAGGATACGACACTATTTTTATGTAACGATAAAGTGACAACCCCCCAAATGTCAGTTTAGTCGACAAAATAAAAACTTTTTAACAAAAAATCAAACCGACTTCCAGAACAAAAAACTACAAAGCAAAAAAAAACTTTCTTTTCCGAAGTCTGTGTCTTTTGTACCCATTTTTTTTAGTTTTTCGACACCGACTTCGGAAAAGAAAGTTTTTTTTTGCTTTGTAGTTTTTTGTTCTGGAAGTCGGTTTGATTTTTTGTTAAAAAGTTTTTATTTTTCTCTTTTTAGTTTTGGTAGGTATCTCCAATTAACATGATAATCATTTATGGCCAAAGTACATCTCATGACGATTCCAATAAGCCCAAGCACGACTTGGTTACATTGTTTTATTTCCGAGTTCCAGTGCCTACCTTCCGGCTTTATCATCAGAACAGTTCAATGGTACCATTTTCATCAGTACCATTCATTCCTATTTGCTTCATCATAGTCGGTTAATTATTCGAGATATTTTATACCCGTGACATACTTCGCATTTAGGAGTTTCAGTGGCCATCTGTGGTCTTCTTCATCAGTTCCACTTCACCAAATTATACTTTCTGAGTGCAAGTGATTGCATTGTTGATGAAAATATCAAAATCACTATATGTATGCCTATAATATTTGAGGAGTTCCCTCGATTGCTCTAGGATCCCATCATCAGATCCTGACCTGATGACTATGGGACCAACTAGGAAGTATACCCTTCAAAACAAAAGAAGATTTTTTGAAATCGGTCCTGGCGTCTTTGAGTAATCGGGGAACATACATAAAAAAAAAAGATTCCGACGAATTGAGAACCTCCTCCTTTTTTTGAAGTCGGTTAAAAAATCAGAGTATACGCCAAGGTACCCTTTTCATCAATCACCCTTCAAAATATAGTACAAAGAGATTCGAAATATCGCTACACGATCTACATTGCTAGGCATAGGCAGGTAGGTACCTATCTACTTAACCTTAAACACATCATTATAATCTAATGTTACCACAATACGGCTGCACAAAACCATTATACCAATCAAACCGTCCACATTATTTCGAAATATTTACAAGGAAATTATCTCAAATTAGTATAGACATACAGATGTTGCGGTTAAACCTAATCCCTCGATCCTTGAGTTCGTGTAATCTTTACCCAAATTACGCCATTTTGGAAACGACATCTCTATATTTTTGATGGCTTTATTAAATGAAAATATTGCCAGGAAACGATGATTGAACGGTGCACGCGAATGCTCAATTTATAATAATAGGTACCTAATATATTTTTTGCTATGTCCGGACAAAAAAAAATATATCTACACGCAAAATTATGATTAGTGACATTTTTTTGTCTTTTGTCAAGCACGCGTCTGGCTGGAATTGAGTCCTTGTAAGGGTCCAATTTGATATCGTTTCGGGATATTTTTATACATTAACGTCAACTGCTGATTAATCAATTTCCTCCACGGTCAAACTACTATAATCAAAACTCTTGGTAGACGGATTAGTGAACACATTTTTGTTGGCGTACTTAGCCCTTTTTTTTGCTTCCTGAGAAATGCTGATGCATACTGCGCTACCACGGGGAGATAGCGCAGTTATGTGGGACTCCAACCCACTAAACTCCACGGTGCCCTCCTGTGCCGCTTATGGCAAGAACACGGTCATGCGTTAGCACTTGTCCGTGAACAGGCCGCGGCTGTCCGTCACCGGACCCTCCTTTGTGTACCCCATCACCGGCACACCTGAACACGTGGCACGGAAGCTCACATCAAACGACAGCCACAATACACAAAAATGGATGAGAAAGAGCCTGAAAGAAAGAGTTTAGCATATAAAAATTTCTACTGCTGGGGAAAAAAACCGAGCTTACCGACCCCACCGTACAGTTTTGGTTACTGCCATGTCCTAGGGCAGTTTCCTGTTTCCTTACCTTGTTCTATTTCTCCGTTTTTAATGCAATATGGTAATAAAATAAATTACAAACTGTGTAGCGCCTGCCGAAATTTTAATTCACAGTCTACAACTCGTAAATCGGCCGTAACCACACTGGACCACCACTGCTCTACACTAGCACAGTATAAATATGGACGAACAGTACGGAAACTACCTAGGTACAAACGCTCGAAACGGCACACTCGCATAAACATGCGCATTGACGAGACCCCTAGCGGTTTTCGCGATGCTGTCAGTCTAGAGGGTCTCGTCAATTCGTAGGTTTGTGTGAGTGTGCCGTTTCAAGCGTTAGTAGGTAGTTTCGTACTGTTCGTCCATATTTATACTGTGACACTAGTGCTGCCTGAGTTTGCCTAATGTGCTTTCTCCTGCAGCGTATCTTCTCAATCTACTTTATTCATACAAAATGTGGTCAAGTACGTAGGTACATACCTAGCAAAGCAAGATACTTATTCTGAATATTATATAGTTATCTATGATAGGTACTTGTTGACCTATTACTTCAAAATGGAAGTTTAATTTCTTAACTTTACTGTTTACAAAGTTCCTAATAAATAAAACAAATTTAATTGCTCAACGTTAGCAGGAACCGCGACAAGGCAGCTGTTATTTTTATTTACTTATTATAACTTCTTATCGCGTCGGTCCTTATCCCAGCAGGTAGCCAGTAGGCTCGACGGTGGGCAAGGCCTTATTGAGACCTCTTTAAGCAGGTGAATGGGCATTTCGGGCACTCAAACAAGTGCGGTGTTCGGTCACAATAGGATGATGTATTTATTAATTAAAAAGAAATATATCGCCCATATTTTTTAATTATTTGTAAATTGTTATGGACTTGGCAGATGGTTCTGCTTGCTCGTCTGATGGTAACGCTCTGCCTTTTACAGCTGCAGAACCTCAAATACATATAATTCTAGGCAACCTAAAATGTTCCCTACGTGACGAAATGGTTTTTCTACACTCACTGTGTAGACGCAGCAAGCGACTTTGTTTTATACTATGAGTATGTACTCCTAGTATAAAACAAAGTCGCTTGCCGCGTCTGTCTGTATATCCGTTAACTCCTCTTAAACCACGCAACGGATTATGATGAGGTGATATGATATGACCATCAATAAGATAATTTTTCATAGAAGGTTAAATATTGAGTGGTTTTCTAAATTACATCCGTGCGAAGCCGTGCGGATCGCTAGTTTTAAATACAATTTAGTTATACTTGCAGCCATATTGCGTAAGTGCGCAAAGAGTTTAAACTCTATCCAACCGACCAAATCGGCCAATCACACAAAACGGAAGTCCACACCGCGTTATTCATCTCGCATGTGATTGGTCGATTGGATAGGGTTTAAACTCTTTGCGCACTTACGCAATACGGCTGCTGAATAGGAAGCGGAGTAGTCTATTTTCCAATAATACAAAATCCGGGTTGCTATAGAGAAATTCCTGATAGAATAACTGAATATCACAGTCCAACCTAGAAACCGAACGAAGACCTCACGTTCTGCACTCGACCACGGGACCACCGAGACTACATTTACAAGATGCCAACGAAGTCACACAGCAGGTTAGCGAGTAGCGTAAAGGCAAAATTATTAATCCGACATTTAAAATAAATGACAAGATCAGCCATCTATATGATTAACTCAATTTATACAGAGACAGATACCCCAATTACAGGCGGACGACGTCGGGACGAAAATGAAGCAATTTGTGGCAATTGAGGGACAATCTCAATTTATCACTATTATCCTTTGGCGGGTAATCTTATGCACTGCCTTTATTAAAGAAGCTTGGCCTGTGGTAGGGAAGAAATAATCGAATTATATAATTAATCTAAATTGAGATGCAGAAGATATTGTAAAATAAATTGTATAGTTAAAATGAAAAAAAAAACTACTGTTTGTCTCGATGGTCTAGTGGTCATGCATGACTCCTGAACACGTTATGGGATTCTAGGTACAATCTTCAGATGGCAATGTCTTTAGGTTTCCGTACTCAGTAGTAACCGAAAAACCGGTCTGTATTTGCGTCCAGTTGACGGCATCATCTCACCATGTCTTAAAAAACTGGTGAAAAGGTGAAGTCAGCATAATTGTTACAAAGGCGAGATATCGCTTGCAACAGTACCTATAATGCTACGAAACGTATATACCTACGTTATGATTTGATACCCGAATGCTTAAATTCGACGGTTTATTTTTCAAGAGGTCTATACCGTGTGTGGTCTATAAGTACCAGTGATGCTGTAGAGATGGTGACGCTTGGGAGCTGGCGTCCAGCAATGGGTGTCTTTGACGATGTGAAGCATCTACCTTGTGCTCCTTCCCTATAAAACTAGTAAAAGCGATGCAACTCATAGGCACAACTTGCTGTTTTAAGCCCTGACGAAAAAAGAGGGGGTGTTATAAGTTTGATGTGTGTAGGTACCTGTGTGTTTGTGTATATGTCTGTGGCAATATAGCTCCTTAAAAGATGAACCGATTTTGATTTCCTTTTTTTTGTTTAAAAGGTGACTTTATCGAATGTTCTTAGCTATATATAATGTTTGATGAAACCAGTTCAGCCGTTCTAAGTTTTATGGCTATTTGAAACGAGGTGGTTTTATAATTACGTGTTCAATAGATTGTCGACCGAAGCGTGTCTACTGCTAGATAAATTATGTAGCATGAAATTAAAATGTGTCGGGGTTTTTTAAAATTTTACTTGTTAACGTTTTTGCCTGATATAATTGTGGTATTTGCAGTAACCAAACTCAAAAGACGTGGGCAGGTATACCAATGCGGCGGCACAGCTGGTGACGCCTTTAAATATAACCCTTTCCTTTGCATTGTGGCCGTAAGCCACTCAATATTTCGGGATAGTTGTTTTCAGGGGTTACCATACAGTAAACAAAACACCAATATGTGACAATCAATTTAATACGAAATACAACACTAGTTGTTCTGCTTCGACTCCTTAGCATTTTGGAGTGCTTGCGTCAAGTACAGTTTCGCAAGGCTCTGGGAGCAGAACTGGCTTATATGTTGGCTGTAAGTGTTGATCTGGCCAGCAACGATCATAGGGTTTAGCCTAGGTGGAACGGGGTGGGGCTTGAACAGTTTGTTGACGTCTTCTTCAGGTAGAGGAGGTTCATCCTTGGCGGCTCTGGCGAGGTTCTCTTGGGTCCTCTTGGCCAACCAGCGGTGCTTGTCCTGCTGTTGACGGACCACTAACTGCTGGTATCTGTTGAACTTGATGGCTTCTTGGTTGAGTTCGTCGACGCGCTCCATTAGGCTGCGAAGTTGGCCTGAGGAAAGATAGATATTGTGGGGAATGAATATTAATAATTCTATGAAGTTCAAGAGGACGACTTTATTAGTAATATTTCCCTCTATAAATATGAATTGGGGCTTGTCTGCGACACCGGTGACTTCAATGAATAGTGTACCATAGCATGTCTCACCAGTGATGAGGAGCATTACGAATAATTTTATCAAACCTTGTATTTTTGTTTACTAGCATAGAGCGCGAAAACATTGAAGATGCTCGATGCTCGTCATCAGTTGAGCCGAAAGACGTCTACTGCTGGACATAGACCTCCCCCAAGCGTCGCCACACTGATCGGTGGTGTGCGTTTTGCATCCAACAGACGCCCGCAGCCTTGAGCAGGTCATCGCTCCACCTAGAGGGAGGCCTTCCAACACTGCGTCTTCCGGTACGCGGTCGCCCCTCCAGAACTTTTCGGCCCCAACGGCCATCCGTTCTGCGAACAATGTGCCCTGCCCACTGCCACTTAAGTTGGGCAATTCATCGAGTTACGTCGGTAACCTTGGTTCTCTTGCGGATGTCTTCATTCCTGATTCGATCACGCAAGGAAACTCTGAGCACAGCTCTCTCCATTGCCCTTTGGGTGACTTAAAGCCTTCTGTTGAGGCCCATTGTGAGCGACCACGTCTCTGTCCCGTAAGTAATCACTGGCAACACACACTGGTCATAGACTTTCTTCTTGAGACACTGTGGTAAGTTGGACGAGAAGATACCGCGCAACTTCCCGAACGCTGCCCAGCCGAGTCGGATTCGACGGTTGACCTCTTTCTCGAAGTTGGACCTACCTAACTGGACCGTTTGTCCCAGGTAGACATAATCGTCCACAACTTCGAGTGCAGTCTCAGACTTTAATAGAAGTGGGTGCAACATGGGCATTCAACATCACCTTGGTGTCGTCAGTGTTCATTTTTAGACCCACTCTTTCAGAATTCGATTTGATGCTCATGTTACTTAGGAAATGTCTTTCTTAAGTAACATGAGTTGTTGAATATTGTTTGTGAGAAGCATTGTTTTGACTGCTCTGTGATTGTACTATGATGCATGAAGCCATCATGATTACATTGTGAAAAAGGGATAATGCTATGCGTTCTGTATCTCTGTCTCCTTCTCACACTGAACATTATAACACTTCATATATTCAAATATTTTACTAACCCAGCCTTTATTGCTTTTAATCTTTCCCAAAGTAATAAGAACTCACCTTCCAATACTCCAGCAGTTCCCAGATCCAGGAACTTGGATCCCTCATCCTCAGGGATCATCTCGGAGAGCTCTGACATCATGATGTTGGTCAGGGGAGAGTTGCGAATCACGATGGGCACCTCGATGAACAGGCTCTCGTAGCCGATCTTCAGGTTGCGGAGGGCCTCCGGGGTGTAGTCGCCTTCCTTGTACATAGCGATGGCCTGGAATGGATTGATAAAGAAATTAATATAGGTCACGTATTATTTTTGTATAACATAGTTTATTAGATCTAGAGGAATAAGCATATGGGTATAGTGCCTGGCACATAAATTAGCAAGGTGTTGCGTAGTGGGGGTGAGTTTGCGCATATTCCACGAACTGACCATATAGAGCGAATGTAACCTGGACGCGACACGATTAGTCAGTCGTTCCTTGTGTCAACTGACCATCCAATCGCGCGCTCAGAACGGTCCTAAACGTTCCACGCGCCCCGCTTCACTACCAAAGATCATCATCATCATCATATCAGCCGAAAGACGTCCACTGCTGGACATAGGCCTCCCCCAAGCGTCGCCACTTTGACCGGTCCCGTGCGTCTCGCAACCAGCGTATCCCTGCAACCTTCACCAGGTCGTCGGTCCACCTGGTGGGAGGCCTTCCAACACAACGTCTTCTGGTTCGCGGTCGCCACTCCAGAACCTTTCTGCCCCATCGAACATCCGTTCTGCGAGCAATGTGCCCTGCCCACTGCCACTTAAGTTACCAAATATACCTAAAAAAACTACTTCTGCGCATCTAACGACTCTTGCCAACTAATGTGCCGGGTATTATACATTTCCACTTACAAACAACTCACATACAAATTTAATCACATTGCAGGGCACGATCAAGCAATTAATCATAATATTATACCTCGGTAGTCCGCAATGTAATGTAACTTGCATGTGAATTGCTTTTAGGTCGAAAGGCAGCTTAAGCATAATGTTTTTGCTAGCAAGTTTAGTTCATCATCATTTCAGCCAAAAGATGTCCACTGCTGGACATAGGCCTCCCCCAAGCATCGCCTCCCTTTTTTTACTTAAATATAATTAATATTAACAAATTAAGGCTTCTCTAACAAACCTGAGGAGTCAAGCGGTAAGCCTTGAGGGTCAGGAACCCTCTTGCAGACTTCTTGGTGTCATAGATGACTACCACACTCTCCTCGATGGAGGTCTGGTAGTGGTACTGGGACTCCAAAAGCGATTGGCTTAAGAAGTTGCCAACATCTGCGCTTTGGTACCTGAAAGAAGGAACATTACATATATTATTTGAATATAGCTCGCATTTTAAAATATATTTTGGTAAAATATTGGCTGAAATAAAGTTTAATTATGGCTTGGGTAATAATTAAAATTTATTTTACTGATTAACTGGTAGGTATCTAATGATCAATTTATTTTGTTTTGTTTGTAGAATAGTTTCATAACTTAGGTGTGTGTGAATATTTAAAGAAGTAGCTTATTGCTAGCAAGCTTCTTTGTTTCTGTACAACACGCCAAAACTGAATCACACTAATTTTTATTAGTTAACAAGAGCACTGGACACTTTAGTAAGTGGCAATCCACTTAATGCTTATTTATTATATTAGAGGACTTTATTTGGCAGCTGGTGGGATGGCTATTCAGACTATTATAACAAGCCAAAGTAGGGCAGCTCATTTGCTAAACCGCGAATAATGCCATACCTGTTTGTAAAATCAGGTTTTCTTGTTGAATTTTGACTTTATGAATCAACAATTTAATTTTATTTACCATCCAACATGAAAATGATCAACATTAACACGACGGAGCCTTCTCATCATGTCCAGCTGGTACTCCTCCTCATCCATGGTGTCATCGTGCTTCGGGAAGGGGAAGCAGTTGGTGATCTCCAGGCGGTTCTCCACAACGAGACCAAGCAAGGCTCCCTGGGCCACCTCCATGTTGCTGCATGATTCTTCATGGCAGTGTTTCACTATTTTCATAACAGCCTAGAAATTTTGAAATAAAGCAATATTAAAACCTCAAAATACATTACATTTATGAAGCGTTGGTGTTATTTGTGACAGGAGCTATAATTATTCAAGTCAATGGACTTAGAACCACTTTCATAAAGTTGAAGATACTTTATAGATTTTTGATTCTACTAATGTTATATAAATGTGAAAGTCTGTATGTTTTGATATTTGTTAATTAATCATGTCTTTGCTGAGAGGATTTGGTTAAGAGTTTGCGTTCACGTAAACCATGACTTGGATTCTTTTTATCATAGCAGTTTCTTTCCACGGCATAATTCACGATTTTCTTGTATTTTCTATTATTTCCCACAAGAAAATCGGGGAAAGAAACTGAAGTTTCTATTTCTCCTTTCCTCTCTTTTATAAAACCAGTATTTCATCAAAAAGAATATACGAAAGATACAATGCAAAAAAAAAAGGCAATAAAGATTATTTAATACTCTGATTACAGTTATCAGTAACATAAAGGAGTCTGTATCATTGACTTTTCATGATCACAATTTAATTTATTCAAGCAAAACAATAACAACATACCAACATACCATACATACAGAGTAAGGCTTAATACATTAAAAAAATGGAAATCATAATACCACTTGTGATGTGTATTATAAGTGGTGGGTATTATGTATGGGACAGGTGACTACAAAATGTTGGGGGATGGTTGTGAGTGATGGAATAGGTGTGTGATACAGAAGAATGAAGAAAATATTGTGAGTAGGATAGGATAGATGGACCCCCTTTTCTGCACTTAGATTTGGTCTGTTGGGTGTGCAGGCCTCCTCTCTGTGAGAGGATATGGGAATGGTAATCCACCACACGGACCCAGTGTGGATTGGTGGATGTCACAATATGTCTTCAAATTTATGGTTCTAAGTTGTCCTGCACCATGTTGAGAGCACAAGTGATGCAATAATTTAAACAAAGTAAGGTGCCTAATGAGTATTAATGTAGATAGTTGAAAAGTTCAAAAATGAATGTGTGAAAGATGATACCTATGCCTAGAAACTAGATAGAGTGACTAATAACCCTCCTTCGGCAGACCGGTAAAAAGGTAAATATGGAAGAAGACTAATGCACTAACCCTAAATAAATTTGAACAAAAGCAAAAGAATGATAATGGCATTGGTGGATATTATTTGACAACTTTGTAACTATGTCAACTTCCTCAAGTCAGTTTTAAATCATAAAAGACACATAGTCAAAAGCATTTAAGGTCTCTTTCAATTTAGACGTTTCATGTCAGACTCACGGCAATATGCGTGCACTGGCGCCGCACTACGTTCTTGTTGTTTATATTGTATGAAAAAATCTACAGTACGTGTGCAGTACGACACCTGCACCACCGCGGTGCCACAGCAGTTCAAGATGAAATGTCTAAATTTTTAAGAGCCCTTAAACTACTTTCTGAGGAAAAGTGTTTACCTATATCATCAAAACAGCCCTTTTTGGTGCAATGCTTCTTTATTTCATCAACGTAATTAACATCAGTATCAAAAAATGTTTAAATTTGATGCATAGTTAAAACTAGTGATGAATAACAAACAAAGAATGTTGTTTTTCGTTTCTAGTTGACTGTCATACATTAATCAACAGTTTAAATGAGCCAAATACAGCTGCCATCACTTAATCCAGTCAACGAATGTGTCATTGCTATTTTAATTAGCGATCATCATCATAATATCTACATGCATCTCATTCTTATGCAAAAATGTATGATGTTATCATTGTTTACAAAACACAGCTTTTTATAATCGTCTTGAAATGCTAACATCCTAAGAAAACAGCATAAAACATGCAAAATACACAGTTTCCAGATGCTAATGTATCCTGCCAAAGTTACTCAATGTCACACAGTGAGATCATCTCTGTAACTGTCTACCGGCAGTCGGGTCACCGAGGTAAATGTCCGAAAAGAGTGCATGACTTATACTTAGTGAACTTTCACATTGTAAACAAATTACTTCTATTAAAACGGTACAGTCGCCAAAAATTACTAAAAGCATGAAAATTAGACGAAATTTAAGTGCTTTATAGTAATTATGGTGTAAACAATGAGGGTAGAATGATATTTGTGATATTTTTGTAGTTTCCAGGAAGCGAATGATAAAGTTTATGTCCACAACATAACCTATACGATCGATCATAAAATAATTAAAAAGTTGTTTTTACTTAGATCATAAGCTTCATAATAATAAGTAACACTTCAGAAACACAAATAACATGACAAATAATGCGCAATTGCTACACAAACCGTAAAAACAGAGAATACATGACGTGTCGACGAGGAACAGCTTTTCGACTATTAGTAACATTGCAAGTTAAGAATTTTATTAAAAATCACTACATGAATATCATCAATTGTGTACATACCAATCCATCGCACTGAACGTACGTAATTGTGGCTTCAGTTTCAGGAACGCGCCTAGAAGGCCCACTACGGTTCGCCATTTTTGTGAAAGGTTAGCTTGATTTTGATTTTTGATAAATTTGACATTTGTCAATTAATCTCAATGTTACCATCACGAAATAAAAAGCTACTGCTACATACCGGTTATAACCACAAACGTACTAGACATGCTACGCGTTATCAGCGTTAAAACGTTAAAGCTTCGTGTCTATTATAATTATTTTCTTCTATCTTGTCTTTGAAATAATCAGCTGTCACCTGTCAAATTTATTATTTGTCAATCACAAGCAATCAAAAATTGTAATGAAAAATTCTTATCAAACAAAGATAAATAAACCAGTGTTTTCTTAGTTATCTAAAATATTCAGTTGTCAATGTATCTAGTAGTGAACAGTTCCATTCAACAACGTAATATGTGCGACTACGGCTTAAGACAGTGTGCATTAGTTCTTCCGCCCTGATTTAAATCGATGATACTCCTACTTTCAATCCAATGAAGAAAGGAAGTAATCGTTGAATAATGAGTCAGCATAATTTCTGGAGAGGATTAACACCATTGAACGTGCTATCGTCACAGCAAGTACCTGATAAAATTGTAAAACTATGTGCTCTGGGCACAGACTTCATTGTGTTAGGAAATGACCATGGGCTTTATCACTGCGAAACTGTGGAGGAAACCTTAAACTTTAAAAAAATCAGCGGCATTTCAGCAATAGACATATCATATCATAATGATATCCTTTATATTATAGATGTACATGGGCGGCTGTATAAGACAAATGCTAGTTTTAAAAACAAAGAAGAAATTATTGTTAAGGAGGATGCCAAATGTTGTCCTCATGGTTTTAAAAGTTCCAGCTATAAAGTGAAGTTTAGAAATGTAGTCACAAGTGATTTTGGACAGCTGTTCATAAGTAGTGATGGGCAGCTGTGGGGCTCTGGTGCTATGCCCCAACTCTCAATAGACACCAGTAGTGTTAAGAAAATTCCGTTTTTTGAAGGCAGAACTGTATATAGTGCTTCAGTAGGTCAGAACTTTGCTGCAGTAATAGCTAGAAAAAATGTCAGACGGTCCGGCAACTGTGATACAGAGAGTGATAATGATGATGAGGAAGTGTTTGCTTCAAACTGCTCACAATGCCAGACAATAATAGGCCTAGCATCCCCCGCATCCGTGCCATCCCTATCAGAAACCTGCCCTCTTGGTGTTCAAATTAGTAAGTCTAGTGAAGATTCAAGTAGTACTACAGCCCCCCAAACTGATGTGCATGTTGATGCTCATAGTTTAACAGAAGATTCTAGTCCCTCATCTGAGGAGTCAAAAATTGCAAGAAAAAACTCACAAAAAAACACAAACTTAGAAGAAGATCACAATTATCAAGATGCTAAATCAACAGATGATGCTGATGACCAGACAGATAAGGAAAGTGAGACTGGAGAGGCAAGTGGAGACAAAATAAATAATATATTTATAAACACTGATGCTGCTAGACAGTTCCTGAGTCGACAGCTCTCTTGGGTATCAGCTGGTGAGGACTATTTAGTAGAATACACAGAGAAACCAACTAGAATAATAAAAGAGAATGTATCAAACCTTACTAACTTTGTTTATGAAGGAGTCAAAACTGTAGGTGACAAAGTAGCAACATTATCAAGACATGTCAGTGGCAGCAGTGACAACAATGATACTGTGGAATTACAAATGAGAAGTCACCATGAGGAATTAAATTCTCTGATGTATAGCTGTACCTCTAACTGCAACCTGGAAGATCTGCACTTTTCCACAAGCACATTAAGCAGTGAAAAAGAGTTTGAAGCTGCAAGAAAAACAGAAAACCTCAAAAACATGTCTAAACTTGGTAAGAATATATTAGCTACAGAATTATGGACCTGGGGCGACATATCATATGGCCAATTAGGTGTAGGAGATACAATGAAAAGAATCAAACCAATGGTGGTCATGACCTTATCAGGTTTTGGACTTCAAAAAGTATCTTGTGGTAAATGGCACTGTTCAGCTTTAACATTAGATGGAAGACTCTTCATGTGGGGGTACAATCAATTTCATCAAGTCAGTTTTGATTGCAGAGAAGACAAAAGTGGTCCTAAACAGTTTACCGAAAATTCTGACAGTGATAGGGTAAGAGATATGATAGCTACTGATCACCACACCCTGGCATACACCCACAATGAAAATATATTCTATATGGGGAAGCACACTGAGGGGTACACAGACTCTATTGTTAATCTTAATGTCAAGAAAGAGCAAGAAGAAACTGAAAACCAAACAGATATGACTGTAAAGATGGCTGATTCACAACATTATGCAACCAAACCCCAAAACATGTGCTACCATTGGAGAATATTGTCTTCTGGCAACATCAGTTATTGCTCAATAGAAGAGACATCCATATGTCCTGAATTCCAAGACCTGTCTATTGCTCAAAGATATCTAGAGGAAATGCTTTTGATATATCATAATCTAATAAAACCTTTTCTTAAGAAAAGCAAAGCTGTAAATACACATTCCAATATATACGAAACCGTTTGTGATATTTTTGGTGACATATTAAACATAACTGCTCTGAATGTTCTCTCGATGTGGCAGTACGCCGAGAAGCATATAAACGAATGTGATATTTCTTTGATAAAAAATTTAGAAGAGTTTATTTATTTGTACAGAAAGTATTACGTAGCTGTAAGCAATTTGATAGTTATCGGCGGTTTCGCGCAGATCAACAGTCTCGTTGATGTCCCGTCTGCTGTTTATAGTTTGTTTAGCGACCAGCTCCCGACTAACAAGCAGAAGAATAATAAAAAGACTTTGGAAGCCATAGTAGGCCTCGCGTTCGTACAACCTTTAACAAGATTGAGCTCTTATAAATGCATAGCTCAATCGCTATTGAGATACAAAACGAAAAGAAAAAAAGTAGACATGAAGTCGAATATAGATGAAAGATTAAACAAAGTTATAGCTTCTCTCGACTCTTTGATAGACGAACAGGAAAAGAAGCGGAAGGAAGCCGACGTCACAAAGTTGTTTTGGGAGACAGTAGGGAAGAGTCTTGAGCAGTACCGAACACCTGAACGACGACTAGTAAGAGAATCCAAATCTCGAGCGCTGAATTTAGTGAATCCGGGACGGTTTTCATCACACTGGTTTGTACTGTTCAACGATCTCTTCGTGCATGTTACCGGAAGCACACCTAACTTGCATCCTTTAGAGACCTTATGGGTCGAACCGATACCGAACACAGATTCTCTCCAAAACGTCATTCAGCTCACAACGCCCGAAGAAATTATATCTGTTGCAACAACTACGGAACAGGAGAAAACTGAGTGGACGCATGCTTTGAACACTTCAATAAGACTTGTGTTAAACAAAGACAATTTCAAACCTCCTGCCGTACGGACAGCTAGTCACACGTTTTCTACCAAAAATGCTTTTTACAAAGAAGCGAAGTACACTGGAAGATGGTTGGATGGGAAGATCCATGGGAATGGAAAGGTGGAATGGCCTGACGGCAAGCTATATGTGGGGCAGTTTCAGCTGAATGCGTTATGTGGACATGGAAAGATGGAAATGCCAAGTGTAGGTAAGAATTCAAATGTATTTACTTCACAAATTTACTATGCACTCTATCCTATATCTGTTAAGGAAACTAAACAAAACACGCCAAACTCGAGATCTAACTCCAATTTTAGTCACAATTTCTTAACTTTCATAGGACGGTCGCCTGTCCCGCCAAAATACATTTTCTTTTTACAGATTGATGCGTAAGTTTACGCTAAGTTTCATTTCTGTATCTCATTTATATAAGCGAAAAATCAGAATTGGAATTTCCACTTTTCTTACCACCAGTTGTGAGCTTACGCTAAGTGTAATTTCTGAATCTTATTTATTACTCCGGGTATACTAGTATTATATTATCTGTGCTCCGAGCTAGTAGTTATTTTGGTTTATTTCATGCCTAAATCTAGATCTAGCAAGCAAAAGGTATTCTACCCTTTAGCATTTACGATCTCAACTTTCGCTCGCTCGACTTCGCCGACGGAAAGACACGAGTGAAAGCCAATCTTCCTTATAGGAAACCTTATCTGTATTGTTGGTACATTCAATCTGGTATTGATTTATAAAGCTAATCATTTCAATATAAACATTTTTCCTTTTGTTTCAACGCCATTCAAGCTGACCGCTTTATGAATACGAATTCTTTACGCGAAAAACTGCGTCATAAATTCATAATCATTTTTAAGGTGCGAATTCTTGTACATATGATGTGAATCATAATTTATATGAATAGTAATAGCCGTAATAGGTACTTATTTACACAGTAGGTAATATTTACGCATGATTAATAAATAACACAATATCAATAAATGTAATCTATTCAACATAAACTCGAGTTAGATACTACCAAATCGAAACTGCGGTTAGTTAGCAGGTAATTCACAAAATTAACTGCAAATTACCTGTTAATAATTTAAGTAATGTGTACCTACCCGTATTACCTAGGTACGTACTAATAATAATGTAGAGCAAGTTCGTGTTAAATATAACTATCAATGAACTTCTGTATCGTCGCAGTATGCGATAGCGGTTAGGAAGATTCTGTGTAACCAAAGTTATACCTATGTCAAATAAGTTATTTAGGAACTTTTTCTTGAAAGCGAGTTTGAGAGAAAAGACAGCAATTTTAAGTTTTCTTGTGAAGCATAAAAATTGCGTCAAATTACACGTTTAAACTCTTTCCAAAGTTTGCATGAAATACCGTGCCGCGTAAACACTCATCATCAGTCTTTTAATGTGCCCACTGCTGGGCCACAGGCGTCCTCTCTGTGAGAGGGCATGGGCCGTAATCCACCACGCTGCCCCAATGCGGGTTGGTGGATGACTCATGTCTGAATTTTTGGTTCTTCACCGTTTTGAGAGCAGACCCCTCTTTAAACTACTAAGATTTTCTATAGTGGCCACCTTCACCAACTTTACGTTATATAAGGCGGCACACTATACCAGGCAACCCCTTACGAGGCGTCTGGAACCATCTTCGGTAGGTCACGCCTCCAGAGTACTCGCCCCTGGTACTCAAGAGAGAATGTGAGTCGCATCGTGATTACTCACTACCATTTGTCCAGAATGGTACCCGAGCTGTAAAGCCGCTCACAACACGCACCCCAGCACGCCAGCACTAGCGCAAGCACCGGCACCAGCGCACCTTGTTGGTGCTAGCGGATTCAATCCCCGCTAGGGACGCCAGAGAAGCCGGCTCCCATTTCTCCAGAATGGTCCCGGAGCTGTCAAGCACGCTCACCTCTCGAATACGAATCAACGCACCTACCCAATGCCTACAGCTGGGTTGCCGGAAAACTAATCCAACGGGTAGTCCTCTACTTTCTATCCAGGAAAGTGTCGGAGATGCAGCTCGCTCACAGGAGCTCACTTGCTTGAGGGTTACTCACGAACCCCGCGTGTGACCACCAGGTGGCCCTTTGCCTTAGGCCGGTAACTTCAGACACTTGTTGCGCGCGAGGAATGACGCTCGACCCACATGTAGCCGAGCAGACAACATGCCACTCCTCTGCAACCACCACATAGACCACCGCGAGTCCAACACCAATGTCAGGTTCCACCTTTGCGCTTGCAATGGTGGAGGGCCTACCTGACCCCGCGTACCCTTATCCAAACAGCCGGACCCGTAGTTCCAGCTGCGAGCCCCATCTGTTCGGGTCGTACAGATAGGGACACGTTTTGAGAGCAGTGGTGATAAAATAATTTACACAAAGTGCCTGCCTGGGTTCGAACCCACGACCTACGACATGTAGGTCGCGGCCGTTACCACTGGGCCACCACTGCTCTGTTGTAAACACTCTAGATACGTTGAGGAAATATCAATTGGACCTACCAATAAAATCTATTGTCTCCAATGAGATCTATTGTCTCCAATGAGAAATCGTTTAAAATATATTATTATTCTACGTCTATTACAAATACATATAGACGTAAATAACGTCTGAAAGAATATTGTTATAAAGTATAAACTTATTTTACATAATAATTATATAGTACCTAATATATTGTAAGTACACACATGTACAGTTACTACAAATACAAAATATTAGTGCCAAGGTCGTGTTGCGAAATTTTTGCAAACCTTCACAAATGTGCTAACGTTTTAAATACACTGGAAGTATGTTTTACCTGTATTCAAGTCAAGAAAATATCTACCTTGCTGATAATTCTGTGTGGTTCCTATAACATAAGAAAAGGTTAGGCTTTCCTTAAGTCTTTGTTTAAAAATGATGCCTTTACCTAAGGTTTCGTATAATTGGACAATAGAAATTTCTTAGCAATGCCAATGGTCATCTCATCCCATACAAAGAAACCGTGCCGACGTACTGTACTGATTATACTGATTATTTTTTGTACATCGATCGCGTTCGGTTTCATTCCACGGATATAGGTTGTGATCTATCTATCGCCTTGGAACGGAACCGAACGCAATCGATTTACAAAAAATAATCGGTATAATCAGATGAAAAACGCTAGTTACGTCGGCACGGTTTCTTTGTATGGGATGAGGCATCTGTATGCTAGTATCTATTATATTATCTGTGGCAATGCCAATGGAAATGATTGACAGAAGCGACAATTTCTCTTTAAAAACTCGTACAGTAATAGTAACATCAAATCTTTTCGTTTATCTAACCGTGTGGTGGTAAACGCTACCGCTGAGCATGATATCCTAGGTTCGAGGCCCGGGTCGGATAAAGTGTTACTGCGTTTTTAGGGTTCCGTGCCCAAAGGGTAAAAACGGGACCCTATTACTAAAACTCCACTGTCCATCTGTCACCAGGCGTATATCATGAACCGTGATAGCTAGACAGTTGACATTTTCACAGATGATGTATTTTTGCTGCTTTTTGCGATAATGATACGGAACCCTTCGTGCAAGATTCCGACTCGCACTTGGCTAGTTTTTTTATCTAGAATATCACAGGTAGCCGCCCCGTAGGTATATGCCTGCTTAATCCTTCAGTGAATATAATAAACGCCTGTTGTTAAATAAATCAAATTAAAAGCAAGGTTAAGCAACGCTTGACGAGGTCGGACCGTGGATGGGTGACCATTTCAACATGCCGAGTTTCCTCCGTGCCTCGGAAAGCACGCCGTTGGTCCCGGCTGTCATTTGAAGATCTTTGACAGTCGTTACGGGTAGTCAGAAGCTTGAGATCTGACACCAGTCTTGCCAAGGGGTACCGTGTTACCCAGTTACTGGGCTGTGTAGGTCAGATAGGCAGTCGCTCCATGTAAAACACTGGTACTCAGCTGAATCCGCTAAGACTGGAAGCCAACCCCAACATAATTGGGAAAAGGCTAGGCAAATAGACTGCCAAACATAGTTACGAGTATATTTTTATGAATTTCCCTCTTTGACCGGCCATCGTATGTATACATCATGGAGATAGCCATATATGTTTAGCAGAAATCATTACCGGACCTAGTCAGTTTCAATTAATTCATAACGGAACGAGGAACAAATGATGAATACATTCCTATTTTGGGTATTCTGCGCTTGTTCAATTTTCCTTCGTCAGGGGTATTTTAAGCGGTCGCGATAAGGCATATATTATGAAGTCAGACTGAGATACATTAGTACCTATACCATAAAACTATAGTTAAATCCACTATAATAATTCCCGAAATATAGTTTATTTTTATTTTCTGTGAAATCCGCGTACTTAACTTACCCCGTAAATACCTATGCATATGGACAACTAATAATATGGGACCAACACGAAAATATATAAAACAATTGTCCCCCACAAAATGGCGCCCAAAAGCCGCCATTTTTTTCTTTTCCTATTTTAATGTAGCCAGTGACACTCGCAAGATTAAGACGAATCGATTCACGTAAAAAACATCAAAATCGGCCAACGCGTTTGGTCTCTAGATCGCTACATAGGAACAAACATACATACATAGACTGACAAACACATTACCCTCCTTCGGCAGTCGGGTAAAAAGTAAATAAGGAGTTGAGAGAGTGGTCAATTCGCAAAACTCGACAAAATATAAGGAGACAGCTGGTTCTGCCGCGATGTTAAATTTGATCACGCAATGGAAGTTGTTCATAGCTATGAGAACTTTCAATCCCTGAAACATTACCAATCATTTAAAAACCCTGTATAGCTTGGAAGCCATAATAAATTACTATAATTAAATTATTATACCTTAAATAATTATTTATACCAATAAACTCAATTGCGTAATGCACAAGTGAATCGCTCAACCACTGCGTTAACCGCATGTTAGATAAGGTAAAGTAAAAAATAATAAGCAGCCAATATTTTTACACAGACAGTCATCACTACAAAACAACACATTTAAAATTACAGGAATCTACGAAGGCCAATGGAAGGACAACCTCCAAACCGGTTATGGAGTCATGAAGTATACAAACGGCGACATCTATGAAGGGTATTTCAAGGATGGCAACCCCCACGGCCACGGGATCAAGAAGCAAGGAGACTTTACTTCATCATCAGCTACTATTTACACGGGGGAGTGGGTCAATGGGGTCAGACAAGGATATGGGGTCATGGACGACATTGGGAAAGGGGAGAAGTATCTGGGTAACTGGAGCGACAACAAGAAGAATGGTTGTGGCTTAATCGTGACCTTGGACGGGATTTATTACGAAGGCATATTCATGCAGGATGTTTTGACGGTTAGTAGAGATGCCTTGTTAAGGCATAATCAAAATTAAAAATCAACTATGTTCTATTTTCTTTATGTTTGGTTTCCGCACTTAGTCCTTCAGGTGGACCATTATGCGTGGGCCATGGCGGCCGTTTGGTGGTTATTCCAACCAACCCACCTCCCTCCAGAAGTTAATTAGAACTCCTGGTTTACTCAGAACATCTTAGTAAGATCTGGGCGACCAGAGGGTTTGTGTTCTTATCTGGGTGACACCTGTGCATTCAAAGAGCACGTGCGCGACAGTTTTCTCAGCCTCCATGCACGCCCTGCACAGAGGACTTTCCGTTATGCCTATTGTGAAGAAGTGTTTGTTAAGTGAGCAGTGTCTCGTGATGGTCCCCGATTAAAAGTAATTTATTGAATTTAGGTTGAGAGCCAGCACTTTTTGAACACCTCAAAATGCCTGTCTGTCTCCACTTACTATTGTTTTAGCTGGGAAGAAGAAGTGGCGTAGTGCAACAAAATCCCCAGCAATTAAATCAATAAATAAGATTTTGAAAGCATGTCTTTAACTCCTTAACTGCCAGGTGACCGACAACCAATACATTTTCTGAAAAACAATATATCACGGGAATTTAACGCGATCATTTCGATTATTTATTTCATCCAACGATTCGGCCGTGTTGCAACGACCGTGGTCCCGGGTAGACTGGTCTCGGTGTACTGGCTCCGTTGGGGCAGAAAATTCTTCCTCTACCCTCATTCCCGTGATATATTGTTTTTCAATTATGAAACGCGAAACTTTTTTAAGTTAATAATACATTTTCTATTGTGTCTAAATGTCTGGCAGTTAAGGTGTTTAGTATAGATTGAATCCAGAACTTCTGTAGCTCTCTAAACCTTGATTGAGGTTCAAGATAGACTTTGTTCCTTCTTGAACTCCAATATAACAGAAATACACAATACATTCATATTCTCCACATGAACCATCTCGCTCCAGAATTATTTATTGAACTTGTCAACCACATTCCCGCCATTTTCTAAATCATTCAAAATCTTCCAGGGTCTCGGAGTAATGGTGTTCGAAGATGGTACCCACTATGAAGGAGAGTTCCGATCAGCTGGCGTATTCTCAGGCAAGGGAATTCTGACCTTCTCCAGTGGAGATAAGATCGAAGGTTCCCTGAGTGGAGCGTGGACTGAGGGTGTCAAGATATCAAATGCAACCATGCATTTGAATGTATCCAATCCAGTGCTGCCAACGAATTCTAAACCTAAGTGAGTTATATTGAAAGTTTATTTTTCTTTGTGTCATTGACCGCCTATGACATACAGATACATTGTCCGCCTATGTATCTGTATGTTGCATGAAGTTTTAAATAAATAAATAAATAAATTGACGACCTAAATTGAACTGTAAGACAAGCCATCATTCGCAAATTAAATATGTTTATTGAATTCTTGAAGAATTCTTTGTGTGAACAGCCGAACTGAAAAAGATTACTTCCTTATATCAATAGCTACAAGGTCAACTTTATACATCGGATGGTTTCCGAGGTCGTTGAGTCGATTCCTGGTCAGTATAGGCAGAAGTGTAATAAAGATTTCCATCTTTTAAACCTGCTTAATTGTGTATCGACCTTTTGTCACTACTCTGACAAATTATTATCGACCAAATTGTATTATTTGGCTGGCATATTACTATGCAACTTTGGGCATTAACTAATTATTTATTGGCTACTGATATTGTCAACACAATATATCATTATGCAAACGACTTAAGCATCAAACTAATTATTTAAATAAACTGATAACGTCAACACACATCATAACGTAAGCATTTAATTAAATATTTATTTACTTTAATATTGATAACACAGCATTATGTAAACAAATTTAAGCATTTCACTAATTATATAATTACAACTAATGCAATTTACTAATGCATTAATTTTTAAGGGAACATTATACCGGGATGAAAGTTAATTTAACACAACAACACATTATAACGAGTTGCCTATGAGCTATTCCAGAGTATAATCTATGTCTGTTCCAAGTTTCATCCAGATCCGTTCAGCCGTTCTAGCGTGATTGAGTAACAAACATACATCCACACACACATCTATCCAAACTTTCACATTTTAATACTAGCTTCTGCCAGCGGCCTCGCCCGCGTGATAAGTGTTTTATCATCCCAAGGAACATTATACCGGGCTATTCCAGACTATAGTCTATATCTGTGCCGAATTTTATCCTGATCCGTACAGCCGTTCTGGCGTTCCATCCATCCAAACTATCGCATTTATAATATTAGTAAGATAATATTTATTTTCAGCTCATTCGGAAAACGAAGCGTAAAACCAGATCAAAAATGGAACGCCCTCTTCCGTCAATGTTTCCAATGCCTAGGCGTCTCTGAATCCATCCTGACTCCAACTGGCAACCATTTTGCCAATGGCCCATCTGGGGCTACCATAGACAATGCCAAAATCTGGCAGAATGTAGCCGTTGCCATATCGTGTTCGCACAAACAGAGGAATAAAATGCCCATGAGGAAAAGAGGCAGCGATTTGGAGAAGTCTGTTGATTGCTTAGAAGTTATACCTCAATTTGGACAGAAGACACTCAATTTGGAAAGCTATGCGGAGTTACAACAGTATTTGTATAATGTGAGTACATGTTTAATATTTTTTTTAAAGATATAGCCGTTTATGTCACATATTTGAGGAATCGTCAGGGAATTAAAACCTAGTTTACTATCCGTTGACCTAGAATCATGAAATATAGCAACAAGCAATATCATACATCACAAGTAAATGCAAAAATCTGAAAACTGCAAATTTGTACCTACATTCATTTTTAACCCCCGCCGGTAAAAAAGGGGTGTTATAAGTTTGACGTGTGTTGCTGTGTATCTGTGTGTCTGTCTGTGGCGTCATAGCGACCAAACGGGTGAACCGATTTTGATTTAGTTTTTTTTGTTTAAAAGATGACTTAAACAAGAGTGTTCTTAGCTATGTTTGAATAAAATCGGTTCAGCCGTTCAAAAGTTATGGGCGCTTTACTGTTTGAATCGGGATGTTTTTGCAAGATATCGTGTCATAATTACGTGTTCAATAGGTTGCCAGTCGAAGCGTATCTACTATGTACTCGATAAATTATGTAGCATGAAATAAAAATGTGTCGGGGGCTTTTTAAATTTTGAAATTTTACTTTTTATATTTATAGCTCCAGCAAATACTATCATATTTTTTTTTTGTCTCTTTTAATCTGTGGCGTTCTGTAGTTTCAGTTTCTGCCTACACGGAAAAGCTTTCTTAAGTCTATGTATGTATCAAAATCTTCATCAAAGACCATCACTTAATTCAAAATTAAGCTTACAACCAGCACTTTTTGAAAATCAAACTTATCCACAGTTGATGGGGTAAAGACAGTCCCAAAACCCCCGTTACCCTTCACAGTGTTTTAGTTGGGAAGAAGTGGCTTAACAAACTCCACCACATCTGTCTGTTAAGTTTGATTTTGCCAATGTGTTGTCAATAGCAGTCTTTTTACAACTATAAAGATGGGCGGATGATCAAGATGTTATATCTCTTGGGAATCCATGCGAATGAGAAACCATACAGGAATCAGACAAGCTAATTATAATATTACGAATGGTTAAAAAAAAAAATATTTCTGTAATAGTTTCCTGGCATCTTAAGTCCTTGTAAATAAGTCCTTACATGATGCACGTGATAGACGTGAAAGTTTTTAATTGAAGAATATGAGAGATTTAGTCTGAGACCAAGGAGATAATTATGTAGGATAGGATAGATGGATCTCTTTTTCCGCACTTAGATTCCTATTTGGTCCGTTGTGCGTTCAGGCCTCTGTGAGAGGGAATGGGCCGTAATCCACCACGCGGGTGGGGGTTGGTGGAAGTCACATGTCTTCGAATCGCACGAAAGCATCGTTCCTCACGATGCTTTCCTTCAACGTTTTGAGAGCAGTGGTGATGAAATAATTTACACAAAGTATATCGTCTGCCTGGGTACGAACCCACGACCTAATACTTGTAAGTCGCGGCCGTTACTACTGGGCCACCACTGCTCTCGATAATTATGTATACCCTCTCATGGAACGAAATGTGCTTATACTCGACGCAACACAGGGAGGGAAGTTTCCTGGGTAGAAAAACGATAATTCTATATAGCCCGTCAGTAAGATTATCAAATAATATTGGACCCGTATTTTTTCCTTTATCAAATAAGTAAAAACTGACAAAGATAAAACGCGTCAAAGTCCAGGAGTGGGTCTTGTGACGTCACTTTGTCAGTATAAAGTGTAGCACACCGTGACGTCAGACGATATTTCAACGCATTGTATATTCATCGGCACGTAACTTGGCAAGAGTCGTTAGATGCGCAAAAGTCGTTTTTTAGGTCTCCTTGTTAGTGAAGCGGGGCGCGGGGTACAAGGTCGCGCCGATACGAGCGCGCGATTGGTGGCTCAGTCGACCCGCGCCTCCCGCACCCCGTCCTCTTTCCGTTCGCTCCCGATTACACTTGCGTGCACGAAAGTTGTACCCTTTGTTTTTGTTGAGTTTTTGTTAGGAGTAGTTGTTATTGTTTTAAATTTAGTTTTTGTTACGAGTGTTACTGTTTTAATTTGATTACAATGCCAGGATCAAATACTGTTTTACGCAGACATGCCAGAAAAATGGAATTTGATGCCAGGGGTAGCAGTTTTATTAAATGACAGTGACGACGAGGACACATCATTTTTAATACTAATATCTTTTTCGAATATTTTTTTTAACTTTTAACACTTATTTTATTTATAACACCTAATAAACTTCACTAATTCCTATCCTTTATTTAACTTTCTTCTAAACATACATGATTAAAAATAAATGATGGCCTTAACCATTGAAAACTTACAAGAAATAAAAGTGACCATTTTTGTGGCAATAAGTGTACTGCTGCGCTGCTGCTGTACGATGCGCGAACTTACCCCCACTACGTCAAAACCTTGCCAAGTTACGTGCCGATGATTATATCCTCTTAATTTATTGTTTACGTGGCAAAAGAAAAATAGGTGTCCAATTTTTTTTAGGTTATCTAACTGACAGACTAAATTTATATTTTTTGTCAACTACCCTATAAATTATCAAATCACCTAAAAACTAAAGCTTGTACTAACCTTATAATTATCTTACTTTTTCCTTTCTTATCTTACTACAGCTTGCTCCATATCCACAGGCCTGCGAGTCTACCCACCATCCCCTAGGGCAGTTAGTCTTGGGGGTGACAAACGCCTTCAACACCACATACGGTGGGGTAAGGGTGCACCCCCTATTGCTCAGCCACGCGGTTAAGGAACTGAAGAGTATAACCGCTAGGTTGTATCAAGTTGTAAGGCTGTTGTTTCCTGCTTTGCCGCCAGAGGGCACTGATGCTGTACTGCCTTATAAGCAGAGGGAGGATGGTCAGGAGGTGGAGCATGAGGATAGTAATCCTATTGATGGGTGAGTGCATCTATATTTCTGTCATCAACGTCATCACAGTCTTTTGCAGTCCACTACAAGGCTCTTCTATGTTGCATCACAGCACGGAGTCCTTCGGTTTCTTGTTTGAGCCTTTTATGGAACTTCCTACTGCTGAAATTTGGACAGGACAACCAGAAGATGTTAACGGTGGGGCGACGACCTTCGCAGTTGGATGAGAGTTGTCGAAAATCGACATTGATCTGCAATTGGAGAAGTCGATTATTAACTGCGATTGGAGTAGAGGTAGCAGCCCACGGATGGTCATATAGCTGTGGGCTGCTATCTTTCCCTTTTATAAAATAAAATGTGGTGCCATAGTAGGAATAGAATTTCATTTTTAAAACATGTGTAAAAAGCTAAATAATAAACACCAAACCAACTGTATTGTTGGTTCGTTTACAATCATCTATCTGTAGGCCCTCAGATCAAATAAAAAGTCAAGATGGAACGTTGCAAACAACAAGGTGACGCCGGTTAAAACTACGCCTTGCCGTATACATACACCATTACACGTACAACGAAACTACGCCTTAGCTTGTCAGTCGAGCTTTTTATTTGATCTGAGTGTAGGCCATGCAAATATTTATTTTACCGAGGATGATGAACCAGAAAAATCGTATTTTCCTTGTCGTAAAGGAATCTTTGTATTAAGAAGAAATCCGATAGCACCGCCTTAAAAAAATGTGTCACATTGTTAATTTACTAAACATTTTGTTATTCCATTCCAGTGAAGTGGTCTCAGCCGCCTCCCTTCTCCAACCAGCCTTGCTACCTCGAGTGCACCCGGCACTCTTCGTACTATATGCCCTTCATAACAAGAGGGAAGACGATTTGTACTGGAGGAGGCTTCTCAAGTGGAACAGGCAGCCTGATCTCACGCTCATGGCTTTCTTGGGAATCGATCAGTAAGTATACTCGAAAAACATTAAGATATTAGGTGCAGATTTAGTCCCATCCCATTGTAGTAGTGGTTGTGTAATTATAAGTATCTAGATTTTCACAGCGACTTCATCATCATGAATGTCGCAATTTTGCCAAGGGATCCTACTCCTGTGACAAAAAGCATCCTTCTATAGTTCAGTCGCGTTAAGAAAATAGTGAGTCATTCGGCCCGTTGACCAATCGGGTCGCAAGCTTTCTAATTTATTGCGACACGATTGGTTGAGAGGCCGGCTGAACGATGACTCACTATTTTCTTAACGCGAATAAACTATAGTCAAGTTTATCTTTAGACAATAATTCATTGAGGATGGTTTAACAGCTCTAGTGGCATTATCCAGGGAAATAATATTTTATAAATTAGGCAATTAAAGCTAACGTGCACGTAACACCAAAATCAACCTATATCGCCCCCACTGCTAGGAGACAAGCTCTCTCCCTGTGAGAAGCAGTGGGCCACAAATCAACAGCGGGCCCAGTGCGGGTTGGTAGATGTGGCATAGATTGATAACATTTTTGCTTGCATCACAAGAAAACAACACCACTTTTCCTCTTAAGGTTACACTAGTCGAAAATTCTTCCATACAAACATAGTCTGGCGATTACTCCACTGCTGGAAGGTGTACATTCAAAATAAAAAATGATATCAATTTGTCTCATCATTACCTAGCCCTGTATGGAAACCGAAAAGTAAAAAAACACAATATTTGAAAGTTATGAGCGTCGAAAGTTCCATATTTCAACACTAATTTTAACGCATCTTTGGGCGGAAATAAATACCATAAGAAGAAGGAAAATTGAAAAACGACCTCCATACAGGCATAAATTAGTAATTCAACAATGGAAATAATTTTATTTTTAAAATATACATTTAGTAGTCTTTTCATGATATCTAGACTCCCAAAGGTCTGTTCATAAAATTTCGCGCGCTCGTTTTCGTACTAAATCATCATCCATTTCGCTACAAATTTGCAAAAGTGCTAATTCGTACGAGAACTAGCTTCTTACTGCTCATCACAGCATCAATCTCTTTCGCACGTGTTGTCGGATGAGACAGCATGCATTTTAACCCCACGCACAAAATAGTTCGTGCCGTTGACAAGGGGAACCTTAAACATTTATTTTCTCTTAAGGCCGTACCCTGACCAAAAAATTAGCAAGAGATTTGAGCATTCCTATTGGCCTAGCGGCACTCGTGGCGCATGAATTACAGTAGTGAATACGCCCAGATTTTAGAATAACTTCTTTATAAAATCGAATATTGGTCTTTTGAAAAAAATAAATCTACCAAAATGTTCGTTATCAAATTGTCTATCCATTAGTGTTAGTACAAAAAATTATAAATGAACACTTTACGAGGAGATGCATGCTATCAATCATTATTTCTCATTTTTATGGTATTGTTGGAAGGAGATTAGTGAAATATATACTACATTAAAAAAAAAAGATTTCTACAATTTCGGAATCAATAATATGTAGAAATTTAATGTATTTTTATTAGTTGATATTTCATTTTAAATAACGAGAAGATAGCTCCTAAAACTGCATGAAAAACGGCTAGCGCGGCGTTTTGCTCGGGGTAGCGCCTTAATAGTTTTATTTATATTCTAGAAAATTCTGGGTAGGCTACACATGTCCGAACAACCAGATGTCGCCAACGTCACCGCTTAAAGAGCAGCTGTTCCAAGAAGCGGTGGAGACACTGCAGCAACTGAAGACTACTTTCTCGCCGATAGAGAAGCTTCTTGTTATCAGGAGCACCTTCCAGAAGATGACTACCGCGGTTCAACAGGAGTTGGGTAAGATTTACATTCTGAATTGGTTACTTTAAACACTCCTATTAAGTTGGAATACCTGTTTACATTAAAAATAATATCATAGATACATAATTAATATACTTTGAAAGAATAATGGAATTGTATTTGCGTTTAGAACTGGTTAATTGTGTAATAGGAAGACTGTCCTACCGTGATACAGTTTCGACTAGTACGGAGGACAGTGCGAATCGAATGCTACAACCTAAATAACAATATCAGTGTAAGTAATTATTGGTAGGTGGTTAGTGCATCAATACGTACTAAATAATTATGATTGTGACGTAAGTACTCGAACAACACTCATAAAATGTTCGAAAAGTGAGAAGTATCACATTGAAATCTAGTGTTTAAATACAAGAATCTCTTTGTTTATGTATTTAATGTCTACCTACAAAATGTCAAAAACACCTAATTATATGGTTGTACTATTTATGATGCAAATAAAGTTATATTACTAGTCAAAACGAATACTTACTTAATTATGCAGTAAAACTGATGAAAAGAGACATAAACCAGCATAGGATATCTTTTAAATAAAATTATTATGACAATAAGGGCTCAGGCTTGGTAGTTTTGCAATTTGAACAAGCCTTTCCCAAGGTCTATCTGATGATGAGTACCACTCTCCTACTTTATCCCCTTCTGTCAATACCTACGATACCCATCTTAGAGAATTCAGAAGACCAAAAGTCATATATATCAGTTTTCTTATGGCCCTTTGACTGGGAATTCTCTCATACAAATACTAGTAGCCCGCCTTGACTCGGGCCTGGTTGTCTGGAAGAGGTCGTGGAATGCGATAAGGCCGCCCATTGTATGTGTAGGTTTTAAGTTTCAAATGTAACCTATGGTGTACAATAAAGTATATAATAAATAAATAAATCTCGGGACTCTGAGATCCCGGTCCTTTGAAAGGTGTGCCAGAGGTCAAAGCCAACCTGCAGAGGCCTTGTTAGACATGTATCATGATATTATATGACACGATTATTATTATCTTTGAGATTCTCGGGATCCTAGGGTCCCGGACCTTTGAAAGGCGTACCAGGGGCCGATACCAATTCGCAGAGGCCTTGTAAGACATGCAGGATTAAATGTGACACCAACTGGCGATTATCCCTGTAGGCTCTAATCACTACCCAAGAGTACCCAAGGACAATCAATTAATTAAATTATACTATTTTTTTTATTTTTTTATTTTATTCATTTATTATTTCATATTTATTATTCATCCTTTGTCCATCTGAAATAATAATGATGTTACGTCCTAATGAGTGGCGGTGCCTAACAGAGAGAGACAGTACATGTTCGACAAGCTTTAAAAAACAAAATGCTTAACACTAGACACGGTACTTAACAACTAACCATAAAGCTTAAAGCTAACTAAAACCACAGATAATATAATACTAGCATACAGATGCCTCATCCCATACAAAGAAACCGTGCCGACGTAACTAGCGTTTTTCATCTGATTATTCTTGTTATTTTTTGTACATCGAACGCGTTCGGTTCTGTTTCACGGTGATAGATAGATGGTGTCAGCAGTGACTTGCAAGTAAAAGGGTTTACTAAGTTCGTGAATATTTTTTTCTTTAAATACAGTGAAGGTTCGTTTTATAGTATTTATTGCCACGTTTTTACAGTTTTTTTGCACCAAAATGTGTTACAATGCAAATTTTAACAATCGAGTGGAATTCCTCACAAATTTAAAAATGCGCCATCTATTGGCATCAATTCTAAATGACCCGTTAAAATAATCTTTGAAATGTGAATTAAGAGCCCAATATGCCATAATTTTGTACTTAGGAGAGTTGATTAAACAAGAACATACAATTTTTATGTTCAATTCCAGAAAATGTGAATTTTACACACATTCAATAACAGATACGTGCATATCGCGCCATCTAGTGAGATTTATTTGAACCAAATTTTCTTTGTTAGCAATGAGACCCCGTGCTAAAACTAAGAGGGCGCCAGGGGGGTTTTTGGTTAGATGCTAGAAACCCTTTCAGTCCTTGACACGGCCGGCTAGCGTGAGTCCTCGCAATAGTGGTGTATAGTGTCAATGTTGGTTATAGAGTAAAGAAATAGTACATACAGTGACTTGCAATCGTTGAAAATTTCCACAGATCACCAACAATCAAAGTGCGTGACGGTAGGCTAGAACAATTTTTACACATTATAAATATGATTGACTAGCGTTCTATGACCTAGTCAAGGCAGCATTAATGCCTGGAACAAAATGCAACTCACCCCTTTGTTGTTGAAGTTAGATTTCCTTACATTAGCATGTAACAATGATTCTCTTCAAATATAATAATATCAGCCTGTAACTGTCCCACTGCAGAACAAAGGCCTCTTCTCATACAGAGAAGGCACAAGCATTGATCGTGAAAGATTTTTTCAAATAAGAGCAGTGGTATCTAGTCGGTAGTCTCCGGCTCAGTGGATCTTAATAGCATCACAGATAATATAATACTAGCATACAGATGCCTTGTCCCATACAAAGAAACCATGCCGACGTATCTAGCGTTTTTCGTCTGATTAAAATGATTATTTTTATAAGTACTTTCGGTTCCATTCCACGGCTACAGATAGTGTTAGCAGCGACTTGCAGGTAAAAGGGTTTTCTCGGCTCGTGACGATTTTCTTTTCTTTAAATACAGTTTTTTTTTTACATTTGTTTTATAGTATTTTTTTGCAAGTATTTATAGTTTCTTTGTACCAGAATGTGTTCCAATACAAAGGAGAATGCTCATGGATGTATGGAATCCCGTACCATGATGCATCAAAATTAAACTTTGTTTTTTATGGACTACACTGATCATGTTAACTCCTACAAAAGTTCTTTTTGAAAACAAAACCCGGTTTTCGGAGTTATTTTATAAAATCGAAAATAACCTAAAATTTGGTCTATTTTGTACGACGCTACCAACGACGTAATCTATATAGACACGATATATGTGGATGTTATAGTTATTTATAACACAAAAGAAACGATTACTGGTTCGTCTTTTCATCAAAAATCGGTTCTATTAGATACATTCTATCTACATCTTTATGACCGGCTGTGAACGGCCAATTAACCATAGATAAAATAATGATAATCTTTTAAATAAAGATTCTATGAGATTCTATTATATTCGAGTTTATTTTTAATTAATGTAGAATCGGCTAAGTATATTTTTTTAAAGTGATCATGACTCTTTCAAAAATCAAGGGTAAGTTAATCATATTATGTGAAACGGAACGTCATTTAAAGGGAGTAGTATAACAATATCCATACTTTTAAACTCAACATTAAATTCCCTATTCAAAAATCAAATCCCCGACGTGTGATGTCGTAAAAAAATATGAAACTAATTACTATATAATTTTGGTCTTGATGCGTGAGACTTTTTGGTATCACTTTTGGTCATTCTCCTTTAAAAATCGAGTGACATGCCTCAGAAATTTAAAACGGCGCCATCTATTGGAATCAATTTTAAATGATCCGTTAAAATAATCTTTGAAATGTGAATTAAGAGCCCAATATTCCATAATTTTGTGCTTAGGAGCGTTGATTAAAAAAGAACATACAATTTCTATGATCAATTCTAGAAAATGTTAATTTTACACACAGTTCAATAACGAATTGATACATATAGCGCCATCTAGTGACATTTATTTGAACCAAATTTTCTTTGTTAGCGCTGGGACTCTGTGACAGCATGTAACACGGTTATTAACATCATCTTTCAACATTTTCCCAGGTTCAAACTACCTCTGGAGTATGGACGAGCTGTTCCCAGTATTTCATTTCGTGGTGGTCCGTGCACGAATCTTACAACTGGGCTCTGAGATACACTTCATTGAAGACTTTCTCGAACCAAATATGCAACATGGGGAGCTGGGACTTATGTTCACCACGCTCAAGGTAATGTGAACTATATTTTGTAAGGATAGAGTAGGGAATGGAATGAACATTATGTAGTTAATAAGGCGTTATTGTATTGTTTTTTTTATCACGTTCAAGCTAATATTAATCTTACTATGTAGACGATAGAGTCGCATATTGAATGGTAATTTTGAACTTATTGTGTATGTGACAAATGAAAGGTCTGAGTTATGCTCAAATGAATATCCAGACTGCAAGAACTTTATGTAATTGCGTTAAGGATCAAATTAAGGTTTAATTTAAAAGTAGTAGAAGGAAAAATAATTTATTGCCACAGAAATCGCCATGCCTATAAATTATGCTTATGTATATAAATTGCACTGTAGTAGAGATTATTGAATTACATTAATATGAGAAGACAATAAAAAAACAAACCAATTTAAACCATATTACAACCTACTAAAGTATAAATTCCCTCTTTCCAGGCGTGCTACTTCCAAATCCTCCAAGAGAAGATGTCGATGAACTGAAACAACAATATAATAACGAATGATCTCGCAATACATATGGTGCGCAATGTTTAGTTGTAGCTTACGCAATAACTTGCTATGTAAGTCCTCGCTAGGTGTTCTGTTTGCTTGTAGGTGTTCTTACGACGTATACAATTTGTAATAACCCTTTAAGTGCCCGAAACGTGGATCCACGCACGTTTCGGTAATTACGGCATTCAACCGGCTCAACAAACTTTAAAAACTGTATTCTACCGTTCAACGTGGGTAAGCAGAGTTGTATAGTAGACCCAGGAAGTTGCAATAAGCTTCATCATTATCATTATTCAGCCGAAAGACGTCCACTGCTGGACATAGGCCTCCCCCAAGTGTCGCCACATCAATTGGTCCTGTGCGTCTTGCGTCAGTGGCTTTCCGCAGCCCTAATCATGTCATCAACCAAGAGGGAGGCCTTCCAAAGTTGTGTCTTTCGGAACGCGGTCGTCACTGCAGAACTTTTCGGCCATATCGACCAACCATTTTGGGAGCAATTAGCCCTGCCCACTGCCACTTATGGTTACCATTCAGAAATCAAGACAGAGTTCCTGCTGCAATAAATTCCTGATATGCAATACGCTTCTTCTTCTTTCGTGTCGATAAACTCAAACTATACAACCATACGGATTTTGTCCGACCAGTGTGTAGCTACTCGGACAGCTCTATCATTTGCTACGTTCAAATCCCGTAAGGTGCAGGTGGTCGGGCATGAAGGGCAGACAAGGAGGTGGGCCATATCTTGCGAAGGGGCTCCACACTGGCACTTTGTTTTGGATATGTCTATGATATTCCATTTGGCCACAAATTCAGACTTCGAGAATTTCATGATTTCACAGTTTTCCCAATCTTGCTCAGATCATACCCTCATCCTTATCAGTACAGTTCATATATTTTATCATCATCATTTCAGCTGAAAGACGTCCACTGCTGGGTATAGGCCTCTCCTAAGTATCGCCACATTGACCGTTCCCATGCGTCTTGCATCCAGCGGATTCCCGCATTCATATCTTTAAAATCATGTAGACTCTAATGGCTATGCTCCAGTATCTATAATAGGCTGTCCGCACAAAGGTAAAGCCAGGGGTAGGGATGCAAGGTTTATAAAAATATCGATATCGGTCTTCATATATCGATTTCGGTATTGATCAGTATTTCTATATCGGTCTAGTATGCTGATATATCTATATTTTATGGACATTTTATCTTTTATTTTAGGTCAGATAGGCAGTCGCTCCATGTAAAACACTAGTACTCAGCTGAATCCGGTTAGACTGGGAGCCGACCCCAACATAGTTGGGAAAAGGCTAGGCAGATTGATTTTTATCTTTTATTTTAGGAGTATATTTGTATAAAATAAAAGATCCAATGTAGTTTTAGTTATATCAAACGGATATTGATTATGTATGTATGTAATTGTACTATACCTTACCTATATGAATAATCAAAAACCACACCACACTCACCACAGATTAGATATTTTTTTTAAGTTTTATGGTTCTAGTTGCCATAGATGTTTTTAAATTGAATACTTTACTGTTATTTTAATTTGGGCGGGTTTTTTCGATACTTCGTTACGATATATTGAGTTTATCGATATTAATATATCGATATCGGCGTAACGTTGATATATATAAATATCGATATTATTGGCATCGATATATAAATATCGATATTTTAGGCATCGATTTATCGGTTTTCAATATATCGTTCCCTATTCCGCACCCCTAGTCAGGCCATTCCGGCCCAGTCCAGTAAGAAAAATTGCTTATTGTAAGTCTAGATTGCCTTTTTTATAAAAACATTATCAAATTGTATACGTCCTTAACCATGATAATTGTTATGAAATTCTTCTTGTTATATAATTGTAAAATGTCTATTATGTAGTATATTAGTAACCGTACAAAGTCCCGTTAAAAAATAGACTTGTGTGATCTTTCTGTATTTTTAACTGAAATACACAACTTATAATAATGGAATCTGATGGCATGATATTAATTTAATTTATGAAGAATTAAAGAACAATAATTAATTATGAACATTATCTGTGGTAACATTTTTTTGTTAATTTATTTATACAATGTAATGTTATGTCAACTTAAAGACACTATAACCTGTCTTGAAATTCATATTATGATAGCGTCTTATGTCCTTAACTTAGTAGATAGATAAATCAAGTTGTATTTGATTTTTAATTAATAAAATGTATATTAGTTACAAAAGGTTTCTTACTAGAAAGAAAACTTGACCGCGTTGCCACCTGCAAGCAACTTGCATACAAGTTAAATAGGGTAGTTGACAAAAAATATATATTAAGTCCGTCAGTTAGATAACCTAAAAATATTGGATACGTATTTTTCCTATGCCACGTAAACAAAAAATTACGACGATACAGTGCGTTGAAAATCGTGTGACGTCACAGTGTGCTATACCTTATACTGACAAAGTGACGTCACAAGCGCTTAATCTTTATCATTTTTTATTTATTTGATAAAGCAAAAAATGCGGGTCCAATATTATTTGACTCACTGACGGACATTCCTATTACATTGTAGGGCTCGACCGAGCGATTGGTCACACTAACACTTACTTCTGTAGCCCGCAATGTAATGCAACTTGCATTCGAGCTGGTTGCAGGACGAAACGTGGCCTTATAATGAATTAAATAGTGTCATTAATAAAATGGCACATTTCTTTTAATTTACCTCGTATACTGGTATTGTGTACAAAAGATGTATTTTTTTAAAAGTGTGTTTTAGCTGTTTTACCGAAAATGTTGTTTGTAAGTGCGTCAGTTGTGACGGACGATTAGAAAACCCGTATTCCGACAATTACGGACCGGTTTAATGTGTGTAATTGTAAATATTCGTTCAATATCATGTGCCTGCGAGTGTTTTTGTATCCATCATTCATATTGAGTACTTTTCATGAAAGAAGGCCTGCTATTCGAAAGATACAGCTGTACTAAAACGAATAAAGCCGCAGTCCCATAGAAGGCTAGCTAATTTACTCTACTTCCAACATATATTACCATTTCTGTGTACCTAGATTTAATTGCAACGTACAGTACAAACATTTTCTTAATGTCCCTCGACAAACTTCGTGTTTCGTCAGTCGTCGGATTTCTATCAGATGCCCTTTGCACTTGGTGCAGACCGGACGCTCTCAATCAACTTGGAAGTATATAGAGTTGTTATAATACTCTTTTAACATAAGGTAATTTATTTTAAAAATGGGAGGAAAGCTACTAAAGGTCTATCCACACATATCAGGGAAGTGAAAGGGCCGAGGCCAATCATTGAAGCTTCGTCACTGGCCCGTGCACGGACGTGTGTGAACGAGTTCATATAAAATGTACTCAACGATATTTTCATGAGCCCCTGACGGGGCACGGTGCGTCCACGTCCCGGGCACAGCCCTGATATATGCGGATAGACCTTAAAGCTGCTATTTTTACAGCTCTATATATTTCACACGGAAATCAAAACAAAACAACAATAAAGCACTTAGTTCTGAATTCAAATTGTTAAACACGATAAATCTTATAATTGATGGTCATTGAAATTAGCATTCGTTTGTATTCGGAAATGCGATGATTGCCGAGGGACATTAAAAAAAGAGTTGAACTGTAGCTCTGATTGAAATAAAAAACTACTAGTGAATAGCCCCCTGAGGTTGGCAACATTTCGTCGCTGCTTCTGTGGGCCTTCTTTCATGAAAAGCATACATTATTTTTTTATTAACTCCCCACCTCTAGAAGACTTTGAAACACACCATTGAATTCGTTGAATACTCCTGTAGACTTACGAAAGTATTTATTTTTAAAGTATTAGGCAACTAACTAATAAATATTTTGTTTTAGTTGTTATACTATTATAATTGTATTGCCTATGTTTTAGTTTAGTTATGTTGAGTGCCAAAATTGTTTATACGCCGTTTAGCTTTAGTATGTGAAACGTAGTGAGTGAACGAGACTTTGTGCGGCCGAAATAAGAAAAAGGTGGATCTTGACTGAAAATGGCGTAACTTCATTTCTATGAGTTTATTTCCTATATTGACTCAAGTGACGTTAGTTTGACAGATCTATCCCACTTCTGATTTTGACCGCATAGCATAACAGATTTTAGTAATAAATAAACGGTATACAAGACTAGTTTAATTGTAGAATTTTGATCTCTTCCTAGTGAAAAATTATAAGAAATTAAATGACTCCTTTACTCACTATGTTTTTGACCATTCCATTTAATAATATTAAAAAAAAAAATAGGTTAACAATGCTAAGCAATAATCCAAAGGTATGTTAGTACAAATGAGAATTGTTAAGTAGCGAACAAATTGTTATATTTTTAATTAACTTCTTTCTGTTGCTAAGTGTGAAGTTGTTTCTGTTTTGAAGCTATAAGCCTACCGTTAAAATGAGATGGTACCTGAGGAAGCTGCACAGTGCGAGAGGGGTGTTGTCTGACACGTATCTTATATTGCAGATAGGCGATGGTGAGCAATTATCATGTAGTTTAACGCCTGCTGATGAGGAACACTAGGGCATAAAAAACAAAATCAACTCTCCTCCCTGCAGCTATCGGGCGATGGCATCATCTTGAAACGTTTAGCCACTTGGCCTATAGCACTTTTGTGGGCAATGTATGTTGCCAGTTAAAGTTTTAGAAGTCTGGTAAAATTACTTAGAAAAAATGTACATTTAAATGTGTACACAACAGACTTGCCTATCACTTAATTCTTCAATTTCACAAATCTCTGCGGGAATTTTGAGTGCAGTAATTTTATAAATCCATCCACCGACACGGCCGAACCAATCTTCATTGGTATGTCAAGGGGTTGGCATTTGATAATAAAATTTATTTTTGTGATGTAAATAAATCGATGGATTTTTAATAAAAAGCTTCGTACAATAATTTATTCATCATAATAATAATAATAACAGCCTGTTATCGTCTCATACAGATATGTCTCGAGCAATCAATAAAATCAGTTAAAATACCTAATAATTTAACGGGAACCCCGCCGTTTAGTATTAACACTAGAAAACGCGAAACGAGTTATTCATTGTTACAAAACTACCATAAAATATGAAGGTAGATTGTTATGTATGATCAAAACGATTGTTGAATACAATTGATAAGTACCATATCATTAATGTTACATAAATACGTTAATTACTATATTTATATCTTTGTCCTATGTGAAAGTGTGTGGTGTTTAATATTTAAAAAATATATATTTAACATTTAATAAAATTCACAGTAAAATATTGACTTTTATTTTAAATAATAGCTAGCGGGCGCAGAGCAGAGAAGTTTGCCGATGACTACACCTACCGCCTACCCGTGCGGCGCCCCGCGTTCGCCTCGTTGGTTCGCCGAAAGGCAGTGACATCATGACGACATCGGCAAACTATCTGCACCCGGATTATAAATAATCGTCTACAACTTCGAACTCTGATGTTGATAGCAGTGCAGTGGGTATTTACCGTATTTGACATGACCTTTGTTTTGTCCATGTTCATTTTAAGGCCCACTCTTACGGAAGCTCTTCTAAGGTTATTGAGCATTGCACTGAGGTACAACATATGCCATAATAATCTGTGCTCAAGAAAATATAGAAAGAGGAACCAGAGGTAAATCTATATATATATTCTTAGTGACCAGGCTGCAATCATCCCACAAAATGGACTCCAAACATGTTCTGGATGCTATCCAAACCAATAACAGGCTTGGGAAACATAACAAAATAAGACTGATGTGTGATGGCATAAAGGAATTCATGGAAACAAAATGGCAGATGAACTGGCAAGAAAGGGCTCTGCAAATTATTTTGTAGTCCAGAACCATGTGTTGTCATTTCGAATTTTCGACTAGTCTCGTGAAAGCCATTTTCAGGGAATTTACAGACCACGGCCAATAAACACATTGGCTGTCTCATACCGGTCTGGAACATTCCAAGAAATTCTTGGCCTTTTCGTTCAAGGCACGGGAATTCATTTGGAATATGAGCAGGGGGCAAATCCGCTACCTGCTTGGGGCTTTCACTGGCCACTTTGGAACCAACGAAATGCTCATGCAGATGGGTCTAACCGCGGCAGACATGTGCAGGTTGTGCGGTAAACATACGGAACGCATGTGCACAGGTGTTCGTAGTCGCAGCGGAAAAATGTCGAATGTCGTAATTTCAGTTTAGCAGATAATTAGTGTATGACGTCGTGTAATTGTGTATGGTAACTACAAATTTGTGTATCCAACCATTGGAGAGCGAATCAATAAAAACTGTTTCCGCTGGAACTACGTCATCCCAGCGGAACTTTTTTTTACTATGCACGTAGAAGAAAAAAAAGGCATCCAATAATTAGTGTGTAACGAGAGGTAAATGTGTATGCTTGAATGAAATTTGTGTGACATAAAACTGCGGCAATAATCAAGTTTCCGCTGCGCTGACGTTTGGCAATTTGATGGAAATCATATGAAACGGCTTAGTGCAGAGTTGATTTTTTTTTACGCACGTTGCTTTGAATTTGTGTGTAATGATTGTTAAAACAGAATTTGAAAAAAACTTACCGTTCATAAGATATACACGTAAAAGTAAAATAAGGTTTTTAGGTCCAAGAACTTAAAATAGGAACACTAGAGCATAACTTATAACTTTTATTTGTATCTTTTAAGGGACTACAATGCCTTGCCAAGTTTCAATTATGTGGTCTCAGTAATTAATGAGCAATGGCATAATTTACTACGGCTTGAGTACTATATTGTATGACATCCGATTGCAGGACTTTTTAATGGAAAAGCAAAATATAACTTATTCGGATGATTAGTTCATTAATGCAACTATTCACATCTAAAATTTCAGCTCAATACACTAAATAATTAAAGAGATATAATAAAAATACCAGAACAACCGCAATACATGGATAAACCGACCAAGTTTAAATGGCTACAAAAAAGCGGCCGTGCAGTATAAAGAGCTAACGTTCTACAATTTCCAGTGTTGTACCATTATTCGACTGGTACAGCTGTGCACACAAGTTTTGAACAATTAACTAAAACTCGTATAGTTACTATTTTTTTTATAATTTTGGAGTGCACTTGTCATTACTTCATATTGACGATTCATTGTGTTTTTTGTGTACATCTTTCGTTGGAGGTCCTGAATAAATAAATAAAAAAATAATTTTCGTGATAAAAATAGTAGGTCACTTGATTTTTAACCGACTTTCCAAAAAGGAGGAGGTTCTATGGTTGGCAGTATATGTATGTACTGATTTCTCAGTCAATTGTGGACTGATTTTGAAGATTATTTTTGTTTGAAAGAGTAGGTTCCCGAATTGGTCCCATTTAAATTTGGTGAAGATCTGATAAAGAACTTCGGAGATATATAACAGAACACAATAAACAACAGTAAATCTCTCGGGATTGCTGCAATTGCATTGCATGGCACACTCTCATTTCGGGTTTTTCATCGTCATTTATTTGGGTAATCTATTCCGACATAACTTTGGGCATTGTGGGTACCTTACTATAGAACTTGTTCATTAAATTATTTACCATAAAAATACAATTGGCTTTCAAATAAAAACAGTACAAAGTGAATAATAACTTCAATTTCGGAAGTCGGTGTCAAAAAACGAAGAAACAAAACAGAAACACCGACTGCCGAAATTGAAGTAATTTTTCACTTTTTAGTGGTTTTATTAGTAAGTCGGTTGTATTTTTATGTAACAAAGTTTTTTTCTTAAACTTTCAAAATTATTTGCATCTGTAACAAATGCATTTATTTGCCAGTACTTATATAACAAAAAGTTATTACTGTAGGTAATTATTATGTCCTTAATATTATGCTAGTAATAATTAGAAAAAAAAAACTTACACCATTAGTCAGTAGTCATTTCAAATGTCGAATTTAAAAAGTTAACAGTATACTATGGAGTAATTTAAAGTAGGTAGGTATTTTCTTAGCACGCGCTTCCTGTTCTTTTTTGTTTATCAGTCACAACCAACTCCCTAAAATTTACATAGTAGAACTTAAGATTTACAACCTATATGGGCTTCAGTAGGTAATATATTATTTATTTATATGTAATAAAAAAACTGATTCATTATATCAATGTTATAAACAATCTCGGGACACTGGGGTCCCGGACCTTTGAAAGGCGTGCCAGGGGCCGAAGCTAACTCGCAGAGGCCCTGTTAACTATGTATCATGATATGTGACACCAACCGATGATTATTCGTAGATGCACTACGTAAGAGCACCCAAGGACAATCTCCGGTTGGTGCAGGACTATTGTTAATATGGAGACAAAGATATTGGGCTATGGGTTTGGCAGGTTTAGTGGATCGATTGCCTAAAACTATAGAATGACTATTAGCCCCTGACTGACCACTGTTGAATTACACGGCTATAAAATGGCAGGGGGTGACTTGCACACTCAATTAATGGACAAGGGTCTTTTTAGTACTTGAGTGACGTAGCGCCATGGGGGAAAACATATCTGGAGGTGCTTGAGGAGTGGAGAGGTATACCAAGGTTATCAGTCCAATCCCGGAAATACGGTAAAGATCCCTACCAGCATCATCCAGTAAGATTATACTTCTTCCCACCGAGCACTTTTGCTCTTGCGAATCTTCATTCAAGCCAACCAATTAAGGCAAACGAGAGATGGGAGCTTTGTTCCCCGTCAGTGTTCTTTCCGACCGACCTATAAAGGCAAGCGGGAGATGAGGGTCAACTGACAAGACTTCTCCCAGGAGATCTGGTCCGTGGGGCCGCCACTGCCCAGCAGCTCACCACAAAGCTGCTCTGCAGACCTATCTCTGTTATTATTACTTTGTTAATTATATTGTTTTTTTTTTAAGTATTATATTAACATTAACTAATAAATACTTTTAAGAATACAAAGTTAATGCAGTTGTTTTATTTTCTGCTAAACTATTGTGTACGCACCTGTACGAAACTATTAAACACAATAACGAGCTATACTGGCAACTTTGGAACGTTAGCTCTTTATACTGCACGGCCGCTTTTTTGTAGCCATTCAAACTTGGTCGGTTTATCCATGTATTGCGGTTGTTCTGGTATTTTTATTATATCTCTTTAATTATTGAGTGTATTGAGCTGAAATTTTAGATGTGAATAGTTGCATTAATACACTAATCATCGGAATAAGTTATATTTTGCTTTTCCATTAAAAAGTCCTGCAATCGGATGTCATACAATATAGTACTCAAGCCGTAGTAAATTATGCCATTGCTCATTTTATACTAAGACCACATAAATGAAACTTGGCAAGGCGTTGTAGTCCCTTAAAAGATACAAATAAAAGTTATAAGTTATGCTCTAGTGTTCCTATTTTAAGTTCTTGGACCTAAAAACCTTATTTTACTTTTACGTGTACCTATATCTTATGAACAGTAAGTTTTTTTCAAATTCTGTTTTAACAATCATTACACACAAATTCAAAGCAACGTGCGTAAAAAAAATCAACTCTGCACTAAGCCGTTTCATATGATTTCCATCAAATTGCCAAACGTCAGCGCAGCGGAAACTTGATTATTGCCGCAGTTTTATGTCACACAAATTTCATTCAAGCATACACATTTACCTCTCGTTACAAACTAATTATTGGATGTTTTTTTTTTCTTCTACGTGCTTAGGAAAAAATACGTTCCGCTGGGATGACGTAGTTCCAGCGGAAACAGTTTTTATTTATTAGCTCCCCAATGGTTGGATACACAAATTTGTAGTTACCATACACAATTACACGACGTCATACACTAATTATCTGCTAAACTGAAATTAAGATATTCGACATTTTTCCGCTGCGACTACGAACACTGTGCACAGATGGTGTTCCATCAGACCATCTGTGCACATGCGATGCATTGGCTAGTAAGCGAATGAGTCTCCTAGGGGTAGGATATCCAAAACCAGAAGACTATAGGCTCATATCGCCTAAACTCGTTGTAAAACTCATGAAGAAGATTTTCAACGAGATTGGGGAGAAGTACGTTACTAGGGAACCAAAAAAGATCCCAATGGGTCGAAGTGTCTGAGTTATTTCCCGGACCCTCCACAAGATAAGATTGCACTAAGGTCCTCTATAGTCTTAGCCATGACCACTATATCGTTGGCAAACCGAAAGTGAGTGTTGTATTCGCCAATGACGTCGATGCCTTGCCATCATTGAGACGTCAACGAAAATTTGCAAGGCGATCTTTTTTAGTTCCACAATCAATGCTCTGCCAGGTCCACTTCCTGAGCTGACGGTTTCTGATTATGGAGTTGATCATATGCCCTCCAAAAAACTGGCCAGTAGGTGACACCGGTGGTTCCAACGTCCAACTCCAAATATAATAAGCTGTAACTGCTGCAAGCCGATGAATATTCATCATCGTCGCGTTTTTACTTTCAGAATTATAATATTATAATAAAATTGGATGCAGAAAATCTTAAGCTCAATTTACATTGCCGCGGAATGCCGAACTTTTGCAACAAAATTGTACATAGCATAATGAACTTTATATCAATTGTGTAACGTACAAACTAAACGAGCCAAGAATTAGTCATCTCGCGCAAGGAGGCGCAATTGACGTTTTCGTTACATTCCGCGGCAACTTACATCAGTATACGATTACTATACTGATAGGAAATGAAAGTGGAAATTAAAACGCACATAATTTATTAAGGCTATTTATTTCATTCCTATAAAATAACATACCAAATGTCTCTTTTGTACAACGTCATATCAAAAATGTACACCATTATATAAATTTCGTCTCAGGTAAATGTTACCTAGCTACTCTCGTGTCTCCCCTATTATTTTCATGGCTATTATTACATAAATATAATTATAGTCCTCTCACGTGCCTAGTCTGATAGGTACAAAATGTTCATAATACCGAATCGGACGCAACTTTATAAAAATACATAACTCACCAGAATTACAACCGCCTTGTATTTCTATAAAAACGAGTCCCCCGTAATGCTGTACAATATATCTACAATATGCCAACTTCTATTTACTGTTATAATTCATTGTTACGTGAAATTGAATCTTAATTATAAAGCTTTAAGTCCAGAATACATTTCATGTATATTTTTTAAGGAAGAATATTGCACTGTTTCTTTTTATAAGCTGGAAGTTACATCGGTTAAGCATATTGAAACTCAGCGGTAAATTGACATAAGTAACATTTCCACGCGAGGCTAAAAATTACAAACTATCACATAAATTAGCTTCATGAAATTACATAGGCACAAAATAATTCTGAAACTAAAATAAAATACTATTCAACATGGATCTTTTCACCGCCACGGACGCGAATGGACATCAGCGTCAAACATTTTAATAGTTAAGAAATAAGATTAAAACTAACTAAGATTTTGAGTATTAAAAATGTATCAGGTGTCTGGGTGACAGTTTGTTTGCGTGGCGAGGCGGTGAAGAGATCAACAGAGGCGTAGTGATGGGATGCGTTGAAGGAACATATACCTAGCAATAAAACTACCAAGATTAACTGCCTTGTCTCCCTCCCTTCAACGCAACTCATAATAAAAACACCAAAATAAATTTACGTAAGCCTCGCGTCAAAATGTTGGAAATAAACACATATAATCAATTTTCTGTTACACGGTAAGAGGAAGTCTAATATTGCAGAACATATAATTTATAATATTCAGCACTCTATAAATATTTCATAATAATATGAACTTGATATATACCGCTCTAAGTAGGTATAGATAAAAATGTTGGGGCAATCTCATTGTATAAGGCAGTGACAGGTGGGTAGCTATTGTTTATCATGTGTATAAAAATTCGAGAGAGTATTTCTTTACATAATTTACTTTCTAGAGGCAAGAATTGATGACCGATCGACTCAAATACAAAAGATATGTGGTACAGCATAAGCACAATATAAAGAATCGTATTAACTGACTCATACATTTTGTTCGTAACGTTAAAACCAGCAATGCTGTTGTATTTTGTACTTTGTTTTCAAGCAATTAAAGTTGAGAGTGCAAGTGAATACTGCGCATGTCGCGTGTTGACAATGGGTGTAAACACCTTGAAATAGTAATTGTTGTTTTGAATTACGAAACTTAGTACACGACTCAAATTGCATTCGTTTCAAAATACTGACCAGCTGTTACAACTGCAAACAATTTGACTAACACGTAAGTGACAGTCGAGCTTCAATTTATTCTTAATTCTTATAACGTTTCTATTGAATTCTATCATCACTAGAATTGGTGTTAATTGATTTATAATTTAAATAAATCCGATTGATGAGAAAACCGAGTGTCGCTTACGTCAAAATACTTATAAAAGCACCGATAGAAACAATCTCAAACAATTACGTCAACGAATAAGCTCATTCAGAAATATTACAAGAAAAAAACAAATTATTGCATACTTAAAACTTCATTTTATAAGTCCTTATACATCAATGTTAAATTACGTAAAAAATCCAAATTAAGGATACAACAACGATACCAAATCTCGCTAAAAATGTTAGACATAAAGTATTATTTTATACCCATTATTAAAAAATATGATATTATTAGCAAAATATCAATCGAATTTTATTGCATGCATTTTTTAAATAAACGTTAACAATTATTTTCCTAAATAACATTGTTGGACGTTAAAAAATACGATAATAATAATAATAAAAAATTGATAATAAGTTTTTTTTTAAATTAGATGGTCACAGGTAGGTGTTTCCTATCAAGCTAAATACATTTATAAGAAAACGCGTCATTTAAAACAACAGAATCCTTAAGTCTATAGAAATCAACGTATATATTACTATAACATCCTAGGTCTATGTTAATGCTTACAAATAAATGCTGTCTACGTGGGGGCTATGGTGACGTGTGACGAGAGTGATCATGCAATTATAATTAAATGTGTAATCCACATAGCGTAGAACGAAGAGCCGCGTCCACAATTGCTCAAGTTACACACTAAGAACCGGTTCCTGAATTGAGTATTTTTAGTTAAGAACGTGTCAAAAAAAAAACAGGTTTAAGTAGAATTGATACCCAACTTCAAAAACAAAATTCAGAAATCGGGGTTAAGATTATTTTTAAGTTTTAATATGCTCATCGAATGTAGATTTTAAGTTTTTAATGCTCATTTTCTTGCTTGAAAACGGGCGCACATTGAGATTTTTAGAGAATTCATAAGATCCAATCACTTTATCTTCTTAGATAGTGTTCTTATAACACTACGAATAACACGATCCGATCTTTTTGAAACTAGCTGACTAACAAGAGCTTTTACTTCCACTGTGCGCATACGCATACCTATTATTTTAACTTCAATTAAGTTTTGTGGACTATACAGTCTCTAATAACGTTAGTTGATTTGTAAACGGACATAGAAAGTGCGCCCGTTGATTCAAAAAGTGGCATTTTAACAGTTCAGGAGATAATGGTACTAACTTCGGAGGACTATAATCGTCTAAATTATATGGCCTCTGTAACGACGTGGATTACAAGCGCACTGTGTGAATCTGCCTATATAAAGAATACACCTAGAATTAAGCGTACATATACCTAAACATATGTATAAGGTATATACACCTGTGTAGTCACTAAATAACAAACTAACGCGTATATTAAGAGAAAGTGATCATCTACATTGATATCTTTAAAAAAAAACACCATATTCAATCAGTTAAGTTAATAAAAATCTTATTTACAAGCTCCTACAAAACAATAATAGTTCGATACCAAAAGATAATACAAGAAACAATAAAACCGTTTTGCTAAGCAATTAAAACAAATAAATACATGGCGTGAATGAGCCAAGGAGTTTCTTTTTTAAATATAAATGTTACTTTTTGTTCGCCAATTGTGATTATTCTCAGTATGTAAATTTTTGTATACCAATCGTATAACCCGAATGTGCGTAGTTTACTTAATAATTTCGAGCTGCTTAATCAACTAATACTGAAAGCACCATTTAGTATTACCTAATTTAATCAATTCTTACGTAAGTCAGATAGAAAATTGAAATTTTAGTATTTAGGTTTCGACCACACTTGAGGCAAGGATATGCGATAACATTATTTACGATATTCGATAAGGTAGACGGAAATATTGAGCTTCGCCGACACTTATTCGGGACGTTCCGCTTTTATGCAACAAAAATGCATTACTAAGCCAATTTCACGATACAACTGCAAATTTTGGACTGAAATTAAAGGTTTGTTTTGATATAAATTACGTTTTCTCAAACATGCTTGGAAATTTGAGCATTATTTTGACAACCTTCTTTGAGATAAATCGCAATTGCTGTACTGGCTAAATACATGGGCGCAGCGGCCGGCAAAAGTTGTATGAAAATCCATATCTGTCGTTTGCAGCGGCCAAATAAATTCCATAGTAAACTCATATCTGTCGTGTAATTTAAAAATGGAACGAACTTTTTCGCCGAAGCATGGCCACCAAGGAGGTAACTTATCAAAGGTTTCATTTAAATTTCGAACTGGCTTGCAAATAGAACGCTGTTTATTGAAAAAAAAAACAAATGAACACTAACGCGGGAACAATTATTGTTGTTCGTCATTGATTTTGAAAAAAATGAGTTCTAGGTACTACTTAGTTTAAATTTCCGCGCATATTTGAGAAAAGTACTATACAAGCCTTGGCCACAACTAGGCATTGATGGACTTACGTATGTGTGACCCACATTTACACGTTCGTCCATCAATACCTCTTTTGCTGGCCGCTGCAGTAATGTACTATAAAAATCCTTCGTCCGTTGTACACGTTCCATAATATCGCTACGCCTTGCGTGTGCAGTCGCTACTTTACGCTGGTAATACATGACACCCAATAGTTTAACATACAAAAATATTGCCACCATAAAAATATTTCGTTAAAATTCATAGAGATATATTCATTTAAGTTTTTTTTTATTGTAAAAATGGCATCAAATACTACAAAGCTAGGTTAATACTGAGATGACGAATTTTATTATAATATTTTTAAGCATGCATTGATTTCTGCTCATGTGGAAAATGGGACTAAACACGGACATTACATTGACGGTATTCAAGGTCTTTTCTTCATCAGAACTTGACATGGTATAAGCAGGTATCTCCAGATCTTCGCCCAGTCTATACAAGAGCAGAAACAACATAATGAATATGTTTCTAGATGCCAAGTTGATCTGATACTACGTTCACCCGTGTGTAACATACAATTAAAAGTATTTAATTCATATAATTAATCATTAAAAAAACATTAATTTATGACACTGTCGCTATTGACTTCTTATTGTCACCAATAACTACTTAGGCACAGTATAAATATGGACAAACAGTACGGAAACTACCTACAAACGCTCGAAACGGCACACTCATACAAACATGCGCATCGACGATACCTCTAAGCGGCTTCGTACTCTTCTTAGGGGCCTCGTCGGTGCGCATTTTTGTGTGAGTGTACCGTTTCGAGCGTTTGTAGGTAGTTTCCGTACTGTTTGTATGTTTGCACTGTGACATATGGGGGGTTACCGTAAAAACACAAAGGTATGTACACACTAAAGGTAATAATATGTTACATGACGTGGGATAGTTCAATACTTGATCTGTCTAATGTGCACACACCTTAAAGTGACCCGTATTACATCACTTCTTAATAATTGACAATCCTCTATCATTTATTCATAAGTTCATAAATCAATAAAATAAATCGTAAATAAGTATTTTCGCTTAGAAATTAGATACAAAATGTAAATCCATAATTTATAAAGTAATATTTTGTTTGAATAAATAATTCGCATACCTCTCGATAATCTTATAAAATTAATTAGTTGTAAACTCGTATAATATCCACAACGGGTCTATGTGTCTCTGAATTGGCTGCAAGACCCTGCGCAGTGTCAATGTTGAAAGTGAAGGTAGCATTGTATATCTGTCTCTTTCACTCACTTACGTTTGTCGTATCATCCTATCTCGCTTACTCTCGACTGAAAACCGTTTCTTGCGCAATGGTTGACAGAGCCAACTTCAGAAACACAAAGATCCGCTGAGAATATCATAACTCCATTACGTTTCGTCTCAGATCAAATAAAAAGTCAAGATGGAACGTTGCAAACAACAAAGTGAAGCCGGTTCAAACTAAGCCTTGCCGTACAAATACACAATTACACGCACTAACATACAACGAAATCAGGCCTTAGCTTGCCCTTCGAGCTTACAGATCAAATAATAAAGCTCAACTGACAAGCTAAAGGGTAGTTTCGTTATACGTGTGAGCGTATAATTGTGTATTTATATGGCAAGGCTTAGTTTAAACTGGCTTCACTTTGTTGTTTGCAACGTTCCATCTTGACTTTTTATTTGATCTGAGCGTTTCGTATATATTAAGAGTTCCAATGTAACACGAGTCACGGATCATTGCGACGCAATTCACCTTAAGTGCTATTGTTCTGCCATTAGCGCTTCACTTACAATTCAATTGTTTATGTATAATATAAATGTATGTACATTATCTATTATCATATTAATTCTAACCATGATTCAAGCGTCGCCATAATTACTCTCTTATAAAAATATTTACACATTTCACTAGTGCTGGATACTAATGCTTAAAACTTCCAGTCGAATTTTAGAATCCGTGATTATGTTACAAGTCTATCAATTTAAAGTTAGAACATCAATATGTAGTCAAAGACGAAGGCAAATCAAAACAGATGCGACATGTCGTAATTATCGATTCCCCATCAATTCTGACAAAAAACCAGAAAAGAGCGATACATAAAAGACTGCAACCACGTCGGTAAAAATATCCTAACTTATCTGTATTTGATCCCAAGCACGATATAAGTTGTCGAATAGTTATGAAAATGAAATTCAATGAACGACGATTGCATTTTAAAAATACACGTGTTAAACATACGTTAGTCAGCCCGAAAAATATCGATAGAATTACGTCCAAATATATACGAACACTTCGTTTGCAAGCTCACCAGAGAGTGGAAATGTTAAATAAAGATTATCATCACAAATCCATCATACAGACCACTTACGCACTAAGAAATACCTAAAATGTATAATAGGTAGAAATAATGTCCTCACTATCCAGAAGGCAAAATTGGCACTTAAGACGAAGTTCGCTCCTTTCTTGAGTGTTCGCAGGAGTGTGGCGGCCGGGGCTGGTCGGGGAGCGTCGGGCGCGCTCGGGCCCGCTCGGGCGGCGTCGTACGCGCTCGGGCCCTCTCGGGCGGCGTCGGGCGCGCTCGGGCCGGCTCGCGGCGGCTCGGGCGCGCGCTATGTGCCGGGCGAGCTGTTCGCCGTGGGGTTGTACGGGTGGTTCGAGTTCCGCAACACTGTGTATACACTGTCCACCTTTGCAAGTTTCTCGAAAAACGGTATCAAGTCCAAAAGTTCTGAATCTGTCATGTCGTCGAACCATGACGCGACAGGTACCTGAAACGATAAGCTAGAATAAGCAACAGATTCTACAGATAAGATAAATCTGCTTTGTTCAAAATATTATCTCGAATGAGGCATTTGCATTTGTCATAACACAGAATTTGGTATTTCTATTTACTCATAGACAATACTCATTTTTTTTTTAAAGCAGTGGTGGCTCAGTTGTGACTTGTGACGGGCCCGACTTACGTGCCGTAGGTTCGAACCCAGGCAGGCGCTTTACTTGTGTGTAAATTATTTCATCACCACTGCTCTAAAACGGTGAAGGAAAACATCGTGAGGAAACCAGCATGTCTTAGAACCAAAAATTCGTAGACATTGTGTCATCCACCAACACGCACTGGACCCGCATGGTGGATTAAGCCCATTCCCTCTCACGGTACAGAGAGGAGGTTCCCAGCAGTGGGAACATTAAAAGGATGATGATGAATACAATTTTTTGAGATAACGCTCATTGTGACGTTATTAGCCATTTATGTATTTTGACAGCCTAAAAGATTAAAAAGCGGTACAATCCAGTTATTTCCATCACTATCACCCCTCAAGCAACCTCACATTACTCAAAGCTATCTAACTTACTTAAAAAACTAACCAGCAAACAAAAATATCGATATCAGTATCAGTCCAAAATTACATACCTATTATTATATACCTAGTATTAAAAGATAATGTAATAAACGAGAAGAATTGCGTAATGCGGTAAATATTAACTTACTAATATGATCATATCTATTTCCATGGAATGTATGATATGATGACAAGTCAGACTATTACATGAAGATTAAATCTTAAGTTTACTAAGTAATTACATATATTAACATAAATATACAATTGAATTTTCTACAAAAAAAACAAACCTATATACAAATACAAAAGGGAGACCGAAAAGAGCTCATTGTGCATCAAAAAATTCGTCCACATCGATGTCAATGGGAAACGTGCCCAGAACGCTGGCAGCATTGCCACATTGGATGGCAATAGGAATTACTAAGTAATTGATTCTATGTCTACTCAATACAATACTATCTCAATACTGCAGCCCGTAAAACAAAGTTTGATTTCCTGGTAGTAATAGTTCAGTATCTTCTAAAAGACTTGTCAGAATCATCTAATTACGGCAATTCGAGAATTATTTTGACCTCAAATAGTAATAATTATTTGTAAGACAGAAATCTGATGGAGAATTAAGTGCTAATGGCAGATTTAAACCCAACTACTCATTGTAACTGATCAAGGCACCTGCCCCAGGTCAGGTCAGACCCATTCAGCTCATTTTTTATTACTTAACTAAGTATTTATTACTACAAGAAACTACCGCAAAGGCTCATTTTATCATCTTAATAATTTATTTGGCAGTTAGAAACAAGAATTTCAAGAGTTTCTCCCGAATAAAATCCTTGAAGCATAAAGTAATCTGCCTAAGAGTAGGCAAACTACTGACTATTTATCAACCGATAGTTTGGTCGGAGCCTTTAATCAATATGAAGAAGTATCCACGTTATAATGACTCGGTAGTTAATGTAATTTTCAATCCCACCAAACTCATCATCATCATCAACCTTTTAATGTTCCCACTGCTGGGAAACAGGCCTCCACTCTGTTATAGAGGGAATGGGCCTTAATCCACCACTCGGGCCCAGTTCGGATTGGTTTCCTCACTATGAGAGCAGTGGTGATGAAATAATTTACACAAAGTAAAGCGCCTGCCTGGGTTCGAACCCAAGACCTACGACACGAAAGTCGGGGCCGTTACCACCGGGCCACCACTGCTTTCCCCGGTAATCACCATCAGCACAGAGAATGCCCGTGACCTCTTAATAGACCACCGGAACCTGCTCTGCACAACGCCCAGTTAGGGCACATCTCTGGGGAGACAGTAAAGGGGTTTCCCTTGAGCCACTGTAAAAACCCACCACAAGTCTTACGCTTAGCACTTAACACAAATTTACGTCATTAATCAGACAAAAGCACGTCTGTTTAGCGCATCACAAACCAAATCATGTACCCAGAACATAACCGAAATCGGTGCCCTTGATATTTGAGACGAAGAAAGTTTGAATGAAATCGTTCTCTTACCATATAAGTTAGCAATAAAATTCAATGACGTTTTTGTAGACTTGGACATGTTTACATTGTCATCGAATAAGTTCAGGATCTCCTTGATCAATTTAATTGGTGGCTTAAAAAAGTAAAACAAGAACTGTAGTTTTATCTATTTTAATTGAATTTATTATATTTTGTTTTTGCATGAATGTGGTATAATTTAAGAGTTTTGTTGTTTGTATTTTAAATAATTTTAAATGTTTATCTTCTATTTATTTTTTTCTTAATGATCCTTTAGATTTTAAATACTTTTGATATTTGAATTGCATGCCAATTTTAATTACTATTGCATTTTAGTTATTTTTGAAATTTATAAATTTAATTACTTTGACATTTTAGTTATTTTTGAAATTAATAAATTTAATTACTTTGACATTTTAGTTATTTTTGAAATTTAGGAATTTAATTCCTTTTACATTTTTGATTAAGTGCTTGCTTTATGAATTTTAATTATTTGCTGAATTATAATTTACTTTGTATTTTGATTAGGTATTTTTGGGATTTTATCTTTGTATTGTTAAATGCTTTTTTATTGTTTTGGAATTTTGATCTTTTAACTTTTTTTTATTTTTGTTGCTCTTAGCCTCAGTCGTGGGCAATGTTTAAATTATTTAATTAAGATGTGGATAACGTCGTGGGCTACACATATGTTACTTTATTTATTTTTAATATTTTTGTGTTTGTATTTTTTTGTGTAACTGTTTGTTTTCCCAAAAATAAATAAATAAATAAAAGTTACATGCTTATGTTGCTGAAGTTACCGCTGCTGACCAAACCAAATCGAACAAACTATCGGCCAATAAAACGTCTGTAGTTTGCGGGGGCTCTAAAAGATGAATATTTAGTCAGTAAATACTCACAGCATTATCAGGATGGAATATATAAGAGGCGGGCGAGTTGTCGACGATGACGACGCGCCGCAGGTCGCGGCCGAGACTGTTGAGGTCCTTCACGTAGTTGCCGCGGTGGAACACGCAGCTGTCGCGGAACAGTCGCGCGCGGAACACGCCCCATCTGGAACAAACATTATTCTAAGTTAGATGCGAGAAAAGAAAAACACTGGTGAGACATTGTTAAGGCAAACGTAGCCTCAGCGCGATAATTTCGATTCAATTGCCACACAAATATGAACCTTATGCAATGAGGAAAGAAAAACATTGGCCATGGGGACAGTTAGGGCCGGCGCATACTTAGCTCAATAATTTATTTTCTTTGGCAAACCAATATGAACTTTATTTGCGTTAAAATAAAGTCCTTGTTTGCTTTGATGTGCTCACACACAAGTGGATGTTTTTTGTTTGTTTGCATTTGCCAGCTACGTTTTAGTCCCGTGTAATGTAATAGGGGAGCACCTATTGCAATCAACCGGATACTTATTCAGGCAACAAGCTGCTACTAAAAATGTCCTTAAAATTTCTTCCTATATCTATTAATTTTTATTATTTAAGCCTCACAAGGGATAATGGGATAGGGGCAAGTGAATGATGGCGATCCACCTATAGTGACTATTAAATTTTATTTATTTATTAAAATTGTATGCACAAGATAAAACATAAGTTGTACTGTACAAAGGCGGACTCAATGCTTTAGAAGTTTAGACCTTATTACCGACTTCAAAAAAAAGGAGGCAATTCGACACGAATGTATGTAATATTGTTGGAACTGCACAATATTCACATATGTTATTCTATGTGAGCTTCTATAAACACGTGTGCCAAATTTCATAAGTGTATGTTTGTCCACGCATTTCGCCGAAACTACTTATCGGATTGTGATTTTTCTTTTTGTGTTAGATTGAGTATCTCTGAACTTGGGGAATAATGCAAGTTTCATCAAAATCGCACCCGCAGTTTTCAAGATATGGAGCTGGAAAGAAGGACAAACACTAACCATGGGTTTCCAGGAGCACACAACCGAACTCCTTAGCGACAAACGGCACGAATGTGGAAATTGAGTTATTATGGGTATTTTTTCAATCCTTCAGGTACCATATTATAGAAAATGCTCATTTTTTGTGATGGTGTACTAAAACTAAAAAGAGAGAACTTTTTCTTTTCTTTGGTACCTCTTGTATAGCCCTCGCCAAACTTCTTGACCGCCCTGAAGTTAGTTTACCGGATGCGCGAGGCACGAAACGGTGCTGTTTTTGTATGAGATTTACTACTGCGCAGCCATTGTAGCTAACTTCAGGGCGGCCAAGAAGTTTAGCGAGAACTATATTTATCATTTTTCGACACCGACTTACCGACATCAAAAGCATGCATTTTTTTGTCATAAAGTATTTTTTACCAATATCTCAGATTCAAAGACGTGGAGCACAGATTACATCCAAATAGATTCCGCATAGAAGACAACTTACGCGCACCGCACATCAGCCTATTTAGGCTGATATAACTCAGCGCACGGTATGATCTCTTTAGTGTCGACCAGACATTAGAGCTGTAGGGACGCAAGCGATTTCTAGTTTTAATTCTGTTTATAAAATAGTTATCAACGGTTTGCCTTAAAAAAAATTACGGATTGTGCAGTAAAATGGTGTGGAAAATCAACCAGCTCTTCAAGTTCTAAAAAAGATGTGATAACATTCCACCAGTAGGCAAAGTAATAAATAATACCAATATAAAAAAGGTCAAGTTATAATGGTTAGCAAATAAAAATTACACACTTTACAGTAGCGCTCGTTGATGTCTTTTGTGAAAGTCCCTTTCACTCATAAGGAATTATTTATATTGCTATCTTTTTCCCACAGAAGTAAAAATGTTGAGAAAAATACGTTTCTTGCTTATCGAAAAGTATCGATGATCGATGTTTAATTAGGTATATGGGAGAATAAAATAACTTTGTTAAAATTGATTATTTAAAATTAACAAATTAGTTTAACTTTACTTTGAACTAATTGTGCTCTATTCATAACAAAAGCTCAGAGTGGCCCTGTTTACATAGGATTACAATTAAATTAAATCACTTTTGGCCAAAATCAAAATCTTTTCTAGATCGATGTTTTTCTTTATCATTATTAAAGTAATTATAAAATCGCCGCCTAAGAAATTTTACATAAAATACCATTCTGTTTGAAAAATATCGATATTTTTATCGACATTTAATGCGCATGTCCAGTCACTACGGCAGGTACTGTGACCTTCAATAGCCAATCACGGCGCACTTGTCACTCTCCGCGCAACCCGTGCCTTCCGCCAAATTTGGTGAACTCGGCATCAAACAAAACAGTAGGCATGCGGAATCTATTGGGAGGTAATCTGTGACATGGAGGTAATTAATTAAGTTTTCTACGTACATTTCCAACTAATCTTTCAACACGATCAGTTGGCCTAGTGCAGTACAATAGACGATCAAAGATAACACAAATAGCGTTATAATCGCGAGCATTACTCTGATTCACACGCAAGGCACTCACGCATCATATCATTTTCTAATTACACTGTTTAATTATATGCCTTGTTACCGTTTAAAGCTAGCTGATTAACATAATTGCATTATCTTTTATGTAGTTAGTTATGTGTGTCGTACATGCAGCTAAAATTTTTATTATGTGGATGTGGAGTCTGTTATTACAAGAATAGTAGTCACAGCGGATATTCGTGTCTCCGAGAAACAGTTTTTCATCGAGTATCACAATCAGAATTATTTTATTTCTCTAGTTTCAGTATTTAGTTTAAAACTTAAATAAATTTCTTTTTTTATTATGTGGATGTGGAGTCTGTTATTACAAGAATAGTAGTCACAGCGGATAATCGTGTCTCCGAGAAATAGTTTTGCATCGAGTATCAGAATCAGAATTATTTTATTTCTCTAGTTTCAGTATTTAGTTTAAAACTTAAATAAATTTCATTTTACAAATAAGAGGTACGTATTTCACTTTGTCCGCGGAGTGGGAGCTTTTGAAACCTATCCTGTTTTTACCCGACTGCCGCAGGAGGGTGGGTAATGTGTTTATCAGTCTATGTATGTATGTTTGTTCCTATGTGGCGTTCTAGAGACCAAACGCGTTGGCCGATTTTGATGATCCTTACGTCAATCGATTCGTCTTAACCATGCGAGTGTTATAGGCTATATAAAAATTGAATAAGAAAAAAATGGCGGATTTTGGGCGCCATTTTGTAGGGGCCAAAATTTTTTTTTCTTCCAAACCCATCGTGTGGGGTATCAAAATAAAGGGTTTTAAGAGGTGATTTCAAATATATATATATCACTTATATGTTTAAATGAACCTTATTTAAAAAACATAACTAAAAAGTTGTAAATAAAAAAAAGTTAATTTAAAAATCAAAAAACCTTTGATTTTTAAATTAACTTTTTTTTTTCCTCATATTACTCGTGTTTATATAAATCTAGGTGAGGATAACGATGAAGCAATGGGGATTAGTCCCAGCGGCTAGCCGCTTTTTACTTAATGAGTGATTTTACTGTCATAGCCTACGCTGTCTGAAGGGGACCAGTCGTTTGAAGAGCGGCTTGTCCCTATCTTTTTTATTAATATATGGAATTTCACCTACTCTAGTAGCGAAAAGAAAGGGATTGTGTTGCCCGTAGCGCGTGTACGCTGGTCCTTGTTCTTGTAGCCCTTCGATCGACAGAGATTTGAGAGGTTCTATCATGTCGCCGTGGAGATCGTGGGCACGGATGTGCCAAGGGTCTTGTTGTAGTATTTCCCAGAGTAGATCGGTGCTAGTGCGTCTGGGTAACTGTGCGGCGCTCTTTAATGCCTTTTCATACTGCCTCTCAAGTTTGAGCAGGTTTGTTTTGCTGTACCTCGGTATTAGTTGTATTACTCCGTAGACTATTACTGGTAGTAAGCATGCTTGAATAAGTAGCAGCTTTACGTCGACACTTAGCTTGGAGCGGTAGCCGATGATTGGGAAAAGCGCTCATTTGACTCTCTTGGCATTTGCGATGTTTTCTTTGGCATTTTTATTCATCTAAAGTCTTTTGTCCAGCCAGACTCCAAGGTATTTTATTTCTTGTTTATGTAAGCGAGATAGGACGATGCGACAAACGTAAGCGAGTGAAAGAGGCAGTTATACAATGCTATCTTTATCTTCAACATTGACACAAGAATTGGTACTGCACAGGGTCTTGCAGCCAATTTCAGAGACACAAAGTTCCGCTGTGAGTATTATACGTACCTATTTATAAATTTTATTGCATTTATTGTGTCTTTCCAAACGTGTATTCGTTGCAACTGAAGGATTTATTCCCAGTGCAATAATTATGCAATCAATGTGACACATGATAAGTTGTGAGCTTCATGGCCATCATTTTGCATTATACAAGGCTACAGGCTACTTGTTTGACAAGTAGTGAAGATATGAATTACTTTCGATAATATAGTACCAAAGAGGTTATCAATTCAAGTAGGTTCCAAATTTCAAAATTTTTATTGTTCATTACAAAACCTAACCAAGGCGAAAGTCTATGACCAGTGTGGGTTGCCACTTGCTTACAGCCACCCAAAGGGCAATGGAGAGAGCTATGCTCGGAGTTACCTTGCGTGATCAAATCAGAAATGTAGAGATCCGCAAGAGAACCAGTGTTACTGACATAGGCCGAATAATCAGCCTACACCAAATTAAAATAAATAATTAAAAATGTCTGTACGTCAAAGTTCGTACCTAATAACGTACATTTACAGTCATATTTTGATACATAATTGAGTTTGGCCGCGACCTCAACATTGTGTACTTAACAAGTTATGTACATACTAGAATCAGTTCGGCCAAGTTTCACCATTGTTCTGCCATAGTAGGTTAAATTTTGGAAAGACGTCTCGGAACGTCACGTCACTCATAAGAACTGTTTTTGGTAACGAAAGCATAACCATTTAATTATGAGGGAAAGCATGACTACACAATAGCAGAAGCAATGAGTAGTTAGACTTTTTTTTGTTAATCTTTCTAGTGTACCCCATTCCTAAATGTAAGGTTTATGCCCATGAAGGGGATTATTTTATTAAGGCTGATAAAACAACTATGTCTCCTGTTACGTTTCACCCACTCCTTGAATTCCCCAATAATCGTTTCTATTGGTCTGATGACTTTACTGGACAAAAGCGGGCTCAGGATATCGCCCTGGAGTATATCTAGCACAAACCTCATAGGTTTAGTGAATAGTCTTCTTTTGCGCTTGCGAATTAGGTAAAAGTGATAGATAAGTATTACTCACTCATTAACTGTACAATGATGAACAATAGCAACGCACCTGTCCAGTAGGTCAGCGACGGGGTCACCGTGAAGAGCACACACTCGTAAAGCTCGCTAGAGCATCGCGCTAACTCTCACCTCTGACCTCTTCAGGACTTACGCCAGCAGTCTAACAGTACCAACACACCTGGTCCAAGAGATCAGCGACGGGGTTAGCGTATTTAGCAAGCGAGGCGGTAAAGATAACTCACTCGTACAGCTCGCCACAGCATCGTGGCAACTCTCCCACTTCTGACCTCTTTAGGGTTTAGACAAGTAGTCTAAGTATCAACTCACCAGCTGTCCAGTAGGTCTGCAAAGGTGTCGACGTACTTTTCGAGCGAGGCTGTGAAGAGCATACACTGGTACAGCTGGCCACAGAGTCGCAAGAACTCTCCCACTTCTGACCTCTTTAGGTATCTCACCAGTAGTCCAACAATAGCAATTCGCTTGTCCAGTAGGTATGCAACGGGGTCGGCGTACTTAGCGAGCGAGGCGGTGAAGAGCACACACCCGTAAAGCTCGTTAAAGCGTCGCGGCAACTCGCCCACTGCTTACCTCTTCAGGACTTACATCTTGATGTATCACGAGGTTCGCTAAGCTGGATTGAAAGCCGTTCTAAGGAACACTAGAGACCGTATCTCGTTAAATCACACTCGGCCCCCGTAGGGCTTTTACTGGTCTTGCAAAACAACTCACCTGTCCAGTAGGTCAGCAACGGGGTCGGCGTATTTTGCAAGCGAGGCGGTGAAGAGCACACACTCGTACAGCTCGCCACAGCGTCGCAGGAACTCGTCGACGTGCGGTCGTTTGAGGACGTACACCTGGTGGACGGCGCCGTCTATCTCGACAGGCACCACGAAGTCTGCGTTGTTTATCGGCTGGAAAGATTGGAAAAGGTATTTTAAATGGTTGGCAAAAACGGTGGTATTATTTGGGTCCAATTTGCGTTGGTTTGGTATCACAGAGTACGAAACGCCGACAGAGGCGCCATCCCCAATGCCAACAATATTGATATGGCCGCGCAATTGCGCCGATAAAAATTTTGGCTAATTGGTCATCAATTTGTGTGAGTAGACGGTGACACATACTTGGTTATTATGGAATGTTTTGACAATGCCAACTCTAGCAGTTGCCGTCGAGGCGTCTCGGTGCTTTGTGGTTGGGGTTAAACATACAATTCTTAGAAAACCAAGGACTCTGGAGGCATAACTCTAGCAAAACTAGAGCAAACCTCGTTTTGATTGAGTTACTAAATAAACTTTTTTGTCTTCAATAAAAACCTTAATTAAAACAATACGTCAGCTTATATTTGTGTACATTTTAAAATGGCCCATAAATACTTCGGGTAAACATGTCACATGGTGTCAAGCTGAAATCACACGCACGGCCAATTATGTTTCAGGCACTTGTGTCAACAATTCATTAAGAAATTAAATAAATCATTGTCTGCCACCGCAGCTGTAGAACATAATGATATACTAACTGCCGACTACCGAATAAAGAACGATCTTTATCGAAAAGAACCGAAGATAATTAAGAAAAAAAAAGTACGCAATATCTACATCGTGAATGCATGAGTCAGCGGATTACTCATGCAGTATAATCTTTAAACTATGTATTGTTGTTTTATAACTATGTATCTCAAAAGGAGATATCTAGACGTCGGATTACATATGCAAATGCATAAAACCCGTATTTTATAGCGTTATTGCATATTTTCGCACGTTTTCATTGATAATGCTTATTTCAGTAGATAAACGTATTAACAGTGTTGTATTATTAATTAAATGTTGTTCTATAATCTTTATAAAAACCCAGGTCTGACCTGAAAAGGTATCTGCAGAAATGGCGCCAAATTTCAAGTTCTAATATTGACAGTGGACGTAGGAGTCATTTTCAGCCTACAAAATAATATAAAGTTACAAACGTCACAAGTTTGCTCTAGAAAATCTAGAAAAATATTTGTTTGTATTGTGTCACAGAAATTACAACTGATTATCGATATCTATACTTAATATTATAAAGAGGCAAGATTTGTACTTTTGTATGTAACGAATAAACTTAAAAAATACTGGACCGATTTCAAAAAATCTTTCATTGTTGGGAAGCTACACTATCCCCGGGTGACATAGCCTAATTTTTATCCCTGTATTCCCACGGGAATGGGAACTTAGCGGGTGAAACCGCGAAGCGCTCGCAAGTACCTAAATATATTTGGAAAATAAACGTAAATTTTAATGACAAAAGTATTTTGATAGTGCATATTTTGGGCATACTCCGCCCTTTTTTAGATGCTTACGATATTTACATGCATATTTTGGCATTTTGATAGTGCATATAAGCCGATGTCTAATATCAAAACAAATTCAGCTGGTTATGAGCTCATTTCATCCTTTTCGTTTCACCAGCATCCTCTTGTATGGGATGGAAGAAGGTATTTGAAATTATGAAGGCAGAATCTGGGCCGTAACCCATCATAACATGCCGAACGATCATTGCCAAACAAGGGCCTCCTAAGAAAACTAGAGGATATTTCCATAACCAACCAACTTCCCAAAAGGATGCATAAGTCCATCATGAAGAAATCTATGCAAAGCCGTGTCTATTGCATAACAAACAAACCTTCACATAACATCAAGTAAGGATATTTTTAAAACGACAACTAACTGACAGGCAAATCATGTAACTTTAGAATTTTAATCTGGTAACTTAAGCAACATAAGCATGTAACTTATATGGTAAGAGAACGATTTCATTCAAAGCTTTCTTCGTCTCAAATATCAAGGGCACCGAATTTGGTTATAGTTCTGGGTACATGATTTGGTTTGTGATGCGCTAAACAGACGTGCTTTTGTTCTGATTAATGACGTAAATTTGTGTTAAGTGCTAAGCGTAAGACTTGTGGTTGGTTTTTCATTGGCTCAAGGGAAACCCCTTTACAGTCTGCCTAGGCCCCCTAGTCAAGTTACAAACGTTTGATATCAAATCTCTTTCTAAAATCGTTAACGCCATCTATTTGTATGGTCTGACGGATGGCCGATGGGGCCGAAAAGTTCTGGAATGGCGACCGCGAACCGGAAGACGATACGTTGGAAGGCCTCCCAAGGTGGACTGATGACGTGGTTAAGGTTGCGGGAAGGCGCTGGATGCGAGACGCACAGGATCGGTCAATGTGGCGGCGCTTGGGGGAGGCCTATGTCCAGCAGTGGTCGTCTTTCGGCTGAAATGATGATGACCACGTGATTTAACGTTCATATGTGTCATTCTCATACATTGATTCGTATTCCACTAGAGTTATCGATTGGAGATTGTCGACTTGGCTACAGGTGGGATGTGCCCTAACAGGGCGTTGGTTGTACAGAACAGGCGCCGGTTGTCTATTAAGAGGTCACGGGCCTTCTCTGTCCTGATGGTGGTTACCGGGGTGATGTTAGTAAAGTAGAAATCGCACACACCCTTGTCTTTAGGCCAAAAATACAGGCGCCTTTTGAAGGTTGCCCGTGGATAATAAAAAGGGAAGGTTTTTTTACAATAAAATCATAATATTTCACTAAGACGTCCGTCACAGGACGGAGCTCGTGGCTAAATTATAACAGCCGCACGGGTCGATCTTCAAGGTTAAGCAACGCTTGACGAAGTCGGTCCGTGGATGGGTGACCATTTCAACATACCGAGTTTCCTGCGTGCCTCGGAAAGCACGTTAAGCCGTTGGTCCTGGCTGTCATTTAAAGATCTTTGACAGTCGTTACGGGTAGTCAGAAGCCTGAGATCTGACACAAGTCTTGTCAAGGGGTATCGTGTTACCCAGTTGGTTGTGGAGGTCAGATAGGCAGTCGCTCCATGTAAAACACTGGTACTCAGCTGAATCCGGTAAGACTGGAAGCCGACACCAACATAATTGGGAAAAAGGCTAGGCAGATCATGAAATCCGTCACAGGAAAAACTAACTCTTCCAAAATATCGTCAATCGATGCCTTACAAGACTTATAAAGCACTTAGACCGTTAGACCTAGATAATTCGGTTATATACTACTCTAGACTAAAGCCTTTTTTGCGTGCTCTACCCTCTCTCTAGAGGGATTTCATAACTTAAGACACGCACGAGGCAACCGAAAGAAATTTTCTTGATAAATCAGTACTTATTAAAAATTTCCCAGTTTGCTTACGGATTTTTTTTAACAAATCTCTGAGGAATAAGAATTGTCACAAATTTTGGCGTATTTAGTACGCGCAAAGGAACTAGTTGTGCATTTGTTTGTTACCGCAAGACATCCTTAGATCAAAACGAACCAACAGGACAATCGGAAACTTAACAAACTAAGGAAAATAAGCCACATTATCATGTCTAGTACAAAGGGTGAGATTTCTCTCTATTGAACAATCTAATAATGGCTGCAAGGGCAGTCAAGTAAAGCCATTGTTAAGAAGACTAACGCCAACGACCTTGAGGGAACAAAACGCGCACTCGTATCACACCCGCCCGACCCAAAATTTAGTAGATTTTTGTACTTTCCTTATTATTTTATGACTTAAAAAAAGCCTCAGATCAAAACGTAGATAATTAAATTGTCTTTGAGGTGGTGTCGATTTCATTAAAATACGCCCAGCGGTTTTGGTGCGATTGTCGTGTTTTTGTCCGTTTTAGACGTAACTTTACAAATTAATTACACTGTTATACGAATAAAACTCAAACTTTCTTAGGTCAAATTATTAAGAAAATGGTCTAATGTAGCATATATTTTCCAAAAAATTACGACTAGCCGTTTAGACGTGATTCTCATTTTAAAATCAGCTACTCAAGGGAATCGGCGCCTTAATTATAAAGAAAAACACACCGTTCTAATAAAACATTAATTAAAATTATATTTATGTTGTTTTGAACTTAGACCTACAGGTAAAAGGGTTATTTTATGTTCAACCAGCAAATACGTGACAAAAAGTAATTCCACTTAAGTACTGATGACGTGTTTATAAAAATCAACCTGTTCAAATAACTCTAGTTTTTAACCGAGCCATTTAACAGAACGAACATACATAATATAAATCTTATCACGCCTAAACGAAATATATTTAATTAAAACACGAAAGGGTTAGATCACAGACATAAAAATCTAACTAGATAACGCAAATCCCTCCATCTGTATGAAAACCTGGCGTGACACTTTTTCATGATGAAATCAATGAAAAAAAACATTTCCAATGCCTAGGCCAACTTTTTCTATACAGTCTTTACAGCTCAAGATGCGATAAACCGGCAAAGTGCGCACGAAGTGTTCCGTACCATTATCGCAAAAAAATCAAGTATGTTGTATGGGAGCCCCACTTAAATATTTATTTTATTCTGTTTTTAGTATTTGTTGTTATAGCGGCAATAGAAATACATCATCTGTGAAAATTTCAACTGTCTAGCTATCACGGTTCATGCGATACAGCCTGGTGACAGACGGACCGCGGAGTCTTAGTGATAGGGTCCCATTTTTACCCTTTGGGTACGGAACCCTAAAAAGGGCATTTTTCTAGATTTCGGTAAATTTCCGGTGCCGATAATGCTAAATGAAAAGCTCAAATTACGATCATTGATCGTAATTTTACTCCGTTTTACACTACTCTAGAATCGCGTCATCTAGTTAAGAGTTATATCTGTGGGTTAGATAATATTGGGGGAAACGAGTCACATAACAAAGGGAAATACGCGATTACTCATACCGTACATAAAATATAACAAGAATACCATCGTAAGTATTCACATAGAAGATATAAACAGTAATATTAATTGATAATTTGCATAAACCTAATACGTAGTAGCCGCAAAGGTCGCTCCGACATATTATTCGCGTGACGCGAGGCAACTTCGTTTTATTTATATTACGTCCAAGAAAACTCCAAGGAAAAGTATACTACCTACATACTTACAACTTATTAGCTTTAAAACAACGTTTTTACTAACCAGCTACATATCGTGGACGACATTTTGTTACGCTATACAAATATAAGAGACTCAAAACACCATTTCTAAAGCGACGAAGCCGTAAAACGTCCAAATGAAGCAGTTTGCGGCAAACATGCAACTGCGAAATAAAGCCAATATAAAAGTGATCTTAGTAAATTACTCAATCACATATCAAACACTTCATTGACAATTATTACTTTATCGAGGCGTTTGTGCACTCTATCAGATACTTATCCTGGCAGGGTTTCATGATAAAGAGAATAAAGGTTTCAACGATTAAGGTTTGATTGGCTCGCCTGTTGTTTCAAACATTGGTGAGGCCATATCAATTCAGGCATCGGGCCATCTTGCGTGAAGCTGTTTGGACAAAAACAAGTCAATCCACCAAAATTGCGTACGAGGTTCCAAATACAAAAATAACGTTTATCACCCGCTTCAAACCCAACGACTTCTTAGCGAGCAAGCTCAACTCAAATTATACCTGTATTTGCTGCCGGGAGAGGGCACTGGCTCCTGTAACACAGGTTAATCACCTAGCACAGGAGTCAGGGACTTCACTGAATTTGTAACCTTTTTCTTATGTAAATAAAGCTACTATTATTCCGTTTATTCAATTTTTTTATTCTATTATAGTATCTATTATTTTTTTTTTCTTATAATCACATTTTTACATATTTTATAAAAAAGAAATAAAAAACAAAAAAATAAAAAAAAGAGGTCCACCGGTATCGGGAACAGGGTCCAAGCTACCGGCGGTCATGGCAACAGAGAGAGAAACCTCCTAACAATACGAGCCGTGTCCAGCAGTTCTGCTTTCTGGATCTGGCCCTTGATCCAGCCGCCTAAGGAGAGCCTCCTAAGGTGTTGGTAGAGGCTCGTGGCTATTAAGGGCCTACATACCCTTTAGTGTTGTAAACCGGTAACTTTCTAAAGCATACTCCTTAGGAACGGCTAGGTAAAAAGGTTCGAAAAAAATATATATTTATTATTGATTCATGTACATAATTTTGAACACTATGTTTTTTCGTGTAACTAATAGTTATGCTTCAAAAAAAAAATTAACAACACGATATTTTTTCGCAACTTTTGGAAACTCCTCCAAAACGACTTGGATGTTTAAAAATATTTTTACACAGAAAAATTGATGGCTGGTATTTCTTCATAACTAACATAGCATATGTAAATCAAATAACATTTTGCAAACAAAACTGTTCAAAAGGAGGTTCAATATTGATATTTAGGCATCGAGCGGGCGCACGGCCAGTACTGGTTAACATTGGGGCGTATATAGCGCCTTAAGCCATTGGCTTACACGACTATCGGTACACTGATCGCTGTGTCCACATCCCACATGTCGACAATCTCGCGAGCAAAGTTATTATTATCATTAATATTTTTACCTAAGAAATTGACGAAGTTATCAATACGGATGAACTGCGTAATCACCACGCCCGCGTCGGTGATCTCATGGCCGAGCTAGCTAGTCATAACATACAACCTAAATTATGTTCCCTCAGAGCACGTAATATTACCAACGTGACGGTTAACATAACTTGAAGATAATTTATTTGTGCAACATAGCCCCAGAAGCCGATAGCTCACTATTACGGTTGCGGAAGCCAGAATTTTGATGTGTGAGCGTAAGGTAAACATGGAGTAACAAGAATTAGCTGCGCAGGTATTAATAATAAATTCTCGAGTTCATAATATTATAAACTTCCGAATTTCTCGTCCAACTTGCTGCTGGACTATCTATCTTGCTAAATTAGTCAGTTTAGGTCGAAGACTTGAAGCTCTGACTTCGTAAAGTTGTCTGATTGGCGTTTGGGCAAATTCTATGCAATGCTGGCTAAATTATGCTGGTTATTTGAGTAGTATTTGGTCATGGTATACTAAATTCGTTTGACTGATGAATACCAGACCTTGGTAAGCATAGATACTGTTCAATATCATCAAACACATTTCACGCGAATTATAGCCCTTGCCAAACTTCTGGGCCGCCCTGAAGTTGGTTTACCGGATGCGTGAGGCACGAAACAATGCTGTTTTTATATGAGATTTACTGCTGCGCAGCCATTGTAGGCAATTTCAGGGCGGCCAAGAAGTTTGGCGAGAACTATACATATGTAAGCCAAAGCATTTTTTGCTCAGCTAACAAGATTCAACGAAATAAAGGAGACTTTACGCGTTTTGATATAACATGGCTGGGAGTAATCTTGCCAGCTTTTAGGACGTACACTTTATTGTTTCCGCAACATAAACCATTCGTATGAACGATCATGTAGCTTCGCTAGACCATTCTACTTGGCATTTATTTTATAGGCCACCCATCAAGAGAAAAACTTTTTAACAAAAAAATAAAACCGACATCTTAAGCAAAACACTACAAATCGAAAAATTACTTTTTCCGAAGTCGGTGCCTTTGGTACCTACTGTTTTTCGTTTTTTTAGACACCGGTTTCGGAAAAAGTTATTTTTCTATTTGTAATGTTTAGCTTTAGAAGTCGGTTTTATTTATTAGTGGTACATAATGGACAAGTTCTATAGTAAGGCACCTATAATGCCTACAGTGATGCCAGAATAGATTACCCAAATAACATGTAACTCGAACATAACCGTTGGAATGAGAGTGTACCAGGGTGAACTGTACACATCTGCGTACCCGTTTAGAGCATACTGGCGTGATGGTATGTTATGAAATGGTGTAAACAATAAACAGACATACGTTTACAGCAATCCCGAGAGATTTGCCGTAATTTATTGAAGAGTTCTGTTGTATATCTCCGAAGTCCTTCAACAGACCTTTACCAAATTCAAATGGGACCATTTCGGTATAAACTTCTATCAAACAAAAAAATAATTTAGCATATCCGTACATAAATGACGCAGTTATGCCCGAATATACATTAAAAATATATATTATATAATAATCCGAATTGAGAACCTCCTCCTTTTTGGGAAGTCGGTTAAAAATGAAATCATTTCTACATGTCATCGTAACACGACGTCTATAATTCATTATCAAGTTACCAATCTTAATCAGTATCAAATCCAATTTATAATACTTATGTCAAAACTTTGTCAGTCCTTTTGTCATATAGTTACATCACCATGTCAAATCCGATTCAATTAATTTAATTCAGTCACCTTCAAGTAAATCTGATTGGATGTCCGTTTGTCCTACATCCATATATTACTGACACATTTAAAACATTTAAGATTATTAATTAACCGTTATGTTGCTGATCAGATACAGGTCAATATTCATATTTGATCCGTACGGCATTAACGGTAGGTAATAATATAGGATATCTGCCTGACAACTGTCGTTCTAAAAAACCGGCCAAGTGCGAATCGGACTCGCGCACGGAGGGTTCCGCACCATTATAGCAAAAAACGGCATAAAAATCACGTTTTTTGTATGGGAGCCCACCTTAAATATTTATTTTATTCTGTTTTTAGTATTTGTTGTTATAGCGGCAACAGAAATACATCATCTGTGAAAATTTCAACTCTCTAGCTATCACGGTTCTTGAGATACAGCCTGGTGACTGACAGACAGACGGACCACGGCGTCTTAGTAATAGGGTCCCCAAAAAATCACATTTGTCGTATGGGAGCCCCACTTAAATATTTATATTCTTCTGTTTTTAGTATTTGTTGTTATAGCGGCAGCAGAAATACATCATCTGTGAAAATTTCAACTGTCTAGCTATCACGGTTCATGAGCTACAGCCTGTTGACTGACAGACAGACGGACCGCGGAGTCTTAGTAATAGGGTCCCGTTTTTACCCTTTGGGTACGGAACCCTAAAAAGGATATCTTGAAGAAATTTTGTTGCCAAATAATTTAAGTCAATATTATATTGAGTTGTAGGATATATCAATATAATGATGTTTAAAATTTGCAACAAATCTACAGGAACCAGGGTATCAGGGTAGCTTATATGCATTTTACCTAAAGCGAGAAAGTGATCAAACTTTTTTATGAGCAAAATATTGCCAGCATCTTATGTCAAACTGAAACGGAACGGTTCTTCCTATAAGTGTGTGATACTGGTTGTTTCGCTAAGATTTAAAAACATCCCAAATATTCCAGTAACTATCAAATAAATTGTATCAATGAGCCTTTGGGTAGATAAACATAGACCGAGAGATTTGATGAAACTGGACTGTACTACAGATCAAGCGATTTGATTGAAGAATTTGGTTCAGCAAAGTGATTTCCCCATCTGCTTGTTTACGGTCCTTCTGGAGCCAGGTAAGAAGACTCACATCATGTGCTTACTGCAAAACCTTTATGGTTCTGGTGTGGAACGGCTCAGGCAAGAATAACGTTAAGGGCTATACCGAAAATCTGTGTTCATACCAGTAATGAGACTAGAGACAAAAAAAACTTTTTAACAAAAAATCAAACCGACTTCCAGAACAAAAAACTACAAAGCAAAAAATAAATTTATTTTCCGAAGTCGGTGTCTTTTGTACTTACCCATTGTTTCCCGTTTTTCGAAACCGACTTCGGAAAATAAATTTATTTTTTGCTTTGTAGTTTTTTGTTCTGGAAGTCGGTTTGATTTTTTGTTAAAAAGTTTTTATTTTTCTCTTTTTAGTTTTGGTAGGTACGAGAATTAACATGATTATCATTTATAGCCTAAGTACATTTCATGGCGATTCCAATAAGCCCAAACACAACTAGGATACATTGTTTTATATAAGAGTTCCAGTGCCTACCTTCCGGCTTCATCATCAGATCAGTTTGATGGTGCCATTTTCATCAGTACCATTTATTTATAAGTATTTGCTTCACTATAGTCGGTTAACTATTCGAGATATCTTATGCCCGTGACATATTTAGCATTTAGGAGTTCCAGTGGCCATCTGTGGTCTTCTTCATCAGTTCCACTTCACCAAATGATACTTTCTGAGTGCAAATGATTGCATTGTTGATGAAAATACCAAAATCGCTATATGTTTGCCTATAATATTTGAGGAGTTCCCTCGATTTCTCTAGGATTCCATCATCAGATCCTGACTTGATGAGTATGGGACCAACTAGGAAGTATACCCTTTCAAACAAAAGAAGAATTTTTGAAATCGGTCCAGGCGTCTTTGAGTAAACGGGGAAAATACATAAAAAAAAAAAGATTCCGACGAATTGAGAACCTCCTCCTTTTTATGAAGTCGGTTAAAAACTTGTCTAGTCTAAAATAATCCCAGCCGAAGCTAACCCAAATAATCAAAACGCTAACGATACGAGTACACATTGCCCTTCAACAACTTTCAAGGTCTACATCGTAATATCAGTTAGACATTGTGGATGAGAATTGATTCCCGATTGTGTGGCCAAACATATCGAAGGCCGAAACCTTGACACGGCCGAGCTAACCAAAAGTGAACTCACAATGGCAGCTAACATATGGCATAGTAGAACACAATTCGTACGGACAATACAACATTTGCGGTTATATTAAGTCTTGTATCAGTGAGCCAATTTGGCCTTGTAAACCTCACGACAAATCTTGCTCTGTAAGCTAAAGAGATTAGTACAGAATCTGTGCGTGATTTTTTACTTACGAAGATTAGCTGCGTGGATTAGGCCAAATATGACGGAAGCTATACGTTTGTAAATAGAAGACAATATTGACTAACTTTTCCACTCAATCAAGTTTTTTTTATAGAAATATGCACGCAGTATTTGAACGACAGCGTACAAATCTTGTCAGCTAACGAAACGAAAAACTTTCTATATTACGCACTGGTCTGGATTATGAAGTGATTAAAAACTTCGATTTATTTTATCTATCAAGATTGCATTTCTAAAGAGAAGGCAGCGTTTTTGCGTTTTCTAAGCAACTGCACGTAATAGCGAATGCTCCATTAGGGATCGGAAGTGAAGGGTGTCCGGTCACCTCATTTTCTATACCACGTTCACCGTACTCGCCCACTTTATCTACAAACAAAGTCGCCAGCTCGAGTAAACGTATGCACGATCACATTTTTGCTTGGTTACTACAAGATTCTATATTAGCGCTCATAGAAACGATTGGACGCCGTGTGAATGTACCAAACAGTCTATTTACGTAGGAGTCAAAGTTCAGTGCACACCCTACCCGGGTTTAAAAATAGTCCAGTCAGTTCAATAGAGCAAAAATTGAGCATGAGAATCTTTATATTCAACCCACATTATCTCATCGCTGGCCTCTAGATATAGATTGACTGATGTTTAGTTTCTTAATACCATGCTATATGTAGCAATGAACAGATTGGATTGTTGAAGCGACACTAGGACGTAAGGTGTCTGAGAGTGGAAGTGCTGACTAATAAACTTTTTAATTACACTGTTTAAGGCAGCCTTTAAATCGATTTCACAAATGGTAGTGCTCCATAAGGAGAACGAGTGGACAACAACAGAATATAAATAAACTCATCAGCACATAAGAACTCAAAAGTATTCATCTATATGACAGGGAAAATTCAACAGATATCAAGGAAAGAATTAAGTCACAATGCTTAATGCAATACAATTTCTAGATTCACGACCAACAATGACAGATAATTTACTTGCAGTAATTTGGTAAAAAACAGCGTAGATAAATTGCCGAAATTATATCACGAAGACAATGCTGAAATAAATTCAGCAATTCATCGTGACAAGAGACAGTTAAAGAACAAATTGTTGACTATAAGGACGGTAAGCAAAAAATGAAAGCAATAGAATCTAATAGGACTCTTGCTTTTCTCCCAGTATTACAGTCTGTGTCCAAATAAAGATAAAATATTTGAAAGATCGACAAATTCTTTTAAACGAAGATCAGATTACTAAGACTTGCATGAGTCGGATTGCTGTCTGTGCAATTTTGAACGGGCATACCGATCCGAGCAAAGCGATCAAGTCTTGCTTAAATGACGACGTATTGAGAAATTGGCAAGCATTCGAAAATATTTGACTTATCGTCGAAGGCAATGATGGCTGAGGATAGAATCTAGTTGTTGACAAGTATCAATATTATCTCAATCGATCTCCTTGTACGATCATGGATACCTGAGTATCCCAATCCAGAATTAACTTCTTTTATATCTGTAGAGTTTCTAATTAATAAGTCACCGTCTTCCTATGGAGCACCTGTGTTTATTATAAAAATAGTATCTAAACTAATCGCGTCAAACTCATTCAGTTAGCATAGTCAGTACCTGAGCTAAGTAGTAGGAAGTATTTTTAGTGCCGCGTACATTTCAAAGGCTTCTTCAGCCGTAGGACTACGAGAAACGGCAATAATTTTGAAAGAATCGAACTTTCTGTTATATTTCGTTATAGCTAGCACGACGCTTATGATCACGAATAATCACGATCTATCAAAGTTATTATTAGATTGAAAGTATGACTGGTATATTTATTTGGCGCCATGATTACGGTGGATGTTTTAATTTTAGTTAGAGAAGACCCGTGCGTGCCTTTCGAGAAGTTTTGCGGAAATTGGTAGTTCTGGTAAGGGTATGCTAGGAAAGAGGAACATGTCGTGCGGGTAGTTTTGGATACGAATGTGGATGGTTATAGTAGAGGAAGAGCAACGCATTAAGACGTGCAAGACGATAAAGCTAGAAATTAAGGGTACACAAGTCAAAAATTCTTCCATACAAACGTAGTCTAGAGATTACTCCACTGTTTGACGATGTACTTTCAAAATAAAAAAAGATATCAATTTGTCTCATCATTATCTAGCCCTGTATGGAACCGAAAAAATAAAAAAATAAAATATTTGAAAGTTATGAGCGTCGAAAGTTCCATATTTCAACACTAATTTTAACGTATCTTTGGGCGCAAATAAATACCATAAGAAGAAGGAAAATTAAAAAACGGCCTCCATACAGGGATAGATTAGTAATTCAACAATCCAAATAATTTTATTATGATCAGATACATTCAGTAGTTTTTTCATGAAATCTAGACTCCCAAAGGCCCGTTTATAAAAATTCGCTCGTTTTCGTCCTAAATCATCATCCATTTCGATAAAAGATTGCAGAAGTGCTAATTCGTACGCGAACTAGCTTCTTACTGCTCATCACAGCATCTACATATTTCGCACGTGTTGTGGGATGAGATAGCATGCATTTTAACCTCGCGCACAAAATAGTTCGTGCCGTCGACTAGTTTAACCTTAAGTAGGGAACTAAAAAGACGCAAAGAAGAAGAAAATCATGTTATGCAGTCGGAGGATACATATTCGCGAGCTGGCTGACCAAAACCAGATGTATAATACTCACAACGGATCTTTGTGTGTCTGAATTGGCTGCAAGAGCCTGCGCAGTAGCTATTTTTGTGTCAATATTGAAAGTGAGTAGTATCTGCCGCGACTTACAAGTTGTAGGTCGTGGGTTCGAGCCCAGGTAGGCGCTTTACTTTGTGTAAAATATTTCATCATCACTGCTCTCAAAAACGGTGAAGGAAAACATCGTGAGGAAACCGGCATGTCCTAGAACCAAAAATTCGAAGACATGTGACATCCACCAACCCGCACTGGGCCCGCGTGGTGGATTACTGCCCATGCCCTCTCACAGAGAGGAGGCCTGTGTCCCAGCAGTGGGAACATTAATAGGCTGATGATGTGATGTGATGATTGAAAGTGAAGTTATCATTGTATAACTGTCTCTTTCACTCGCTTACGTTTGTCGCATCATCCTATCTCGCTTACTCTATGCAGTTAAACTGTTTCTTGCGCATTAATTGACAGAACCAACTTCAGAGACACAAAGATCCACTGCGAGTATTATATCCTCCGACTGCACAGCATGATTTTCTACTTGTTTACGTATTTTTATGGGTTTTTTTGATTTTTTAAATTAACTTTTTTATTTATAACTTTTTTTTTTTTTTTTCGGTTACATTTAAACATATAAGTGTTATATATTTTTGAAATCACCTCTTAAAACCCTTTATTTAAGCCGTCATTTTTCTATATTCCAATTTTAATGAAGCCTTCTTCGATTGCAATCGATTGACGTAAGAATCATCAAAATCGACCAACGCATTTGGTCTCTAGAACGCCACATAGGAACAAACAAACATACATACATAGACTGATAAACACAAAACCCTCCTTCGGCAGTCGGAAAAAAAAACCGGCCAAGTGCGAGTAAGACTCGCGCACAAAGGGTTCCGTACCACTATCACAAAAAACGGCAAAAAAACACGTTTTTTGTATGGGAGCCCCACTCAAATATTTATTTATTCTGTTTTTAGTATTTGTTGTTATAGCGGCAGCAGAAATACACCATCTGTGAAAATTTCAGCTTTCTAGCTATCACGGTTCACGAGATACAGCCTGGTGACAGGCAGACAGACGGACCGCGGAGTCTCAGTAATAGGGTCCCGTTTTTACCCTTTGGTTACGGAACCCTAAAAAGAAGTGACGAATGATACGACAAACAGAGATAGTAAGGAAGATGTGCTGCGCTGAAACCAAATCCAGGGTAAGATCAGGAAGATGATATTGGACCAAAGCCTTTCTCATCGGTTTTATGTTTTCAGCTACAGGATGCAATGTTGCATAGGTACTGTCTGCAACTAACACGTCATTCAATGTTTACTTTTCCCTAACACAAGCTTGGGAGCAATGCTATCTATTTTGATATCCAATCATAACAATTTTACTCATGCGACATGACACATTTATACTGGATTTTCCTGTATTGTTTACATGTATTATAGTATAGATCGATACAAAGCATTTTCCTCAATCGATGCATGTTGCGTAGTCTAGGAGCGACGATGTATGAACCGACAATAGAAGGGTGTGGGCGTACGCCCGATCGGAAGTTAACCGACCCATTGAACTATTGTGGCCTACCCACTCTATGTTTATAGATACGAATTTGTTTTTAGGGTTCCGTACCTAAAGGGACCCAGATTAAGTCTGCAGTAAGTGGCCCATTGAATTAGCGCACACGAATAACAACAGATAGAGACGGATGGTGTCGCATCGTTAAACAAATTTTGGCAACCCGAAGTCTCACTGCAACATGATGACCACGACCGCTCTGCCAAGAGTGTACTGACGAAGAAGAAACCCAAAGAGTAAAAACGGGACACTATTAGTAAGATTCCGCGGTCCGTCTGTCTGTTCGTCCGTCACCAGGCTGTACCTCATGAACCGTGACAGCTAGACAGTTGAAATTTTCACAGATGATGTATTTCTGTTGTCGCTATAACAACAAATACTAAAAAAATATATTTAAGTGGGGCTCCCAGACAACAAACGTGCTTTTTTTTCCGATAATGGTACGGAAGGAACCCTTCGTGCGCGAGTCCGAGTCGCATTTGGCCGGTTTTTTTAGTACCTTTAAGACCTCATAAGTTTATTGGCAATTAAAACGTAATGTAGCCATAATAATAGACGGCAATAGCATATTTTTGCATATTATTTCTAATGTACCTATCATCTTTGTTTCGAGATTGACCAAGAGGTCAGTCTTTGTATTTGTAGTATTTGGGGAGATGATTATGATTGGAAGAATAGGTAACCACGTAGTCTTTGATTACCTACTGCCAGAAATTTCGTAAACTAATAATTTTTAGGGTTCCGCACCCAAAGGGCCCAAACGGAACCCTATAGCTGTCACTCACGTGTCAGTCTGTCCGTCATCTGAAACATGGGTTATACGGCCAAATGGTTGAAGCTAGTCTTCAAATTTTCACAGTATTAAGCATCTTGTTGACCCAAAGCCATGTAAATTGTCAATTAAATTTTTATTAGTGTGGCTCCCACCATACAGCCAAAGGGGCCAGTGAAATATATTTTGACCTATCGTTGTTTAGAGCTCGTTGAGAAAATAAATACTGTGTTTTTGTATTAAAAAATATTGGAAAACGAAGGAATGAGAAGCTACCAAAATCAGCTTTTTCAACAAAATTTTTAACCGAATTTTTTTTTAACTCCCTATTGACCTTTGAACTTGATATTCGGCGATAATGTTCATTATTACGTATATTTATCTAACAAATAGCAACATATCGATAATTAAAAAAAATGCGGTTTGTTACGGAACCCTAAATGTGCGAAGTCCGACACGCACTTGACCGGTTTTTTACTGATATGAGCTAATAGAGCAGTTACATACACCGCAAGTTGAAACAAGCAATATTTAGCTCTACCATCGACAATGTTTGTATTTTTTACAACCACAATACTTTTAAACAAAGTGCATTTCATTCTTCGGTTACAAAATAATGACAAGCGCTGATAGAACGAGTTCTCAATAATCTAATAACATTGTCGTAACTGATACGTTGCAGTCATTTTGCCTTAATTTAACATTCAATCAACGATGATGACCGCTTTTTACCACGCAGTTCGGCATTGGCAAAGCTTCAAATTAAATAATAAATGTCTCAGAGAGAAATGGAAGCAATACTTTCACATAATCTCCGAGCTGTTTTACAATATTAATCTGACCATTTCCCGTTTCGCTGCGAGCCCTTGGTCGACGGCACGCTCTAGTTCTCAAACAGAAATGTTAAAAAGAGCAAGTCTTTTGGAACGGGAACAAACCGGTCAAATGCGAATCAACTCACGTGGTACGCATTCCTGACCAATGTAATTATTTGGGATACCGCCCGCTAAAAATATAAAACGTATGTTTTTACTGGCTGTTGAGGTCTAAATTGGGTTTTTAGGGTCATTGTAGAGTTAGGATAGCGTCAACGCCGCATTCAATTTCAATTTCTTTGTACTTCTCTAAACAATCGAATGCCTCGACACAAGAACTGTTGGCATTCTGTCTCTATCTTTATTTGCAGCGTGTGCTGCGTAATCGACATTTTGAATGTTCGCAGGTCTGTCTCTTTACGAGCATTTATTTGCTGACCACATTGCACAAAATTATCGACGCAATTAGTGACGAAACATTGAAGGAAAACATCGTGAGGAAACCTACCTGTCATAGAACCAAAAATTCAAAGACGTGAAATCTACCAATCCGCACTGGGCTTACTCCTTCTATAAGAGGGGGCCTGTGTCCCAGCAGTGGGCACATTAAAAGACTAATGATGATGAGGAAACAAGCCTCGTTAAAAGCGAAACATTAAGCTATTAACGAAAGTACTACAGCAAATTGATGACACACATCCATTGAGACCACGCCGAGTCGTACGAAAACGATTAAAACTTTGATAAGACCCTTTTGAAATTGCATTTTAAAACGAGGAAACTGAAAAATATTCGGTGCTGAATTTCCGATACTAAATCGATCGCTACCTGTGTTATCACCATTTCCTTTGCACAACCTGTTGCCACTTAAAACACATGTGCTGATTGCTTAGGCACTTGTAACATTCCGAATATGGAATAGCAAGGATGCCATAAGGCGTTATGAACAAGGGCAAGTTACAACAGATTAGAGCAGCGAATATGCGTCACATAGATTTCGTTTCCCACACTAATAACCTACAATTGAAACCCGACTGAGGAATTTACGTCATAATTGCACGGGGAACCGAAAATACTAAGTTATACACAGTGTCGCAGTTCTGTGATTACATTACAAATTATTCAATTCGTTCATTACCGCGTCTAGCGTTTACACGATAATTTCATGAAGGTTGTTATGCAAACTCGGAATGCTTCGTAGGCAGCTATAAAGCGCCCTTGGCTCAAGATTATGACATCATAAAATACGCCGTCTCGTCTCCGAAGTAGTCAGGTGTCGCCAATATGGAGATTCGATTTTTATTGCAGTTAGGTTACCTACTAAAACGTGGCGCGTCACGCGACGGTGTGCCCCCGTCACGAATCTGTGATTGGTTAGCATTAAGTTTGGCACGTCGAATTTATTTTATAGCCGCCATCATTATGTTTATTACAAATATTTTGCTAAACGTTCAGTAGTTTAATAGTTTTTTGAAGAATATGAAACAGTTGCGCGTTGCATTTTACAACGATACAGACTTCCGTCTTATTATCTCGTCGGCAAAACTGATAATTAGTTGCATAAGTAATAATGTTGATCTTGTAAATAGAATTAATATCAATATATTTACATTGTGAACGGAGTACAATGGAATACCTACATGACTGTGTTTGTCGTTCTTATGCATGAACATTTAGCAGGATACGTGATCCTAACATTAATATAGGTAAATATTCCATGATAAAACCCCAGTCAATTAAGATGGAAAAATCAAAACAATATTGGCACAACAATAATCTGATGCACCAGCCCTCAAGGTTATCAAACACGATATGAATGAATTAGGTGTGATAAAAGGTACATTATCTGCAATGTCGGAACGAAAAAGTGATAATGTAGCGATAAATATTTATATCAATAAGATATGGAAATTGATAGGTAAGTTTGGTCTGACCGAAAACAAAGCAATGTCATTTACGAGTGCTGCAGTTTTTACTGGCATTTTGAGTTAGAATGATTAGCGGTATGAGACACGCGAAAAAAAATGGTACTTTGATAGATCTCGCAAATCCGTCAGTCATAATAATATTTTCGTACATAAAACAAGGCAATGACCACGTATTTTCTGATCATTTTAAAACTACATAGACCGACTCAATATTCTCGTCGTGTTTCCGATGCATTATTGTATCAAATTGAGCGATTAGTTAAAACAAATCGATTGAAAAAGTTAGTTACGAATAGCAAACGAACCGCCGATTCTGAATTATTTTAAAATAGTAAAAAGTAGGCGAGGGAACAGGTTTTATGATTAATGTCAGAATGTTTTGTCGCCGGCGAACAAAACCATGGCCGATTTTGGAGAAAACTTTCACTTGCTTATGATAAAAATGGCATTGTGTTAACTCGAGGCGAAAAGTTTACAAACAAACAAAATCTTTAACAGATATTTTTACCCGACTGCCGAAGGAGGGTAATGTGTTTATCAGTCTATGTATGTTTGTTCCTATGTGGCATTCTAGAGACCAAACGAGTTGGCCGATTTTGATGATTCTTACGTCAATCGATTCGTCTTAACGCTGCGAGTGTCACTGGCTACATCAAAATCGGGAAATGAAAAAAAAAAGCGGGTTTAAAGTGCCATATTGTGGTGCACCAATTTTTTTTTTCTTCCTATCCCGTTGTGTAGGGTATCAAAATAAAGGGTTTTAAAAGGTGATTTCAAAAATATATTAAACTTATATGTTTAAATGTACCTAATTCTAAAAAAAATAACTAAAAACTTACTGCACTGAACTGCAATCGGCGGATACATGTTTGCGAGCTGACTGACCAAAACCAGATGTATCCTCCAACTGCACAGCATGATAATTCTTCTTGTTTACGTCTTTTTAGTTCGCTTTTTAAGCAGTCGGGTTTTTGTTTTTTTAATTATTTTTTTAAATTTATTTTTCATCAAACAAAATTCGACGAATAGGAATTCTTACGAAAATAAACGTTACAACTTACAAGAATCCTATAGTAAATATTTACGCGATTTCAATAAGCATTTAGCTCAAAATTGCACAGATAACATAAGGTATATAGAAGTTTTAATTAACTGAGGCAAAAATAATCAAACCTATTTCCTGTTTATAAGATAACATTGTTAGAATATTGTTACAATTTGATAATGTTATTGTGTACCTTGTATTTGAGTTACAATAGAAGATTTACAAACAGTCATGCATGCAAAACTGAGATGCAGTTGGTTCTAAGGTGATTTGTCAGACATATTGTTGACAAGAGGAACTCGTGGCTAAACAATAACAACAGCACGGGTAGATTTTCAAGGTTAAGCAACGCTTGACGAGGTCGGTCCGTGGATGGGTGACCATTTTCAACATACAGAGTTTGTTTTCCTCCGTGCCTCGGAAAGCATGTTAAGCCGTTGGTCCCAGCTGTTATTTGAAGATCTTTGACAGTCGTTACGAGTAGTCAGAAGCTAGAGATCTGACACCAGTCAAGCCAAGGGGTACCGTGGTCAGATAAGCAGTCGCTCCATGTAAAACACTGGTACCCAGCTGAATCCGGTTAAACTGGAAGCCAACCCCAATATAGTTGGGAAAAAGGGTAGGCAGATTGATTGATTGTTTACAACAGATCAAAAAATTTAACAATTCTCATAATAATTAACTTCTTTCAGGTTTATATTTTAATAAATTATATTGTTTTCTTCCAGATTTATATTCTAATAAATTATAATTAAACAGTCTTTCAATTACTTGAAAAAAAGATCACACTGCTTTTTCCCATAGATGTATTGTTGCATTTTTTTCTAATAAGTTTATTATAGGATATCAAGTAATTACAATAAAACTACTTGACATTAAGAAGAAAAAGTTTACATGATTCTTTTTGCTATAATTGCAAGTTTTTATAAGAAATACCTACTTACATAGAATCGCTAGTTATAATTGAACATATAAAAAGAGTGAAGAATTTAATCACATAATTGCTGCATTGTCTGTCTGTTTAAACTACGTATGTGAGTCATAGATTAGGTACTCAGCTATGAAGATCCTACTTTAGCAGGCGATGTTTAAAAAACTTTGGAATTGTCCATGGAAGGGGCTTCAAACTACCATTGATTAAAGAGGACTAAAAGTAATAATTATTTTTCAATCTTGTTAAAAAAAAAAGTTACAATGTTTATGTGTAATTAGGTGTCACAGACAGACATTATTCTTGCACTGGCCTCATTTTTACACATGCCCACTCCTTAAAAACATTATTAATGTTTATAAATTCTTGTTCTTTTTACGGAACACAATATTTGAATTCTAAAAAAGTTACTCTTAGGTTGGTAGCCATGATTCAGCATCCATAACAGAGTGTCTTGTGTTGGTAAATTTAGGGTAATTACTGGTGGCACCCATTAACCTACTCTATGTGAGATTGTACAATGAATAGTACTTAATTCTTTCTCAGAACACCTCACATAAAATCGGAATAAAAGTTGGAGCATTATAAATCTTTTGGTATGTTTATACTTGGTTAAACCAAAAGTGCATAACCAAGTATAAACATACAAAAAAAGTACAGTTAATGACAGTATTTTTTTTTAAACCTATACTGAGGATATCATTTAAGCATTTAATCATAAGTATTATGTTTTGTTAACACAAGAAATAACACAATTATACTTTGATAAGTTCTCTTGATAAATTATGAAACACATTAAACACACAACCCACACCATATAGATAATGAGATAAATACCAATTTTGAGAATAATAAGCTTATTATGCTTGTGATACCAAGAAATTGATGTATAAAAGCAGATAAATACAGTCAACATACTGAACACAATGAATTAATTAGCTCCACAAGTAACTGAAAATCTGTTTTTGCCAAGATTTAACAACCTGAGGTCATGACCGATGCAGAATTTTAGTTTTAATTTGTAAAAACACTAACTGCTAAAAATAAACAATCAAGATTTATTATTAAAAACATGGGCACATACCTTGAATGAACTGTGAACTAATGTTTCGTCAAGATCAATGACCATACACTTTTTATGCATATCCTGGTGTCTCACTGGTGGTAGCAGCGGTCGGGGGGCATGTTCTGCCATGACCAGCAGCCCCCGCTCCTGCGGGAGCGGCGAGGCCCGGCCATCGATGCTGTTCGCGCCATTGCTGCCCGGCGGGCCCTTGCCGCGCCCGCCGCGCCAACAGCACAGCAGCGACCGCAGGAACCCGCCACCACCGCTCGACTTCTTACTGCCAATCGGGGCAGAGCCCGGCACCGGCGTAACATCCCCCTCATTGTGCTGGCCGCCAGGGGATGGCCCTAAAACAACCATAGCACATCAGAACACTCCAACACAGTAACACTCACGCGGAAGCTCCAATAAGTATCACCAGTTGAACCGTAAGGAAAGAGAAGTTCTCAAGGTTGCTGTAAATGTTATCGCGTCCACACGATCCAGTTGTTTACCTCACAGCACACGCACGCGAATCGGAACCCAGGGAATACAAAACGTTCACTAATGCACTGATCCAACATCGATCACGATCAGCAAATATTTACGAGTCGTGAGGAGGTAACACTATACGCTCTAATTTGATGCTAGTAGGTAACAGGTGTAATTCGGTTGGGATTTACCTCTGTCGGATCCATAATTGTTTAATTGCTCGTCATCCCGTGACACCTGAGTTATAATGGACGATGCGTCCATTTAAACATTTGTTTTCGGCCCTAAGACAAATGGCAACGGAGTTTTTGTAAAATTTTAACACCATAAAACTATTTTTTATCTCCCTTCTATCTTACAAAATGGCAGGCTCTTGGCAAATACCAACTTCAAATGTAGCCAACACATAAAAAATATACAATCTTATTACTCTTTCTACCACGCACAGGTTTAGAAAGAAAGAGTGAAGTGACAATACTTCACATTTCATATTTTGTAAAGTTGCTACTTCTGTCAACAGCCAAAAATAGTTTAGCTGTCGTTCATAACCTGAACTCCTGAAAATAAATACGAATTTGTATTTAGGTATATTGTACATATCTGTATAATGTCTAAAATATTTTGATAAATGAATTTAGTTCGAAGGTTTATTTAATATATAAAAATTAAGGACACCAGCTTAAACGTGGGTGTGCACAATGAATATTTAGTATTTGAACACACTCTGCAGTGATGCAAACAAATTATTAATATAATTTTAAATAAAGTTTAGATTACAAAATCAAAATCATGATTGATTGAAACTTAAATATTGGTATTTAATTTTTAAAAATCATTACAAACACCAAAGTTTTAGTTTGCAAAATAGGTCTCATTTATTATCTGTTGAGCTTTCAAACTATTCAGTGATGTAGTTTTAGTATTTTACGAGTATCGATTTAACATAAACATATATCGATATTTTCATCATTTATACTGAGTAAGCATGCTCAAGCACATTCCTTTTTTACTAAGTCTAAATATGACATGTGCTCCTTTTTGTACATTCAAGTATTGTTCCATTTTTTGCAAGTGTTATATATTTTATATTGTTAATATATATTATATATAAATTATATATTGTTAATCTTGAAAAAATCATGGTAATAGTTTAAATCATCAAATTTCATCATAATTCAACTTTTGAATAACAGTGATGTCAATATCCCAGTATATAATAGTAATCTTTGGTCAATATAATTTGAACTCTGAAATAAAATGTTAATCGACTACGGTTTAAAATCGATAAAACTAAATAATTCGGTATTCTGAATGTACTGACAACACTAGTGACGAAGATGCTGTGTCGACTTGTCAAAGCCAGATTTGTTTAGTTTTTCCATAAGAAAACCCTTAAAATCGTGTTTATTTATAACCAATGTGTGGCAAGCAGAAACTGCATCAGTTTTAAAGCAAATTGACCCCTGAAACTGGTCAGAATGTCGCAAAGGGATCCCGGACCTATACCGAATAGGTGGTTGAGATGTCCACGAAAGGCCACGGGACTGGTTGCTGATAAGTTTATGGCTTTCAAGACACCTTTGGGAGCTCAGTTTAATGATAAAGTAGCTGATGAATACCGTTTCACACCATCCATGTTGTTTGTTTACATGAAAAGTATGAAAGTAAGTCACATTTTCCAGTGTCAATTTTTTTTGCATTTGTTTTGCCAAACTTATCCAGCTGTAGTCAATGCAACCCTACTTACCTTTAAAGTTTCCTACATGAAATAAGTAGCTCAAGTACCCAATATCTAAAGAATTACTTACTTGACCTATAAATATCATGACACAAATTATTATTGTTTTCACACATGAAATTCTATTTTTAGTGGGATTAGAGAATGTCCACATGCTTTACAAATGTGTTTTCACAGTGAAGTTGGATAGCCTCTCTTTTCTTCAATGATTTCTCTTGTAGTTAGAAGTGGAATGAAGGAAGTGGGATTTAAATTAAATACAAAAGAGGGTGTTTTTTCTAGATAAAGCTTGGTCTATGGATTGATCTCACAAACACAAGTCGGTTTTATAACAAGGCAGAGGTAGAGGAAACCGGCTGTAAGTATGTGAAAATGCAGTGCCGGGGTCATGGTGAAACTCCATCACCTGATCAGACTAGGTAAGGATTAATTTAAGTTGAACTTTTATATTTGTATTAAGTTGTAATTTGTATGAAAATCTGAATTTCTAAAAGTGAAATTTTTGTTCTACTTACATGTGTATTGATGACGTAAAACCTGCCAACAATTTAATTTAATTATTAACATATTCAGTTTGTTGTAGAAATTCAAACAATGTACTGTGGGAAATGTAATGGTTGTCAGACCACACACAGCATAAGCATAATCAGCCTAAAATCTTCCCACTGCGGAGACACTGGCTACTTATCTGTTAGAGGGAGTGGTCCGTAATCCACTACATGGGCCCAGTATAGTTTGGTGGATCACCACACACATACCACATGACAACTTTTTCAACAATCGTTTGCATTCATTTTTAATGTTGCCTGTAAATAGTTATAATAAGTGTAATGCTGTTGAATGTTGGGCGCAGTGGTTGAGCGACTGACTGCTGCGCTGCGTGTTGCGGGTTCGATTCCCGCACGGAATAAATATTTGTATGACCTACAGATAGTTGTTCCGGCTCTGGGTGTTTGTGTATGTGAGTGTATATGTTTGTAAACACACCCACGATACAGGAAGAAATTCCTAGAGTGGGGCAAAGTTAAAAAAAAATGCGTGTGGCATGTAAATAGCCTTATAACTATTTACATGACAAACTATTCATTTCTGTACCTGTTCCTAAATAAACAGTATTACTGTAACAAATATTCATTTACAGGGAATTCATCTCATTAGTTAGCAAATTTGTGAGTCAGAAACCACTGGAGCTGATTGGTGTACACTGTACACATGGCTTCAATAGGACAGGGTTCCTTCTCGTCTCATATATGGTGGAACATTTGGACTGCAGTGTTCAGGCAGCTATCAACGAATTTGCTAGGATGAGGTAATTTAAAAAAAAAATCTGCTTAAAAAATAAATCAGTTATTAATATTCTCCAAGAGTACAAAGTTTTGTACTCTTTTGTTAACAAAATGTGTTGATTCCTTTTTAATTTTTATTATAATAGTTGTAAATACAACATATCTATATTTTCCAGGCCTCCCGGTATATACAAACAGGATTATTTGCAAGAGTTGTTCCGTCGCTATGATGAAGTGGATGATACACCGGCTGCTCCCATACTGCCTGATTGGTGTCATGGTAAGTCACCAGGCATTTATACTTCTGCGTTCAGTTGACCACACAACTGTTTTATTTTTTTCATCACACTTGCACCTAAAAAGTATCTAAACATCCAGGTTAACTTGGCCGTAATGCCCCATATAAAACCCTCGGGCTTTCTTTTTGTCATGAAACCCTAGGGCGGTAAGTAATATTTTTTTAATTTATGGCACAGCACACAGGTCATGCAAATTTAAGCAAGGAGTTTACATGCAATTGAAAAATTGTCTTAAAATGTTATCTAAACAGGAATTTATTTGCAATCTCGCTACATGTTACTTAAATACTCAACTAATGATCTTAATAATCGATTTTAATAGTTATAGGATAAAAACGTCGAAATTATTTAATTCTTTTTACACTCCTTCATGGCTGTATACCTACTTAAGTATTTGTCCTTAAAGTTTCTGAACGAAACACTGTATAATCTGTGTTGTGGGCAAAAATTCGCCAACCGCTTAAAAAGAAGTGCACGTATTTCGTAATAAAAGCTGTGCTGACTTGTGTATTAAAGCTATAATTCATAATTATTACTCGCAAATGTGATGAAAAACATTGTATGTAACACGGGCGGTACGGGAATTACGAACCTCGACTCAGAAAGCCCTCAGTCTTCGACTTCGGGCTTCTACTAGAGTCTCGATCGTAATTCCTTACTTACCGCCCTTAATACACAATGTACTATTTCTGTTTCATCGTAGGTTTTATTTTGAAGGAATATGCAGACAGTCTTTATGAAAAATTGTATTTGTCGTTAATAACCATAGTATGCCGTCGTCGTCACTATCGTTTTGTAAAAGTTTTACCCCTGGCATGAAATTAATGTTTGCCCGGTATTTGTTAGTAGCATTTCAATTAAATTTAAAAACTCAACAAAAACAAAGGGTAAGGTAAATAAAGCATGCAAGTGTATTCGGGAGCGAACGGAATGTGGACGCGACGCGATTGGTCAGTCTATCTTTGAGTCGAATGACCAACCAATCGCGCGATCGGAATGGTGATACTTCGGTCCCCGCGTCCCGCTTGATAACCAAAGGGACCTAAGAAACTACTTGTGCGCATGTAACGACTCTTGCCAAGTTACGTGGCCAAAAGGCTTATTGGCAACGATGCACTGGTCGCCTTAAAGCTCCAGAGCCTCGAAAAACGACGCTGAGTTGCCAGCCTGTCGGTTTTTTATCGGTTACATTTCGGGAAGTGTGCGACGGAACTGCACAATTTGATTCCGCCTAGCCCTTTCCATCATCGGACTACAAGACGTACGGCAATGTGCCATCGGTACATGGTGGATATCCCACCCATACGCACAAAGCGTTTTGAAAATACTTTCATTGTGCGTACAGCTAAGGAGTGGAATTCCCTGCCGGCGTCCTTGTTTCCTGATAGCTACAACCTAGGGGTCTTCAAGTCAAGAGTGAATAGGTTACTTCTAGGCAAGCGTGCTCCACCTTCGACCATATCATCACTTAACATCAGGCGCGATAGTGGTCAAACGCGAGCCTATAACGAATAAAAAAAAAAAAAAAAACGTTAAGGCGACTGTTCTCAATGAGAAAAACAAACAAAAAAGAAAGTACTAGAAGAAGTATCTTTAAAGATGTACTTACAGCAATAGGAAACATTTATCACTGCAATATTGATATCTGTAGAAGAAGAACTAATTCTGATCCGTGTTTTTTTACTAAATTAATAATATTTCTTTTAATTTCAGAGGAAGAAGAAGAAGATGATGAAGAAGACGTTCCTAGTAATTCGCAAAACTCATCATCTTCAACGTAAGTTTCAAATCTTACAATAAAAACTTGTAATTAACACCATACACTACATAGTACATACATAGACAAAACTAATTATCATTGAGTACAAAATAACTTTTTGAACATAAAACACACTTATACAAACAATGCCAAAGATTTGACTAAATAGCACATACATGATTTCAAACGTGCAGTTCGATGTCTGATTAGCAATCAATGATATGTGATTACTTATCTCTTTTTTTGATTGTACAAGAAGGTACCATGTTATTGTATAAGACAAAATATCAATCTGTACTAATATTATAAAGCTGAAGAGTTTGTTTGAACGCGTTAATCTCAGGAACTACTGGTTGGAATTGAAAAAATCTTTTTGTGTTGGATAGTACATTTATCGAGGAAGGCTATAGGCTACATAACATAACGCTATGACCAGTAGAAGCGGAGCATAAATGAAAAATGTTCCAAAAACGGGAAAATATTCCTTTTTGAGAGCTTCCGTTGCGTGCGTTGCGTACTATCATGTATGTAGGGTAGAGTAGGTAGGTAGATAGGGTAGGGTAGGTAGGTAGGTAGATTAGGTTAGGTAGCCAGTTGACGGAAGCGAAGCCGCGGGGGACAGCTAGTCACAAAAAAATATATTTTTTAAGTAGTTATTTTCTAAGTCAATAGTTATATCAAGAAGATATTGTACTTGCATTGATAGATTAGGTTAATAAATAGTGCGTAAATAATAATGTTTTCGTACTTATGATAGGTAACGATAATGATTGAAGAGACCCTTCAATTGTTTTGTTATTTTTCATCACACTTGCACGTAAAAAGTATCTAAACATACAGGTTAACTTGGCCGTAATGCCCCATATAAAACCCTCGGGCTTTCTTTTTGTCATGAAACCCTAGGGCGGTAAGTAATATTTTTTTAATTTATGGCACAGCACACAGATCATGCAAGTTCAACCAAGGAGTTTACACGCAATTGAAAAATTGTCTTAAAATGTTATCTAAACAGGAATTTCTTTGCAATCTCGCTACATGTTACTTAAATACTCAACTAATGTTCTTAATAATCGATTTTAATAGTTATAGTATGAAAACGTCGAAATTATTTAATACTTTTTAAACTCCTTCATGGCTGTATACCTACGTAAGTATTTGCCCTTAAAGTTTCTGAACGAAACACAGTATAATCTGTGGTGAGGGCAAAAATTCACAAACCGCTTAAAAAAAAGTTCACGTATTTCGTAATAACAGCTGTGCTGACTTGTGTATTAAAGCTATAATTCATAATTATTACTCGCAAATGTGATGAAAAACATTGTATGTATCACGGGCGGTACGGGAATTAGGAACCTCGACTCAGAAAGCCCTCAGTCTTCGACTTCGGGCTTCTACTAGAGTCTCGATCGTAATTCCTTACTTACCGCCCTTAATACACAATGTACTATTAACAAACACGAGTCTGTATACAATTTAATGGCATATTAAGGACTAGCTTCTGCCAGCGGCTTCGCCCGCGTGCTCGTCGAAAATTATCCCGAGGGAACATATTCCCAGGTTAAAAAAGTATCTTATGCTATTCCTGACTATAATCTATCTCTATGCCAAATATCATCGACATCCGTTTAGCCGTTCTGGCGTGAAAAAGTAACAAACACACTCACAAACTTTCGCCTTTATAATACGATGCGAACTAGGCTTTAAATTGTTTTTACCCGGCTGCAAGGAAAGGGTTATATTTTTCGCGCGTATCTTGTATGTATGTAACATTCTTTATTACCTCTTATCTTGCAAACAGCTAGATGGATTTTTATAATTAATACGTCGTTAGATAGGGCTTGGCAGCCCAAGTGTTCTTAGATAAGAGACGTTAAAAAAAAAACAAAAGTAGCTGCTTTTATACGCCATATTGGGGGGACTCATTTCTTTTTTCTTCGATACCCATCGAGTGGGGTATCAAAATAAAGGATTTTTAGAGGTGATTACAAAAATATATACCACTTTATGTTTAAATGTAAATCAAAAAAAAAAAAATATAAATCAGATCAGGTGGTCAGCCAGCTCGCGAATATGTATCCTAACGACTGCACAGCATGATTTTCTACTTTTTTCAGCTTTTTAGTCCTCTTATTAAGCAGTCGGGTTTTTGATTTTTAAATTGACATTTTTTTTTACAAAATAGTTTTTGTTGACGTAGATAGCTATGGCAATGTTCCTGCATTATTTTTCCACTCAAGCTACTTGAATGAAATTATTATCTTCTATAAAATAAGAGGTAGATACATATTAATTATAGGGTAGTACTTAGTAAAAGCTTAAATGATTGAATGCATAGCTAGTGCCAGCAAGAAATTTTAATAAGACAATCTTGGATACTCGAATTGGATAATAGAATATTTCAAGTAAAGACAACTCACCATTAAATACCATTGCAGCCCCCGCAAACACAAAGGCAAAGGAAGAAAAGAAACTACCCACAAGAAAACCACATTCATGCCAGGCGTTCGTGGTGTAGAACCTTTTGACACACAGCCCCGACTAAGTGAGGTCCAGAAGAAAGCCCAACATTTCTGCGAATGGAACACCACCGGTTTCCCAGGTTCGCAACCAGTATCTATGGATACCACGAACTTGAGGAAGTTGCACGAGAAACCTTATAGGGTCTCGTGGAAGGCTGATGGTGTTAGGTATGTATACTAGAATAATTTAATTTTTACCTACTTAAAAAAAAGAGGTGATCAATTCGAGACGTGTGTATGCAATATTGTTGGGACTGCACAATATTCACATATGGAACTCTATGAGGGCTTCTAAACACGTGTGCAAAATTTTCATAAGTGTATGTATTTTTGTCCACGCATTTCTCCGAAACTACTTATCGGACCGTGATCATTATGTTGATATGTTGGATTGAGTCTCTCCAGCAGAAGAAATATCCAGCAGTTTTCAAGATATAGAGCATACAACCGAACTTTTTAGCTACAAACAACACGAATGTGTAAATTGAGACTAAAAATAGAGAAATAAAAAAAATTCACAATAAAATAAACCGACTTAAAAAAACAAGACACTAAAAAGTGCTAAATAACTTTCGTTTCGGAAGTCGGTGTCGAAAAATGATGAAAACAAGAGGTAGATAGAGGGGCCATAGACTTTATTTATTTTGCATTTTTTAAGTCAATTTTTTTTGTGATAAAGTTTTTTGTACATATTCAATAAACTGGCTCCTATTGCACTGGTTTTAGTTTCACAATGCAGTGTATTTCATGAGTAGTATGTTCTTTTCTGTGTTGAAGCAGTGGTCACCACTCCGACTTATGAAGTAAAAGATCTTGTGTTCGAACCCAGACAGGTGCACTACTTTGTGTAATGGCAAGCGCGCTCCGCGCAAGCATAATTAAAAAAAAATACAATAAAAAAAATCATTACCACTGCTCTTAAAACGCCGAAGAAAAAAATCGTGAGGCAACCGGCATGTCCTATGACTAGAAATTCAGACCATTTAATTTCCACCAACCCGCACTGGACCCGCGTGGTGGATTACGGCACATTCTCCTTACAGAGAGAAGGCCCGTGTCTCAGCAAAGTCAAAAGTCAAAATATATTTATTCAACTAGGCCAATAAACGGCACTTTGGAACGTCCAACACAAATTAAAATTTACAAGCAATAAAAGTTGATTCTACCGTACATTCGGAAAAGTAACTTGCTATGGAGAAAAATGCACAAGAAACTCCATACTTACTCTTTTAAAAAAAATAGGTGTCTTAAAATATATACATAAGTATATACATTAATAAATTCATATATGTGAGGACCATGCACCCAGAATATCACTACACACTATACAACATACAGGTATAAACAATGATATTCAAATAAACAGATATGTTATGAGCGCGCGCATTGTGAAGACTCGAATAGGTCACAATTGTGACCTTTAGTCTTTAGGTTATGTCACGCATGGCGAAGAGCGATAGGCTTTGTTCTTTATAGGCATTGAAATAAAAAAATAATGTAAATATTTTTTAATGTCAGATGAATGAAAAGTGTGTATGTGTGCTGCCGCTGCTGCGCGGAACACTTTTTTCAATTGTTTTGTGATTGTATAACGTATCTGTTTATTTGAATATCATTGGGTATAAAGTATTAAAAGCGTTAACAGGTAAATTCATTAATTTGATAAATAGGAACATGGTTCTCACATACTTACAAATATTTCCAAACATTGGTAAAACACATAAGTCACCTCAGCAGTGGGAACATTAGAAGGCTGATGGTGATAATGATGTTTATTTATATACCTACACTCGTGCGAAAAATGTGGTCTTGTCTAGCTCCTACAAAAATCGAACACTGCGCATTTCATACCACTGGTCTCCGCGGTGGAAAATATCCAGTGAATTAAATTAAGATTTTTATTGAATACTGAAAACAATTTGTCTTCAGATATATGATGTTGATCGACGGAGAAGGCGAGGTGTACATGTTGGATCGAGACAACTGCGTGTTCAAAGTTATCGGCCTGCGGTTCCTACACAGAAAAGATCTCAGAAGGCATCTGAAAAATACTCTACTTGATGGTGTAAGTTTATGTTCCTGATATCACGGGGTCTCATTGCTAACAAAGAAAATTTGGTTCAAATAAATCTCACTAGATGGCGCGATATGCACGTATCTGTTATTGAATGTGTGTAAAATTCACATTTTCTGGAATTGAACATAAAAATTGGATGTTCTTGTTTAATCAACTCTCCTAAGTACAAAATTATGAAATATTGGGCTCTTCATACACATTTCAAAGATTATTTTAACGGATCATTTAGAATTGATGCCAATAGATGGCGCATTTTTAAATTTATGAGGCATTCCACTCGATTGTTAAAATTTGCATTGTAACACATTTTGGTGCAAAAAAAACTGTAAAAACGTGGCAATAAATACTATAAAACGAACCTTCACTGTATTTAAAGAAAAAAATATTCACGAACTTAGTAAACCCTTTTACTTGCAAGTCACTGCTAACACCATCTATCTATCACCGTGAAACAGAACCGAACGCGTTCGATGTACAAAAAATAACAAGATTAATCAGATGAAAAACGCTAGTTACGTCGGCACGGTTTCTTTGTATGGGATGAGGCATCTGTATGCTAGTATTATATTATCTGTGCTGATATCTAACACTGTCTTATTACTAAACAGTTTTAACTTTAGACCAAACTTTGGAGCAAGTTATAGTATTACTTACTGACCCCCGGGGCTTCGCTCTCGTCAAGTGGCTACCTACCTACCTACCCTGCCTGCCCTACCTACCCTAACTACCAACCTACTAACTATTAACTATCATCAATAGTTTTCTCAGCGCACGCCAAAGAGTGAATTGTATAGGCAACATTTTGCTACCTTGGGTTACATTATTGCAATTTTCATAAGGATCTCTATTTTTTAACCCCCGACGGAAAAAGAGGTGTGTTATAAGTTTGAGGTGTGTTGCTGTGTATCTGTGTGTCTGTCTGTGGCATCATAGCTCCTCAACGGATGAACCGATTTTGATTTAGTTTTTTTTTGTTGGAAAGGTGATTGTGTCGAGAGTGTTCTTAGCTATGTTTGAAAAAAATCGGTTGAGCCGTTCAAAAGTTTTGGGCGTTTTACTGTTTGAATCGGGATGTTTTCGCAAGATAAATGTGTCGGGGCCTTTTTTTAATTTTGAAATTTTACTTGTTTTGTAAATATATTATAGCCTATGACATTCAGGAATAATGTAGCTTTCTACCGGTGAAAGAATTTTCAAAATCGGTTCGGTAGAACCAGAGATTACCCCTTACAACGTCACAAACTCACAAACTTTACAATATTAGTACAGATGAACTTTATTCTGACCACTCTAAAGTTGTTAACAGAAAAACCGATCTTGTATCAGTTTAAATTGTCAATTTTGCATTAAGAACTTTTATGTCAGTTTTAACAAAGTTCCAAATTCAATTCGGGCAAACTTTTTCTAGATTTGTGTCCAATCAATTGCAATAAGACTTAAACATAACCAGCAAAACGTTTATTTTCTTCTTGTTTTTCGTTTGTTATTTAAGTTTTAATGTAATAGCAGTTCACCACAGACTACCCCCTTTTTCATTCTAAGTTCTTTCAGTCCATCCTAAGGTTGTCTGGTAGATATCGCTGTCAGCGATAAGACCGCCTTTGTACCCGTATAATTAAGTTTTCCTTATAAAAGAGATGTGTAACTTTTATGGTGTACAATAATAGTACATTATGGTACAAGTGTGTAATGTTGGTGATTACCGCTGAGGCGCCATTGAGACCCGATCCGTTAGGTGAGGGTCTTAAGAGAGCCGAGGACGGTAATCATCAATACACACGTGTATCATACGACGATTTTCAACACACTTGTGAATAAAAAAAAATACTAAAAAATCATTTCCAACCGTGAAAATGAGTTGTGAATTCTTTTTCGCAATGGCGGGCAAAATTAATCAGTTTTCCTATGCGCGCGCATCTAACAATGGCGATCAGCCATAGACTAAAAATAATGAGTTATCTTTTTTTTTGGCTTTTCGCGGATAGCGTTTTAGCCACGTACAAAATGAGGAATTTCAAGTTTTCTTTATTGCAGACAAAAACAAAAGTTATATTTAAGTGAAAGTTTTATTTATTAAATACGTACAAGTTGAAATTATCTATTTAAATACGACGTTGCATGAAATGTGTTGCATTTGTACAGGCTCCTTCTGGGTAAGCTCACTCCATCGTCGACTCTGTCTCTAGTCTGACTTAGACTAGAGTCAAGAGCAAACCCATATCAAATAAAAAAAAAATTGAGCACGATCTTTTTTTTTTAAGAACAAAGCAACTCATCCAATAAATAAAAAACTCTTTATCTCACTTGTGAATAATAGTAATGAAAAAGTCACAGTTTGATAGCAGGTGTCATTATGTGCCTAATTGCGGTGAAATTAGAGCCACTTTATGAGCAAGTGTGTTGAAAAGTAATTATTCTATTCTAATTTCAGGAAATGGTGATAGATAAAGTGGACAACCAAGACATACCTCGTTACTTATGTTACGACATTATTAGCTTCGAAGGGACCGACACGGGTAAAATGGAGTTCTTCCCAACCAGACTGAATTATATCGAAAGTGAAATTGTTAATCCTAGGTAAGCAATCAATATAGTTTTGTTGTTTTGTATATAGGAAAAGGATTGCCCAAATACAGGTCACTTATGAGGTATCGTATGCCATATTTAACACGTTTGCTGCCAAAGACCCGGATTTTTAGGGTTCCGTATCCAAATGGCAAAAAACGGAACCCTTACGCATTAGTCATTTGTCATTAGTCTGTCTGTCTGTCAGTCCGTCCGTACACAGCCACTTTTTTCCGAAACTATATGAACTATGCTGTTGAAACTTGGTAAGTAGATGTATTCTGTGAACCGCATTAAGATTTTCACCAAAAATTTGAAGAAATCAATAAATTTTGGGGGATACATAGAACTGAAACGCAATTTTTTTTTTCTTCAGCCCATACCTGTGGGGTATCTATGGATAGGTCTTCAAAAATGATATATAATAAGGTTTCTAATACCATTTTTTTTCAAAACTGAATAGTTTGCGCGAGAGACACTTCCAAAGTGGTAAAATGTGTCCCCCCCCTGTATCTTCAAAAATAAGAGAATGATAAAACTAAAAAAAAAAAATATGATGTACATTACCATGTAAACTTCCACCGAAAATTGGTTTGAACGAGATCTAGTAAAATAGAGTACGGAACCCTTCGTGCGCGAGTCCGACTCGCACTTGGCCGGTTTTTTTATTGTTTCAGTAATTACGGCAGTGAACGTGTTAAGTATTATCCTAAAAATCTGATTTATTTTTTATGTTCTTACAATCCGTGTCCTTTATGAACGTACAACAGCACATCAGGTTACTTCATTTTGAAATTTGTTACACCTTATTGCATTGTAATAAGGGTTAATTTTTGCAACAGAAAAATAATCATATCTCGTGAACCTGGGTGAACAAATAAAATGTTTTCTAATTATGAATTTAATATGTTTCTTCTACAAATTATCAAGGCAAAAGAAGTATGTAAGTCACGTAGTAGGTGGCGTTCTGTATTTTCTGCCTACCCCCATGGGAAAAGGGCCAGAGTTTATGTATGTATGTAAATCATCACGCACAACAAATTTTTCAAAGGGATCCAAGTTCCCACACAAAACGGGCAATCTTCTTTTGGATTAGATTTGCAACTCTTTTTTCTTAGAATTTTGCTTGTATATCTACGTACTTTTAAAATATTTTTCACACTTTTGTGCACCTGCCATGTTATCACTCCGTTGACTGGTAGATAATGCCTTAAGCATAAGCTCGCTTACATCTTCCATGAATTTTTAATAAATAAATTATACTGTTTAGGTTCACAATGCGCAAGCGCACGTTAAACTTCTAGCGCTCCAAATTCAAATAAAATTTAATATAATTCTCAAATATGACATTATAGGCATCAAGCAATGAAAGAAGGCATCATAAAGAAAGAGCGGGAACCGTTCAGCATACGACTGAAGCAGTTCTGGGAACTTCCTATGGCGCGGCAGCTGTTAGGCGAGAAATTCGCTAAGACGCTATCGCACGAACCTGATGGACTTATCTTCCAGCCTTCTAAGGAGGTTAGTACTTTGAAATAAAATATGGAGCTATACTGGATTGAACATGAAACTTGTCTAACGAATGAGCAAACGAAAGCCAAAGAGTGTGTCCGCACGCAAGACGACGTGTGCGAGCGGTGTCTATCGGAGATTCCCATTCGTTAGCGTTCGTTCACTTGGTCTGTATCCGGCATTATAAGAAAATTATACTTTGCAAAGGTACTTAGGGTAGGATAGATAGACCCCCTTTTTCGTACTTAAATCCCCATTGGGTCCGCTGTGCGTGCAAGCCTCCTCTCTGTGAAAGGGAATGGGCCGTAATCCACCACGCGGGGCCATTGCGGGTTGGTGGATGTCACATGTCTTCGAATTTGTGGTTCTAAGACATGCCGGTTTCCTCACGATGTTTTCCTTCACCGTTTTGAGAGCACCAGTGCTCTCTGCAAAGGTACTTAAACGCTTCTGCAAACACCGCTATAGCAACACAAACGTTAAGTCAAATCAAAATAAATTGCGAAAAATGTGCCTGTAGCATTATGCGAATTGCTCGCACGGTAAAAAACATTTAGGTGGGGTTCGATAATCTCAAAAGGTTTTTGTAATTCTTTTAGTAACTTCTAACTGAACTATCACTTTTGTAGATAGTGATGGTCCAATTTATGTCTGATTTGTGTGTATTTTTCTTTCTAGAGGTACATAGCAGGACCATGTGAGGACGTGCTGAAGTGGAAGCCAAGCAATATGAACAGTGTAGACTTTAAGTTAAAAATTGTCACGCAGGGTGGACAAGGGTGAGTTTATAAACTTTTGTATTTAACGTTATTCCTGTATTTTCGAAGAGGTAGATGGAATCGTAAATAAATTGTGCCATCAACGAAGACGCGTCCTACTCTTCCCCAATAAAAACTGCAATACATTTGTACTGTAAACGAATACGAGCAAAATAGTGGGGCGTGCTTTTGTGGTGCTATTTTCACCATTTATTTCATCAGTAATCAAGCAGCCGGGCTACTTGATAAAATCTATGGAAATAAAAATTGCAGCCAGGGTATCGAACCTAGCACTAGACCAACGTGGCAATCCATTTATTCTTATGGCCTCGCTCCCGTTAACTGGCTACATACATGATTGTTGCATAACTTAAACCGTTTACGCAGCGCACGCAACGGAAGCTCTCAAAAAGGAATATTTTTCCCGGTTTTTGCTACATTTTTCATTTATGCCCCGCTCCTATTGGTCGTAGCGTGATGTTATATAGCCTTCCTCGATACATGGACTATCCAACACAAAAATAATTTTTCATTTCCAAACTGTAGTTGCTGAGATTAGCGCGTTCAAACAAACTCTTCAGCTTTATAATATTAGTATAGATTGTACACAAAACAAATGTGTACAAAGGTGGGCTTAACCTATAATTGGGTTCTCTTACAGCAAACCTCAGTGTCATAGAGATTTTTTTATTAAATGAGGACAGCATACTCAAGTGCACAATAAAACTTAACATTTAAATTCTTACAAACTATATACACTAAACAAATACGTGTACAGCACACAATGCATAAACATCTATGCGTCATGTTGACAGGCAATGTTCTTTTCTTGAAAATTCCAAACAATGGCTGTCCCGTATGGAGTGACGTTTATTGATTTGTTAACTAAATTATCATCTTTGCTTTTTCCTATATTACTTGAGGTCGGCGCATGTTTCATCTTTTCTCAGTAACTCCGATTTTTTTCATGTTATTACTTACACTATTGTTTTTAACCTATGTATGTTTGCCCATTGCTGGGCAAAAGCTTTCTCCCATGATCTTCCTCTCATCCCGGTTTAACAACTAAATAAACAATTTTATTTCAGCATCCTGCCCACAAAAGTAGGGTACTTATACGTCGGTAAAATGGACCAGCCCTTCGCGTCTATGAAGGTGACGAAGGATATCAAACACCTTGACAATAAAATCATTGAGTGCACCTTCGAGAATGGACGATGGGCGTTCATGAGGGAGCGGACGGACAAATCTTATCCTAACAGCTACAATACTGCCACTTGTAAGTATTTTAAGAAACATTAATAAAAAGTAGTTAGCAGTAGCATTTTTGCGACTTAATAAATTTCACTAGATGGCGCGATATACATCGATTTACAATTGAATTTTGTGTCAAATTTACATTATTTTCTTGTTTAATCAACCCACTTATTTCACATTTCAAAGATTATTTGAATGGATACATACCAATAGAGGGCGTGTTTTTAAATTTCTAAGGCATTCCACTCGATTTTTTAAATTTGTTTTGTAACACATTTCGGTACAATGAAACTGCAAAAAATACTATAAAACAAATCGTCAATGTATTTAAAAATAAAAATATTCACGACCCGAATAAACCGTTGTTACTTGGCAGTCTCTACTAACACCATCTATCGCTTGGGGCGAAACCGACCGCGTTTAATCTGCTAAAATAATCAGTTTAGAAAGACGAAAAACGCTACTTACGTCGGTACGGTAATTGTGCAAGAAAAAGCAGATACCCTGTCTCAAACATGTAAACTTGACCTTCCCCTATAGCCGAAAACGCACTGACAGGTGCCAAATTTCGCACTACGCACTTGGCACCTTTGCGAATCGCCCAATGTATATCAGTGTTGTTTTCGACCAAGGTTGGTCACATTCTACCTCTCTCTTCCATCCAAGCTACAGCTATCACCATTTAACAATGTTTATTTCTTTCCCCAGCGGTCTGCGAGAGCATAAAGGATCCAGTGACCAAGGAGATCTTACTCGACTACATCGACCACCACAGGTTTCACGACGACTCCGATATGATGCCACCTCCCAAACGCATGCGCCGATAGCGACCTCTGTAGTTAAATAAAAAATCGACACGTAATAAACGATGGCGAGATTGTCCGTGTTATTTCTTTGTTGATAGTTTACCATAGAGTTTTTATTCGATAGTTTTTACTCGTGCAATTGGGTATTTGACTACTATTAAAAATCTAGGTACCCACATCATCATCTTCCCGCCTTCGTCCCATGTAACTTGGGGTCGGCGCAACACGTCACGTTATCACTGACTCCTTTTCTTGCATATCATACCTCACAGTCCATCCATCTTTTTTTTTGGCCTCCATCCAACCGAATTTATTTGCATAACTCTCTTAGTGACATGCGTTTCATCTGTCCTCACCACATGACCAGACTAGGACAAACGATTGCCTTGCAACTTTTCTGCCACTAGCGCCAGTTTCATACTGCCTCTATTATATCAAAAATCTACATGAATACCTACTACCATATCTCACCCTACCTACCTAATATTACATACAATTTTTCTTTCCGTTAATACGGAAAGTACGGAAGTTTTATGTAATTGTGTGTAACCTTCTTCAAAATATGAAAAAAAAAAAGAATGAAATCGATAAAGCTGTTTTCCGTGACCAAGGGAAATAGGGATTCATTTATATATAGATTTATAGATATTACAAAAAAAAAGTACACACATAATAAGTTATTCGTTTATCCTTGTCACTCCTTAATGGCGCGAAATCTCTCTGGAATCTTGTGCCGTCTTAAGGTACCAGTAGGTTCTGTTTCTGTTTATCGTTGATTTCGAGAAATCTAATAAAAAAATATGTAGTCAAATACCCTATTTTATTACACTAAGTGGAGCTGCAATAATTTCATCATAAAAATTTTGATTCGTTGACCACAAATAGGTAACTAATAAATCCAACGAAATTCTAAGCCAGGTTTTGGACCCATGTTTTATTTTTAAAATGTACAATAATCGCTTTCTCGTTTTAACAATGAAATCATAAATAAAATAAAATTGTGTCAACGCCATTGATAATTAATTATATAATAATTTTTGTTTTATACTGGGTGCTACATAAAACAGATTCTAAACTAGAAGCAATAAGTATGACAATCGAGCTATCACTACACTCATTGTTGTTGTTAAATCAACTAAATCAAAAAGTTACTTAATTGTAATAATATTATAGTATAAGATCTTATAATATCAAGGGCTTACATCCACCAAGCATTGTCTTTTTTTAATTCACATTACGATGTGATTTATCTTTTGTGTAATAAGGAATGTTACGTTGTATTAAACATTATGAAATAAATTGTATGGATAGTTAATTTATGAAAATATTTTTTTTATTTATATGTGGGCCAACCTCACAAAGTACGTGAACCTATAATGAACACATTCTAGGACAACCCTATCTTAAAAAAAAGTGATCTGCCCGATTATTAGTTCCGAGAAACCGTTCACCGATCAAAAATAAAACTTTCTTTTAGACGCAATATTTATCAAATAATTTAACACTCCCCTATCCCCTAGACATGTCCTAGGCTATCTGATGAACAACCTCCGAGATATTATAGCATACATGCAGGCAGCTACTCTGTCTAGCAGATTGTTATCATTGCAAGAAAAGAGTATCTTATGCAGAAAATAATATAAGATTATGTGGTGATATCTAAAATATAAAGAATTCACCCGCGTAGTTCCCGTTCCCGTAGGAATACAGGGATAAAAAGTTGCCTATGTCACCCGGGGATAGTGTAGCTTCCCAACGGTGAAAGAATTTTTTCACAGATTACCTCCCAATAGATTCCGCATAGAAGACGCGATTTTCGCCTATTTAGGCTGATATAACTCAGCGCACGGTAAGATCTCTTTATTGTCGACCAGACAATAGAGCTGTAGGGATTCAAGCGATTTATAGTTTTAATTCTGTTTAAAAAATAGTTATCAACGGTTTGCCTTAAAAAAAAATAAGAATTGTGCAATAAAATGGTGTGGAAAATCAACCAGCCCTTCAAGTTCAAAAAAAGTTGGGATAACATTCCACCAGTAGGCAAAGTAATAAATATTGACCAATCTAAAAAAGGTAAATTTATAATGGTTAGCAAATCAAAATTGCACACTTTACAGTAGCGCTCGTTGATGTCTTTCGTGAAAGTCCCTTTCACTCATAAAGAATTATTATATTGCTATCTTTTGCCCACAGAAGTAAAAATGTTGAGAAAAATACGTTTTTTGCTTATCGAAAAGTATCGATGATAGATGTTTAAATAAGTATATAGGAGAATAAAATAATTGTGTCAAAGTTGATTATTTAAAAATTATCAAATTAGTTTATTTTTACTTTGAACTAATTGTGCTTTATTCATAACAAAAGCTCAGAGTGATCCGGTTTACATAGGATTATAAATAAATTAAATCACTTTTGGCCAAAATCAAAATCTTTTCTCGATCGATGTTTTTCTTTATCATTATTAAAGTAATTATAAAATCACCGGCTAAGAAATTTTAGATAAAATACCATTCTGTTTGAAAAATATCGATATTTTTATCGACATTTAATGCGCATGTCCCGTCACTACGACAGGTACCGTGACCTTGAATAGCCAATCACAGCGCACTTGTCAGTCCCCGCGCAACCCGTGCCTTCCGCCAAATTTGGTGAACTCGGAAACAAAAAAACTGTGATTTTTTTAAATCGGTCCATTAGTTTTTAAGTTTATTCATTACATACAAAAATACAACACTTTCCTCTTTATAATATTAATAATATAGACTATACTATATACCTGCCAGAATGAAAAAAAAACACTAAAATTTAACATATAATAAAATGGTATAATTTAACAGCCATAATAAAGAAATACCCTTTCCAGTATAACAACAACATTAATTAAAGAAATAATTTATATCAATTTATATATTGCTCTCAAGTTTTTTGTTATATTTCCATTTCATTTCTCCGCCATCAGTGGTGCAAAATATCTTCTTCTCTTTGGTCAGTTTCGTCAAATGATGGTTAACATTGTATGCTGCTGCTGTCCACAAATGTTCAGGTGTGTCAGTGTAAATTTGCTTAACCAAGTCCATGGCATTTAGTGCATCCATGTTTGACTTCAATACTTTTAGTATTTGTGCCTCTCTTTGGTTCCTATGGGCTATGTAGTAATTTATTTTTTCAATCGGTTTCTGAAAATGTTAAGGCTAGAATTAATAACATTTAATAAATTAGAGATAATTTTTTTTTATCTGATATGGGTTTGCTCTTGACTCTTAGTCTAGGTCAGAAGTGACAGGTAAGAGACAAAGTCAACGATGGAGTGAGCTTACCCAGAAGAAGCCTGTCCACTCTTACTTTGAAGAGATACAGGTTGTATGCGTTCGGAAACATAGACGCAGGCAGTGAGTTCCACTCTTTTGCTGTGCGCTTTATGAAGGATGTTTGGAAGCGCTTGGTGCGAAGGCAACTAGATGAGGATGGTAACTTGCAGTGCGTCTAGATGTCCGATGTTAGTAGGGGGCCGATGGTATGAGGTCGTGCAGTTCATAAGCTCACTCGCCAAAGTACAGTCTGTCACTTACAGCGATGAGCCAAGCTGTGAAGCTTGGCACAAAGATGGCTGCAATACTTCACGCAGGACCGGACTTGCGCTTTGTATAGAGTTAAAAGCTGTTCAGGCGTAAAGTATAGCGTTTTACACTGTTTAGGATGCCCAGTTATTTTGCCGCACTTTGGGCTTTTTACTCAATGGAGGCGCCGAAGTTGAGACTGGGTGTCAACTCCATGCCTAGGAGCTCGAGCCGGTCAGTTACAGGAACAGATGTACCCCGAAAAGTATGAGTTTAGATGAAACGAATCCTTTTTTCCTTTGTAAAAACTAAGTAGTAATAATTATACAAGTGTTTTTTTATTATTATAGTTAGGCTGGCGCTTGATCACTATCTCAACTTATCCTGGCTGGGTTTTGTAGGATCCTGTATCAGTCCAGGTACACAAGATCCCGGAAAAAAATTGATTGCTTAGGCCAATAAGTTGCAATTTAAACATGCTGAGAGTGTGTGCGTTTGGTAGTACATATGTATATAGGTGGGATGTGTGTGTGTAAACAGATGATTAGTTATGATAAAATACTGGTGGATCACATTCTTAAAGACCATACATACCTCAAAACAAGGAGGACAGTCAACTTAAGTTAAAGTAGAGACAAGAGTGCTAAAATATACACTTGTCAGAAACTAACGATTGGAGTTTTAAAAAAAATGAAGTAAATAATTAACTAATAACTACCTCAACAATATTACCATGTCCTGGATAAATAACTGAAGAATTTAATTCGGCAATTTTTTTCAAACTGTTCATGTATGAGTGAAGGTCTTCAAACACAGCAGTTCCCTCGCCCAGGATGCAGTCTCCACTGAAGAGGATATCTTCTTCTAACATAGTCAGCACCACATGGTCTGTGGTATGGCCAGGTGTATGATGAACCTTGACAGTCGCTCCGTCTACCGCTAGCACTTGGCCGTCTAATAACCAGTTCATTGGAATATCACCAGGCACTTCGTCAGGGTCATCATCCTCACTTCTTAGAAACTTCCATACATTTGGCTTTTCTGAAATAATATTATTGTTAAATATAGTATGTTTTTTTTTTTATATGCAATCAACAGTAACTATATTTTGAAATAAAAATAGGTAAGCTATTATGTAAAATCCAGATCTTAGGAAAATGCTGTGACAAGTATTTTATTATAGTCTATAGGCTCGCGCTTGACCACTATCTCAATTGATGGTAAGCGGTGATGTCGACGGTGAAGCACGCTTGCCTATAATAACCTACTCACTCTTGACTTAAAGATCCCTAGATTGTAGCTGTCGGGAAACAGACTCCGGCAGGGAATTCCAGTCCTTAGCTGTACGCATAATAAAAGTGTTCGCAAAACGTTTTGTGCGTATGGGTGGGATGTCCACCGTGTACCGATGGCGCATCGCCGTACGTCTGGTAGTCCGATGATGAAACGGGCTAAGTCGAATTAGGTCAAGCAATTCCATCGTACACTACCCGAAATGTAACCGAAAAACCAACAAGCTGGCTACTCGGCGACGATGTTCAGGCTCTGGAGCTTTGACTTGACAGCTTGCCTCATTGCCGATGAGCCTCTTGGCTCGCTTTTCGATCGACTCTATTGCATCAAGCTGGTATTTGGCAGATCCGTCCTAGAGAAGAGAACAGCAGTCTAATTGATCACTATCACTATCACTTACGCAATAAGGCTGCAGTAGGAGTACTGCAGCCTTATTGCGTAAGTGAATGCATGGAGATGCATGATCAAATTTGCGCTTTATATAAGTTGAGCAGCTGTTCCGGCGTGAAGTAACTTCTCACCTTTGCAAGGATCCCCAACTTTTTTCTTTTTAGCAGCCTGCTAAGTCTTTGCCTCAATGTATGTTACAAAATTGAGAGTCGATGTCAACGTAACGCTAAGAAGCTCAAGATGAACCGTTATTGACACGGTCAGATTTCGGCAAGTTGGAGCCGGGTGACATTGGCTCTTTTTAGCGAAAAATTATCACACCTGTGTTTTAGCAGCATTAAGCCTGACCAGATTGGCATCGTCCCATTTGGAGACTGCCTGTAAGGGCAGGTACAAACGCTCCACCATGGCCTCACAGAGAGACCGGATCTACGACTCGATAGCCCCGAGCGTTGGACAAGTATCTTTCAGCAACAGTGCTATCGTGTCATCGTGTGCATACCCTATAAGGTTTTTGCAGATCGTTAAAGAGCAGCAAAAATAATGTTGGTGAGTACTCCGACATTAATATCCAATAGGTCCGACGAGCATTCATCGATAACCACTCGAATGGACCGATCTCTCAGGAAGTCTGCAATCCAATCACCCAGACCACCGGGCAGACCGAATGAAGGAAGCTTACCAATAAGGCTTTCGTGCCAGACCCTATCAAAAGCCTTGATATCGAGGGAAACGGCAAACGCTTCCCCGTGCCTCTCGATGGCCTCACTTCATACGTGATTGGTATACGCTAGAAGACGGGAAAAAAGATGAAAATCACCATGTCAGTTCGACTTCAGGATCAGATGTTTGCGAAAATGCCGAAATTCGTCATCTAGGTGCTATAGATAATTAGAAATAGAGCTTCTGTAAATGGTAAGCAGATTTTTTTATTTGGTAGGCTGATAGTTTTTTAATTATTTGATAAAAACAGTTCCGGCTGGAGTAACGTTACCGCAGCCAGATCTTTTGTTTTCTAACGGATATGTTGAAATAAATGTTATCTAAATATTTAGATATCAATTTGAAATAAATGATACAACTTAATTTGTATGTGATATGGTTGCGAAGATATTTTTAATCCTGCTGCGGTAACGTCTGCACGATTGCTGCATCTCGGAATTTACAAAACGGATGATTATAATTATTGTAGGTACATGACATCTGTCTAATTAGTTTTAATTTGTTACGCAATAAAAGAATCCACAATAATTAGATAAAATAGTTTGGGAATGCCTGAGCCAGTAGACCGAATTCGTCGGAAGCCGTCACTAGGGATATCGTTAGTTTATACACCGTCATGTTTCAGCAGTGGTGGTAGTGACCGACGGCAGAAGTTCGATTCGACTTAGTCAGGGTCCAAAACGCTTTACCTGCTGGGTAAGAAGCAAGTTTGGTCCCTATTCGGCCAATGTGGTCGAACCGAGCCCTTCCCAACACCATCTTGCAGTACTTGGTAGCCCTGTTGAAGGCATTCCTCTTCTGACCCACGTCACTCGCTTTGCGCAATCGAGCGTCGAACCATGCCAGGTACGCTAAATGTTAGCGCGTCAAAACCAGGCCGGTCAACGGCGAGCTTGGTTGTCTCCTGATCTCCGTTGTGCGAACGGTAGACACAGGCTTGGATAATTTTATCCAGACCTCCACCAGAGCCCACACGTTGTGGAGACGCCGATAGCAAGTGTCGTCAGGGGCGTACATTCACACACCCGCGCGCGGTTTGAAATTGTGCTCTAGGGTAAACCCTGTGTAAGATAAGTACGACACGTCTAAAGGACTCGATATCTGCGTGTCCATAAGGAGAAACAGTGGTTTCTCAGCCACCAGGTGGTAGTAGATTGGAGTATTTTTTATTTTTTTTATCTTATTTAGGCTCGCGCTTGACCACTATCTCACCTGGTAGTAAGCGATGATGTGGTCGATGGTGGAGCACGCTTGCCTAGAAGTAACCTATTCACTCTTGACTTAAATACCCCTAGATTGTAGCTATCGGGAAACACAGACTCCGGCAGGGAATTCCACTCCTTAGCTGTACGCATAATAAAAGTATTCCCAAAACGTTTAGTGCGTATGGGTGGGATGTCCACCATATATCGATGACGCATCGCCGTACGTCTGGTAGTCCGATGATGGAACGGGCTGGGTGGAATTAAATCATGCAATTCCATCGCACACTCCCCGAAATGTAACCGATAAAAAACCGACAAGCTGGCAACTCGGCGACGATGTTCAAGGCTCTGGAGCTTTGACTTAACCAGTGCCTCATCGCTGATGAGCCTCTTGGCCCGCTTTTCGATCGACTCCAGTGCATCAAGCTGGTATTTCGCAGATTCTCCGTCCCAGAGATGAGAACAGTACTCCATGCATGATCGAACTTGCGCTTGATACAAGCTGAGCAGCTGTTCTGGCGTGAAATACCTTCTCACCTCTGCAAGGATCCCCAGCTTACCTCAGACCTCTAATGTTGGTAAGGTGCACTTTATGGGAGAGGGGGTGCAGCCGCCGTTTTAATCCAGTATTCTTTATCCTTGTTATTATCATCATAGAAGAGTGAATGGAGGAGAGGTGAAGGAATTGAGACGTGGTGCCATGCTGCTAAACCTACAGGCACGCCAAAGCCCCCCTGGAATGTCCTTTGATTACCTATTTATTGGTAGTTATTTAGATAATTATATTGTTTTAAATCATTTAAGGAGTATGTAAATACACTTGTTGATTTTACAGGAACAGCACATACACAACATATTTTCAGCAACGAGACATCCATTGCTTGCCATGGCCTAGGCAGTCCAAGCATCATGTATGAAAATTATTGACATTCTGAATAATAAACATAATGGAAATTATTTCTTACTAGCTACTGTTGTGTAAAGGTCCTCAACTCCACCAAGATGGTCATGATGCCAGTGAGTGACAATAATATGCTCGATGTTAGCTTTTTCCGACTGCAACACCTTTGCCAAGTTCTTTTGGTACTCTGGCACATTTTTGTCACCAGCGTCTATAAGGATCCGGCTGAAATATCAAAAATTTTGTATAACAAAACAAGATAGAAGTTAAAGGAATGGGTAAGCCCTTTGACAAGGGAATGGGACAGCTTAGTATTAAATAAATTGTTATAATAATAATTGCAACCTCTGGATATGTTGCCCCCTTGCCTCTATGCCAAAGTGCTAGCAACCCTTTATGGGGGCCCATTAATTGAGTGTGCAAGTCACCCCCTGCCATTTTATAGTCGTTTAGGTGGTCAGGCAGTGGCCGGTAGTCCTCCTATAGTTTTGGGCAATCGATCCACTAAACCTACAAAATCCATAGCCCAATACATTTTCTCCATAGTTTGCAATAGTCCTGCACCAACCAGTGATTGTCCTTGGGTGCCTTTGCATAGTGCATACAGGGATAATTGTCAGTTGGTGTCACATTTCCTGATACATGCCTAACGGGGCCTCTACGAGTTGGCTTTGGGTCCTTCTCGCACACTATTCAAAGGATTGTCAAAAAATAATTGCAATATTTATTTAACACAATGAATATTTATTTTTCTCCAGCTTGCCTCCATGCCATAAACACCATGTGTATATATTAATAAACATCAAGCTTTTGTTCAAAGAACAATGAAACAAAGAAAAAGTGGGTGAGGAGATCAAAATGGTGCCCTGCAATAACAATATCGAGGTGTAAGGTCAACATAATTTGCTTATAACAGAAACATAATAATCACTGCAGCGTACTTACTTCGTTCCAGTTCCTAATAGATATGTGTTGGTGCCTTGTAGAGTCATAATCCCTGGGTTACATCCTAGAATTCTAAACACCCTATTTGTAAGCCTGGCCACCGCTGGAATAACATCTGCCATGGTTGATTTGAGTCTTATTTTATTAAAAAATGTGGAGACAATGTTTTATTGATGCACTGCACAAAAATATATTTTAAAATGGATACAAGAGACCTCTACCCCCTTATTAATAAACACAGAATAAAGTTATACCAAGTATAAACCTATGAAAATGTATGGTTATTCCTTTGTTATTCCTGGTTTAACTTTATTCCGTGTTTATTAATAAGACTGCTAGGGTTTAAAAAAATTATATTATGAAATAATTAAAATGAAAATTCAGGACAGAAGCTAAGTACAAAAACTATGCTAATGCGAAGTAATAATATAAAAGACGAAATGGAATATAGAGAAAATAAATAATCTGCCTTTCCAATGTCGTCAAAATATTCACTAACCGACTATTAACATTTTGTTTGTTATTATTGTATTAGGCCAAAAAGACTATGATTTTAACCAATTCGGAATATTATTTATTTATATTTTGATTGCTTTCGTATTCCCTTCTTATTTTCGGCCATGCAAAACAGTCAAAAAATTTACTAATAATTTCATTTGCTTAGAAGAAACATAGCATATAAAACTTCAACTTTTGCGAATTCCGAAATCGAATCGGTGGACTTTGACAGAATGTTTGCCTTACGGTTTTATCTTTGAATCACCATGGAACTTATCTCAAACGCCTTGATCAAGACGACACAGAACACAATTTAACTGTCAGAAGCACCACAAGCACAAAAGTAAAGAAAATCTGGTGGAATTGTAGAATCGTGTAAGTTCGTAATAACAAAATGAAGTCGGTAAAAATATGGACTCAATTATTATTGTGTTTTGTTTGAATTTGAATTTTGAGACGCAGCGATCAACATGTAACTAAGTTCAAGCAGGTTGACTGCGGTTGACAGTGACACCCACCAGTCAGTGCTGCCAATTCGTTAAAGCAAAAACACGCTGTTAGCTCTTTAAAAACGCGCTAGTAAGCGCTAAATGGTCGCTGTAAAAAAAAAGCTTTATTCGCCGCCAAATTCAAGCAAAACGCCCAATAATTTGAGACGGACGTATAAACCTATTTTTTTATTGAATCAAAATATGTCATATAAAAGAGTTAGTACATAAATTAGAGTACTTGATAATAAAATAAAGTAATATCGTGTTAATATAATTATTTCATAAAATAAAGGAAATAAATTAATTCACCATCGTCTGATTCTACTACAATTGCTTCTGCCGCCGAATAATATGGTTGGTCAGGTTGGTCTTGATCAGTTTTGGACTTGAATTTATATTTATCTGTGCATGAAATTTGCCTCAATACGTCGTTTAGATGTTGATAGTTTGCGAAGATACTTTTTTTTTTAAAGAAAGTCCAAAGTTTCAAAAAGCGCTAGATTTAGCGCTAGGCGCTAGAACGCGCTATTGAACAAAAAAAGTGCTAGATCTGGCGCTGAAAGCGCTAAGTTGGCAGCACTGACACCAGTGGACAGTGTTGACACTTGAGTATCTACTTCTTGCAGGGATGTTACTTCGGTTACTTCTAGGCAAGCGTGCTCCACCATCGACCACATCATCGCTTACTATCAGGTGAGATAGTGGTCAAGCGCGAGCCTATAATAGATAAAAAAAAAAATGTGACCGATATATCAAAACGTAGCTTATATTGGATATGGGGTACGATATCATATCATATCGATATCCATATCAAATAACCGATATCACAAAAACTGTATGTATCGAATCAAAACTACTTGCGACGAACGAACGAATAACTCAAAACTTAAACCGTAACAATGCAAAAACGTACGAACAAAACGCAAACTTCACAACCGATAGGAGCCATAACTTATCTAAATAACATGTTAACTTTTGCAAACTGTGTTACTGATATCGATATATGAAAACCGTTTTCGATATCGATATGAAAACTGTATATCGGTTACGTAACCGTTTGCGTAAACAACCGGAAACGTTCATCCCTAACTTCTTGTCTTGACAGCAACCAGCAACACCCCGGCTTAAGGCTTAGCACGCACTGAGATTTTTATTCGCCCGATTTTTTTCCATGCTTTCTATGACCTATGGAGTTGTATGAAGCTGCACGCACTGCAGAAAAAAAATCGCGATCAAATAGTACTAAAAAATTCGCGCGAATAAAAATCGCAGTGCGTGCTAAGCCTAAGACCCCGGCGATGTTTATTTCTCTCTCTGACTAGTTTATCTAGTCTAGTTTACTAGTTTATCTGTGATGTACTCTATAGTAAGTGGTTAGTGATATGGTGAACTAAGAATTATACGTATAAGGTCTTTGGGTGAACTGGTGAAGTCATTATTGAAATCGATTTTATAGAGAATAAAAATAGATCGAAATCACTTACCACATTGACTTTCATATAAATAAAAGATTTATGTCGTTGATTTTTAATCAAAATTTATAAAAAAATCTTCTCGCCGAGTGTGTTGGGCTATTGAATAAGTTCGTACGCAGGTAGATCAGCTGATCTATTTTGATAAGCTTAGCACGCACTGCGGTTTTTATTTGAACGTTTTTTTGCCACACATTCTGCGACATGTTGGAATGAGGTTTTAGTTAGCAAAACTCATTAAGTTCTGGCTATACAGAATGTATTAAGTTTATTCTTATTTACAATCAAATGCATGTGTCAGGTTTTTAAATTGAGGACTGGTGTGTCAACCACGTCGACACATCATATAGTGTATTCGCCTGTGAAACATATAGTGATTTTTATATGTACTTTAAAGAGATTACCACGCAGTCATGTATTGTTGAATATATGAGTATCACAGCCCACCCGCAGTTTTAACGCCCCATAACAGGTCATGGGCCCAGTTTAGAAAATTATATTAAATTTTTGATATTTTTTCAGTTGTAAATCAGATGCTTAGCAACCAATTATTTATGTCATAACCATTCCTACGGAAGGATTAGATAAAACACCAGCAGAAATGTGGTTTAACATTAAACCAAACCTTTCAAATATAAGAAGATTTGGATCAACAACGTTTTACAAAATTAATTCCGGCTTACGTAAACTAGATGAGAGATGTAACAAAGGTATCTTGGTTGGCTACATAAGAAATGGTTATAAAATTTGGGTAGAAGAAGAAAGGAAGATTATTAGAGCAAGAGATGTACGAATAAATGAAGACGAACAAGGAATTTATATTGATCATGAAGAAAACATAGTAAGAATAAATGGGCTGTGGGATGAAGTTGAACCAGAAGTACGAATAGATGATGTAAGAGAGACGCGTGGTAATGAAAAATGTCGAGCAGAGGAAGATGTAAGAAGAAGCATCATTATAGATAGCAATCGAGAAGGAGAAAATTTGGTCAGATATAGTGATGAAACAAATGATGTTGTAAGAAATGAAGATGTAATAAATGAAAACGAAATAAGTGAATCTGAAAGGATAAATGAAGAAAGAATCAATATTGAGAATAATAATGATAATTTTGATAGGCGTTTAAGTTTTGATAATAATTTACAAAATGATGAAGGAAATGAAGAATTTTTTGATATTGAAGAAGTTGAGGAAGATGAAGATCGAGCAGTGGAGAATATTGAAAATGAAGTAGTGGAGAATAATGAAGATCGAGCCGTGGAAAATAATGTAATTAGAAGGATTCAACCAGAAAGACAGAGAAAACTACCAGAACGTTACAAGGATTTTGTAATGGACTATGATACTGAAGTATCTATGTTAACATATGAAGAGGCTATAGAATCAAGAGAAAAAGAGAAGTGGAAAAAAGCAATAGAAGAGGAAATCAAATCTTTAGAAGAAAATAATACGTGGACATTTGTAGAAAAGAAAGAAGCAGAAGGTTCAAAATTAGTGTCGAGCAAGTGGATTTTTACAATTAAATCAGATGGAAGATATAAGGCAAGATTAGTTGCAAGAGGTTTCCAACAAAAGTATAAAATAGATTATGATGAAACGTATAGCCCAGTTGTGAACACGAACTCTTTAAGAATTTTGTTTTCAATTGTTGGAAGTAAAAAATTGAAGATGAAACAATTTGATATTAAAACAGCCTTTTTGCATGGGGAATTAAGGGAGTGTATTTATTTGAAAGTCCCCAAAGGCTATAGTAATAAAGAGGGCAAAGTTTGTAAATTAAATAAAAGTTTATATGGTCTTAAACAAGCTCCACTAATGTGGAATATTAAATTCACAGAATTTTTAATTAAAATGGGTTTCAGACAATTGAAATTAGACCAGTGTATTTTCGTAATGGATGGAGAAAGAAGAATAATTCTTGCCATATACGTCGACGATGGATTGGTCATTGGAGAAAGAGAAGAAGATCTTCTACATGTAATAAATACTTTAAGAAAAGCTTTCGAAATGAGAATTTGTGAAGAAGTGTCCAACTACATCGGTTTGGATATAAAACAAGAAGAAAATGGAGTAAAAATTTTTCAGAAAACGTATGTTGAGAAGATTGTGAAGAAATTTAACTTGAATGAAGCTAGAGAGTGTAAAAGTCCAACTATTTTAATAGAACAACATCCATCAGTTAAAATTGATATTAAATCTCATGAATTGTACAGAGAGATGATAGGGTCATTGTTATATTTGTCAAATAAAACTAGACCAGATATTAGTTTTCATGTGGGTTATTGTTCGAGGCATCAAAATTCTCCAAATTTAAATGATCATAATAACGCAAAAACAATTTTAAGATTTTTGAAAGGTTCGAAGGATAAAGGTATTCACTTTGGTGAAGGTGATAAAGTGCTCAGAGGATATTGTGATTCGGATTTCGCGGGGGATCCAGACACTAGACGCAGTACTTCGGGTTTCGTGATTTGGTTGAACGGTGGACCAGTGGCATGGAGCTCAAGAAAACAGTCAGTAGTAGCGTTGTCGAGTACAGAAGCTGAATTTATAGCTGCAGCAGAATGTTGCAAGGAACTTCTGTTCATAAGAGACCTAATAAATGAAATTACGAATGAAAAATTAGACCTTGAGATGAGAGTGGACAACCAATCAGCAATTTGGCTAATGAAAAAGGGCATTATGAATAAAAGGAGTAAACACATAGATGTGAAATATTATTATCTGAAAGATGCAATTGATGCAAATAATATATCGGTTAAATATTGTCCAACGGGTTCACAAATAGCTGATATACTCACAAAATGTTTACCACCTGTGAAATTTGAACGCTGTCAGCGAAAACTTGTGTCTTAGTTGTTTGTGTGTTAGTGTTTAAGTGCGGGCTAAAGTGAACTAATAAGTGTTTTTCGGTTGATATAATATGGGTTTAATATTATGTAGTATGTAAGTTTTTATAGGGTGTGTAATTATCTATGAAGAAGTTGTGTAGAGTTGTGATGTAAACTTAAGGAGTCCTGATAAGTTCATGTTAATTAATGAAAGTGTTGGTTAAATTTAATTTTTCTGTTTATAGCAGAATTTTAAAAGAATTAAGGGGGTGTCAAATTATAATTCATTTAAGGGGGTGTGGCAATAACTTGTTGGTGATATTAATAGTAAATGAATCTTTGTTAATAAGTAACTCGAATATACGTAACTTGTTCTTAAATTTTTACATTGTTTTTTCAGTATGTCGGAACCTTAAGTTTTTATATCTGAACTTTATTTTGTTAACTCTTTTCATGTTAGTAGGTATAGTTATTTTGTTTGTTTATGTTGTATTGTTATGTTTGAAAATATTATGTATGGCGTATGTTGAAGTTGAGTTGGAGTTTTAAATATTAATGGAATGTTTGTTAGTTAGGTAGATTTTTTATGGTAGTTAAATATTGGATGAAGGGGTGTTATCGAGTAGTAGTATAATTAATTATGATGATGAGTTTTTATTGATACTGGTTCAAATGATGTTGAGTAGGAGTAACAGAATATTAATTAAATGTTTTTGTTTTTAGTCAGATAGGTTGTGAGATATTTAATATTGGATGTTATGTTTTCGAGTAGTAGGAATAATAAAATATGATGATTAGTTTTTATTGATACTGATGATAGATTGATGTTTAGATTAATTGAGTGGGAGATATTATAGGATAGTTGAAGTGTTGTTGTTTTTAGAATATTGTTGAAGTCGGGTCTTATATTAATGTTAATGAGTGTAGGTTTATGATGTTATTTAAAGGCAGTTTCGGGTTTCTAAAATTTTGTTGAAGTTTATAATATACAGGTTGCTGAAATTTATTATATACAGGGTGCTAATAGAAATGTTTTTGAAACTTCAAGTTATGCAAGGTGTTTGTGTAGATGTAACTGTTTTAGCATGTGCATTTGATTGAGGGGGTGTGTTGGAATGAGGTTTTAGTTAGCAAAACTCATTAAGTTCTGGCTATACAGAATGTATTAAGTTTATTCTTATTTACAATCAAATGCATGTGTCAGGTTTTTAAATTGAGGACTGGTGTGTCAACCACGTCGACACATCATATAGTGTATTCGCCTGTGAAACATATAGTGATTTTTATATGTACTTTAAAGAGATTACCACGCAGTCATGTATTGTTGAATATATGAGTATCACAGCCCACCCGCAGTTTTAACGCCCCATAACACGACACACATGGAATTGTATGAAGTTGCACGCATTGCGATAAAATGTCGCGCGTAAATAATACCGCAACGCAAGAAATATCTTATTTTGCCACAGAATTAAATTTGCGCGAATATTTTGTGCTCTATGAACAGGTTGAAAGAAACAAAAATCGCGTGGTAGTTTATCCGCAGTGCGTGTTAGTTACGATTCAATACGTGGATAAAAATTCAAGAGAATAGAACCCATCCGGCTGAAAACCGTAATGCGTGTTAGGTCTCAGAATTTCAAGAAAACTTAGAATGAAGTGAGCCTGAAGTGAAGTTTCATTTCAGCAATTATTTAACTGTGACTAGAAAGAAGTCAATCCCTAACATTAAGAGGAATGAAAGTTTACTTCACCAATCCAAAACCTTCACGGTCTCTGATTCATCAAAACCTTTTGGGCATACCTAGTGGCAGGTTATAAATGTCGATTTTTTACAGTGTTTTTTTGGCATTCATGAGTAAATGAGAGGGCTATGCTCGGAGTTTCCTTGCGTGATCGAATCAGAAATGTAGAGATCCGCAAGAGAACCAGGGTGGCAGTGGGCAGGGCACATTGCTCGCAGAACGGATGGCCGATGGGTCGGAAAGATTCTGGAGTGGAGACCGCGAACTGCAAGTCGTTGCGTTGGAACGCTTCCCACCAGGTGGACCGATGACCTGGTGAAGGTTGCGGGGATCCGCTGGAAGCGAGACGCACGGGACCGATCAATGTGGCGACGCTTGGGGGAGGCTTAAGTCCAGTAGTAGACGTCTTTTGGCTGATATGATGATGATATGATGAATGAGTAAATGAGTACATTATAGTAGTATGCCGATACTCTTGGATTGTCTCGGGCCCCGTGCTTTAGAAAAGCCTCCAGGGCCCTTCCACCCTAGTCCGACCCTGCTACTGCGCAGCCATTGTAGCCAACTTCAGGGCTGCCAAAAAGTTTGTGGCTATTTATGCGGCCAGGCAACTCTGCAGTTTTGAATTAATCTTCTTGACTTAAAGTCTTTACATCAAATACAAAATTCCTGCAGTTTTTGGCACTTGGCAGTGGGCTCTCCTCTCATTGACTCTCAGACTCTATGGTATATATAATTTTTACAATGACTGATGTTGATTAAGTTGCTGGTTGAGTTTTGACGTTGACAGTGACACATTCATTATTGACATCTCCAGAAAAAATGGCTGGTGTGCTGGTTAGAGTAATTCAGAGGACAAAACCACAATTGGGTAAATAATTAGTAGCATATTAAGCCCCATAATATGCGATCTTACGTTATGAATTAAGTTCCTAATGTATTAAAAATCTTATCAAGTACACAAGTAATTGTTATTGTTGGGGTACGTAGTGTGTGACTTACATAATTTTTACATCTCGTTTTAGGCATTGTTGGCCCACTGGTGGCTGTCAGCAAGAGTAATGTGCCGGTCCGATACCAAGGTACGCAGAAACAGCCAGAGGGCAAACAGCGGGGTGGACCGTTGGCGGACAGCGACAGAATCTTCACGAACTTGTACGGCCGACATGACTGGAGACTCAAGGGTGCACTGGCGCGCGGTGATTGGTACATGACCAAGGAAATTTTGCTGAAGGGCCAGGACTGGATTATCAGTGAGTTCCATTACATCTTACTATAACCCTATTATGAAATTTTGTTTATATTTTTTTAAATAAAATACCTGTAGAACACAGCTGCTAAAATGAGTAACAAAAAAAATAATTTTTGTTGTTACTTTGACCAGATTTTAGTATAATCACTGAATTTTTCGAGTTTAATTTTGAAGGTATTTATACAGAGATCCTTGAGGAAGGGTTTGGTCCAGCAGAATAACTAAGAATGTTCATGGACTCTCTTAAGAAGATAATGTTGTGTCATATATAGCTATATTGCACAACATCCCAAACTCAAGGGTTGGGATGTTGTGCAATATATCTATATAATATTGGGTTAAGCTCGCCTGTGCATAATCTGTCCAAATGAAAATTGTGTTGAAACTTTTTTGTCATCACATTTCCTTATACACTTGTAACTTCTCACACCCTCCTCATCTTCTCTTCTCCATGTAAATGAAAGTAACAAATTACCAATCAAATGCAGTCATTTTATCTGATATTATAAACATAAATATTTGCTCTTAGGTCCTTGACACAGGTCTATAACATTCCGCTGTCATATTCAGTATCTACATAGTTTAAAGGTGACCGCGCACCTGTCCGCGCCGCAGTCATCGCATTTTCTCAAAGCCCCGCGCTATCCGCGCCGAAAGCGCCGCACGTATTGTATCCACTTCTGTACATCTTGAACTTTATTTTCATACGGATACGGATGATGTTTCCGCGCCACCCGCATCGCCTGCCGAATCTGATGACGTCATCCGCACGCGCTGGTGGAATCCGTATACCTACAGCATTTTGCTGAAATGCGGCTCGTGCGGCGCGGATAGGTGCGCGGGGCTGCATACGATTTCATATAAAGATTTATAAAATGCGATAACTGCGGCGCGTGCGGCTCCTGCGGCGCGGATAGGTGCGCGTTCACCTTTAAGCGAAACTGCTATAAACATCCTTTTATTAGTGTTTACTGACCTACAAACATGAAAATACTGATAATCCCAATGAGTCTCTACAATTTAATTATTATACTTTTGAAATGCTCAAATCAATAGTAAAATTACAGATGAGATGAAATCATCTGGTCTTCGTGGTCGCGGTGGTGCGGGTTTCCCCACAGGAATGAAATGGTCATTCATGAAGAAACCCTCAGATGGGCGCCCCCACTACCTCGTAGTTAACGCTGATGAAGGAGAACCTGGCACTTGCAAGGACAGGGAGATCATGAGACATGACCCTCATAAGTTGGTAGAAGGCTGTCTGATTGCTGGCCGTGCTATCAATGCTATTGCTGCTTATATCTATATTAGAGGAGAGTTTTACAATGAGGCCAGTAATCTCCAGGTGGCCATTGCTGAGGTGAGATAATTTTTTAAATTTAACAGAATTTTCCCACCATTAGTAGTGGTCCTGCCAAGACGAGCCTAAAGAGTAGTAGAGTTGGCTTGGATACACTATGGATCTGATAACTTTTTAAAAGTGACGTGTTTCAGGTGGGTCTATTACTTAGTTAATTTTGCATTTTTTATAGTTATATTGTATACTTTTTAGGGTTCCGTACCTCAAAAGGTAAAAAAACCCGACTGTTTAAAAAGCGAACTAAAAAGACTTAAACCAGAAGAAAATCATACTGTGCAGTTAGAGGATACATATTTGCGAGCTGGCTGACCAAAACCAGATGTATCCTCCGACTGCACAGCATGAATTTCTTCTTGTTTACGTCTTTTTAGTTCGCTTTATAAGCAGTGGGGTTTTTTGATTTTTTTTTATTTACTACTTTTTAGTTATTTTTTTTAATTTGAGTGTTATATATTTTTGAAATCATCTCTTAAAACCGTTTATTTCGATACCCCACACGATGGGTTAGGAATAAAAAAAAAAAAAATTTCACCCACAAAATAGCGCCCAAACCCGCCATTTTTTTTCTTTTAAATTTTTTATGTAGCCAGTGACACTCGCAGGGTTAAGACGAATCGATTGACTTAAGAATCATCACAATCGGTCAACGTGTTTGGTCTCTAGAACGCCACATAGGAAGAAACATACATACATACTTACATACATAGAGTGATAAACATATTACCCTTCTTCGGCAGTCAGGTAAAAAAGGAACACTTATAAGATCACTCTCTTGTCTGTCTGTCCGTGTGTCACCATCGATTTTCTCAGGAATGGTTGGACCTAGCAATTTGAAATTTATACCAGATAGAAGTCTATAGTCCCTATTAGGTATATAAAAATCACAAACACGATAGAAAGATGTGGGCAAATTGAGATTTTAGCGAAAACTTGTAAGTACCAAAATTTACCTTAATTTTTAACTTTTTTTATTTTTCGGTATTTTAATTCATAATCATTTATTTGCTAATATGGGTAATTACATGAAGTTGTTAAAAAAAATCCTTTATTATTTATATTTTCCCTTTACTTGTGCTGTAAGACCTTGCTTTTAACCAAAATTGACAATTCTAGGTCAACGGGAAGTACCCTATAGGTTTGGGGTAGAAAACCTATATGATAGTTCCCTTTGACCTAGAATAAAAAATATTTATTGAGATTGACAGATTTATGGCAAAATATGAGGTATTTACAAAAGACTTGTTCAGCAAAGGTAACTTACGTTTTTAGGTTCCACTCCAAACCTTTTACAATTATACAATTATACCAATGCCAAATATACTTACATACACAAATACCCAGATCCGGAACAACTAAACACATTAACACGGTCTAGGGATATTTAAAAAAAAGCGAATTACTATCAATGTGTTAATTATTTATATGACATGTATATATTTAAAAGATACGTTATTTAATATTCTACCATTTTTTAATAATGGTTAAGGTACTTCGATTAAAATTTCAGGATTTTATGGAAAAAAATGAAGCATAGACGGAAACCGTATATGAATTAACTTTTAATTTATGAGTAAAAACTGAAAAAAATAGAAAAATCATTTAATTTGTGTTTATAAACTTGAAGTTAGTAGTCTGAGAAAGCGCCCATGATGTTCATAACACATCGGCAACGATTCGGCATGCTCAGAACAAGGTTGTCAATGTCTTGCTGCGGAATATTGTCCTATGTCCTTCTGAGGTGCGCAAAAAGTTGATCTTCTGTAGCCAGATTTTCGGGAACTTCCTTCAGAGCTCTTCTTTGCAGCATATCCCACGCATGCTCAATGGGATTTAGATCTGGCGATTGAGCTGGCCAGTCTAAGGCCCTAACATTGTGTGTATGTAACCAAGCTGCTACCGTTCTCGCCGTGTGTGCCCGGGCATTGTCGTGCATGAGCAGGAAATCTTGCCCCATTTGTGTTCTGTGGGGCAAGATTACGGGCCCCAGCACCTGTTGGACGTATCGTTCTGCCGTCATTTTGCCCCGCACCTAAACGAGATCCGTCCGTCCTCCAAGACGAATTCCTGCCCAAACCATAATTGTTCCTCCTTGGTATGGGTGAACTTCCTGAGGGTTCTGAAGACGGCTCCATCGTCCAGGAACTCGCCAAACACGCGTCCTTCGTGAATCTGGATGGAAGCCGAACCTGGATTCATCCGTGAACAGCACATTGGACCATTGCTCACAGCCCCAGTCCGTCGTCCACGATTGCCTCTCCGTAAAGGTGGGACCCGGAGTGGTCTACGAGAGCGTAGATTGCTTTCATGCAGTCGCCTTCTTACAGTTTGGTCACTCACAAGCACTTGGTGTTCCACTCGCAGCCTTTGGACCAATTGAGTCGCCGTTGCATTTGGTTGAGCTCGCGCAGTAATTTGCAAAAATCGGTCTTGTCTGGGGGTAGTGATGCGACTTGGCCCCCGGTGCCTCTCCGCTACTTCACCTGTGGCACGATAGCGTGTCCACAATCTTGAAATTACATTTTGGTGGGTCCCTATGGCCTCAGCAACATTACGCTGAACAGACCCAGCTTCCAGCATTCCCACAGCTCGTAATATCTCCGCCCTCGTCAAATGTTGGCGTTGCATGGCTACAATACCTCAATTTTAACTTTATCTTTCGTTTAAAAATGAAAAAAAACTGTAACTAAACGTAATTCGTATTGTTTTCTAAATTTCGCACAAATGAAAATTCCCTCTCCTACACATCAAGACATTTTTATGCCACCGAAACAAAAGAATTTTCAAAAATTTGAATTTGGAATTAGTCTGAGATAAATTACGGTGAATAATAAAACAAATCGGTGTATAAAAGATTCCAATGCGGCCAGTACTTTTCGAGTTATTTAATTGAGTATGTAATATCCCTAGACCTTGTTGATGTGTGTATCTATATATTAGTATCTATCTATATACATTAGGAAAACATTGTGAGGAAACCTGGACTTATATAGTTAATGTAAGTCTGAAATAGCCAAGTCAGAGGCCTGTGGGTTTACCCAGTGGCGGCTTAATTAACTCTCTGGAGTTGGACTCACTGACCAGAGGTCCACACCTCACACGAAAAAAAGAAGAAGTATCTATCTGTATATCACTATCTGGCAACATATTGAACAACCAACAAATCATTATATGTAAAAAGAATAATCATATATAAAAAGATATAAAAAAATTAAACAATATACTTTCAATTTCTCTAATTTCAGGCCTACCAAGCTGGTCTACTAGGCAAGAACGCATGTGGTTCTGGTTACGACTTCGACGTGTTCGTTCACCGTGGCGCCGGGGCCTACATCTGCGGCGAGGAGACCGCGCTCATCGAGTCCATCGAGGGCAAACAAGGCAAGCCCCGCCTGAAGCCCCCGTTCCCGGCTGATATCGGCCTGTTTGGATGCCCCACTACGGTCAACAATGTGGAGAGTATTTCTGTCGCGCCGGTAAGTCTTTAAGGTTATACTAGTCGAAAATTATTCCATACAAACGTAGTCTGGCGATTACTCCACTGTTTGACGGTGTACGTTCAAAATAGAAAATGATATCAATTTGTCACATCATTAACTAGCCCTGTATGGAAACAGAAAAGTAAAACAATACAATATTTGAAAGTTATAAGCGTCGAAAGTTCCATATTTCAACACTAATTTTAACGCATCTTTGGGCGGAAATAAATACCATAAGAAGGAAAATTGCAAAACGGCTTCCATACAGGGATAGATTAGTAATTCAACAATGCAAATAATTTTATTTTGAAAATACACATTTAGTAGTTTTTTCATGATATCTAGACTCCCAAAGGTCTGTTCATAAAATTTCGCGCGCTCGTTTTCGTCCTAAATCATCCAAATGGATACGCTATAAATTTGCAAAAGTGCTAATTCGTACGAGAACTAGCTTCTTTCTGCTCATCACAGCATGTTTTCTCTTGAATCTCTTTCCCACGTGTTTTCGGATGAGACAGCATGCAACCCCGCGCAAAATAAGTTTGTGCCTTTGACTAGGGGAACCTTAAGCACAAATTCTTCATATGATCTATCTGATCTATCTCTTCTTCATAAGATAAATCCTTGTCCCATGGTTCTTGGGGTGTAGGCGCAACATGTTTTCTTCATCCACTTCGTCCTGTCAACCGTCACGCTATATCTTTGACACTCTATTCTTTGGTATCATTCTTCACAACCATCTAACTTTTCTTTTGATGGATTAACTGGGACCTCCCTCTTCATCCATCCACATTATATTCATAGGCTCTGACATAACTGGATATTTTTTTTTTATTATTGTTCATGATAATTTGTATATTTTTTTGGACATTGTCGATGATTGAAATAGGAGTATTTTAATTATCATTTAATGAATAATTCTTGCTGATTGTTTGTAATGCTTGTGGAGAGTTGGGGGGTATAAAGGTGTAATAGGGCATTTACAACTTTTAACTTTTGCATTTATAATGGAAATTGAATATAATTATTGTTGCATTTTTGTTTGACATCTTTACTTGACATATCTGGATACTATATAAAAATTTATTTGGCATATTTGCATACTTTTTTGAGAGTAGTAGAAGAGTGAAATAAGATAATTCTTGCTGATTATTATTCTTTTTCATTCCGTAAGACGAAATTATATTTTACGATTGACATCTCTAATGGGATCTGAATTTATTTGCTTATATATTTGTGTTTGACATTTTATTTGACATATTATCTGTATAATAAATTTATGTCTATTCGAGATCGTTAAATACTTCTCTATTTGAAGGTTGAAATAGAAGAGTATTATTGTTTAATTTATATTTTGGCTCATTGTCTTGTAAATCTTTCGAGGTTAGTTTGTATAAAGTTGTAGTGATGCTTTTTGGAGATTATGATTTTCGACACAATGTGAAAATTGTTTGGAATAAATAAATACAATACCCCTCATTTCATCTGACTTGATTCTCTACAGTCAATCTGCCGTCGCGGCGCCGCATGGTTCGCATCTTTCGGGCGCACGCGCAACCAGGGCACCAAGCTGTACAACATCTCCGGACACGTCAACACTCCCTGCACGGTCGAGGAGGAGATGAGCATCCCCCTCAAGGAGCTGATTGAGAGACACGCTGGTGGCGTCATCGGAGGATGGGATAACTTGCTAGCTGTCATCCCTGGAGGATCCTCTACCCCGCTTATGCCTAAACAGTAAGTGACAAAATATCACGCCTGTAGTCTTAGTAAGATTAGGTAGAGGTTTTCATGCCGGTCACCGGTCAATGGGATTGTGGCGACGCTTAGGGGAGATCTATGTTCAGCCGTTGACGGCTTTCGTCTAAAATGATTGACGATATGACACCTGTTAGATGTACTATATTATAGGCGGCAAACCTATGACTGAACTGGTATGCTACTGGGAAAATCTCTAGCTAGACATAGAAACCGTTTTATTATGTTTATTTGTGTGAAAACTACAGTACTAGTAGTAACTACCATTGGCCAGGGCAAAAGAGAATTTGCACAGCTCTTTATGCTAATCCTGGCCGCATTATGAACATTCTTTAACAAGTTAAATTTAAAAAACCCCTGACACATTTTTATTTCATGCTACATAATTTATCTAGTACATAGTAGATACGCTTCGATCGGCAATCTTGCGAAAACACCCGATTCAAACAGTAAAACGCCCATAACTTTTGAACGGCTGAACCAATTTTATTCAAACATAGCTAAGAACACTCTTGACAAAATCACCTTCAAAGAAAAAAACCTAAATCAAAATCGGTTCATCCGTTTAGGAGCTATGAAGCCACAGACAGATACACAGATACATAGCAACACACATCTAACTTATAACACCCCTCTTTTTCCGTCGGGGGTTAAAAAAGAAGCGCAAGGTCAACATTCGTCTGGCAGTAATCACTGCACTGTTATGTTTTCTATCTGATTACATAAAAAAATTCCAGAAATCAATATTCTATCTTTGAATTCCAGAAAGTAGAAAAAAAAGACACTTTGATGCACACTCACGAAACATTGTGAGGCAACCGGCATGTCCTGAACCAAAAATACGAAGACATGTGGCATACACCAACCCCATGGTGGATTACACCCATTCCCTTTCACAGAGAGCAGAGCTTTCAGCAGTGGGATCATTAAGAGGATGATAATGTTTAATGCCCTACTTCCACAGCGTCTGCGACACCGTCCTCATGGACTTCGACGCGCTGGTAGCCGCCCAGTCGTCCTTCGGTACAGCCGCCGTCATAGTGATGGACAAGTCCACCGACATCGTGAAGGCCATCGCCCGCCTCATCATGTTCTACAAGCACGAGTCGTGCGGACAGTGCACACCTTGCCGCGAGGGTGTCGGCTGGATGAACAAGATTATATACAGGTGAGTTTCAAGATTTATATTAGCTTAGATTTAGACACAGCCATACATACAGACCCTGCAATGGATAAAGGAACACAGCGGATCGTTGGGCAATGACGCGGCTGACGAGCTTGCGAGGACCCAAACCTGTTGTACCCATCCCCTTCAACCAAATACGCAGGTGGCTACAGGTATTCACCCAGGCACAGATGGCAAACTGGTGGACCTCGGCACCAGGCTGTAGGCAGTCCAAAGAAGCTCTGCAATCTTTGGACAGTAGACTTACCAGACGTCTGTCACGCCTGGACAGGAGAGGCCTGCGCCTGGTGACGAGGACCATCTCGGGACACTGCTCACTTAACAAATACTTCCACGCAATAGGCATAACAGACAGTCCTCTGTGCAGGGCATGCATGGAGACTGAGGAAACCGTTGCGCACGTTCTCTTTGAATGCACAGGGGTCACCCAGATAAGAACACAAACCCTCGGGTCACCCAGATCTTACACAGACGTTCTAAGAAAACCAGGAATTAATTAACTAATTAGCTTCTGGAGGGAGGTGGGCTGGTTGGAATAATCCACCCAATGGCCGCCAAGGCCCACGCGCAATGGGCCACCTGAGACACTAAGTGCAGAAACCAAACCCCATAACATGGAACATAGATATAAAAACTCACGCTCCTTTTTCATGTCGGTAGGCAGAAACTAAAGAATGCCATCTGCTACTATCGTTAAACACTCCTTCTGCTTCATTTACGTTCTGCACGCATGTTCAGACACAACACATACATAATCCATGAATTCTGTGCAACAAGAGAAAACAAAACCACTCAAAAGTTGGCATAGTCCGCAGAGTAAACAAGGGCTATAAAAGCCGTTGAACAGGTGACATCTAGCGTACTTAGTTTTAAACTATTCTTCTGGTTACGTCAGTGTCTTTAGTTCTGCTATTTCATAGTAGATGGCGTTAAATTCAGAAGTAAAGTAAGACCAGTATGACACACTTTTATTTTAGTTTTTTTTTTACTCAAGTTTGTTGAAATTTTTGCTTTGGTTTTTATTAGACCTTCGCCACTGATGGACCCTCATTTCCACATTCGCACTATCATATTACTAACTGACGTTTATCTGACATTTATTTCATTGATGTTAAGGTTCAAATTACAAATAATTTGCTTGTGGAAGGCACAATATCAATGCGCTGGTATAGTAAAAAAATGCTGCGCTGTTTGCGTAGTTATGCTGGATTACGCAATCCTGTGATTATCTCTTAAAGTTACCTGTTAATAAAATAATAAGGCTACAGGAACTCACCAACTCAGGGGTTAAATATTCACATTGTGGAGTGCAATGAATACGTTCAGTATTACCATAGATTGAATTTAAAGTGGACATTTATTTATTTATTACTAGCGGACGCCTCGCGGTTTCACCCGCGTAGTGGCCGTTCCCGTGGGAATACCGGGATAAAAAGTAGCCTATGTCACCCGGGGATAGTGTAGCTTCCCAACAGTGTTAGAATTTTTTAAATCAGTCCAGCAGTTTTTAAGTTTATTTGTTACATACAAAAATACAAATCTTTCCCTGTTATAATATAACATTATATTTAGTACAGCAAATTAGCTATTAATACTAAAAACCTACATAACGTTAATCCTATCACACTGTCTTCCCATAGAACTGCAAACTTTTTAACTTTATCGTCTTTGATACATCAGAAAACGACTCCAATCTATACATACACAAATAATACATAATATTATAAAGCTGGATCTTTTTTTTTCTTTTACAGAATGGTCGACGGAAATGCCTCACCTAAAGAAATTGATATGCTATGGGAGATCTCCAAACAAATTGAAGGTACTTGTAAAGAAATCGTCGAAGCGTTATAATCTAGTGATGAAATTGTCTTTTGAAAAATTCTGCCAACCTATCAAGCCTGGTAATGGGTCTTTGACAATTTGTTACATTAATTTTCGTTCTAGAAATTAGGCCACGACCTCATTAACAAGAGTGGTGCAACAATGTTGCAACAATATTTTTCTTTTGTGTAGCTGGCAACACTGCTTGCAATCTCGGTGTGACGTCAAGACACGTGCACGATAATTTCATCATGTTATATAACAGTAGAATTAATTAATTACTTATTAATTAATTCCTGCCTGTAAATTTCCGCTAAAGGGCGCGTCCGTCATGGTTTTTTTTCTAAACTGTTAAGTACTAATTCAATTCATAATTACCGATAATTCCATCGCCTACTTATTCAACTGTCTGCTTTAATAAAAAGATCCTAAATCCTAACTAACAAAATGTTGTTTGCAGTGGAATTCCAACTTTGCCATATATAGTGAGTTTTTCAATTGGGCGTAGATGGCCAAATCCGAAACTATGAGGAATAGCGGATAGCACTCGAAGGAGTCACGAGTCTGATTTTGATGAAAACCAAAACAGCATCATTGTATTTTTCATCATCATCATTTCAGCTGAAAGACTTCCTCTACTGGACATAGGCCTCCCCCAGGCGTCGCCACATTGAACGATCCCGTGCGTCTCGCATCCAGTGCATTCCCGCAACCTTAACCAGGTCATCAGTCCACCTAGTGGGAGGCCTTCCAACGTATCGTCTCCTGGTTTGCGGTCGCTACTCCAGAACTTTTCGGCCCTATCGACCATCCGTTCTTCGAGCAATGTGCCCTGCCCACTGCCACTTAAGTTTGGCAATTATTCGGGTTATGTCGGTAACTTTAGTTCTCCTGCGGATATCATCATTTCTGACGTGATCACGCAAGGAAGCGCCGAGCATAGCCCTCTCCAGGCAATCAGGCAAAGAGGGCAATCCTTTGGGTGACTTTAAGCTTTCTAATAACGCCCATTGTGAGCGATCACGTCTCGCTAGTAGTAACTAGCAGTTAAGGCGACGACTAACGCCAACGACCTTGAGGGAACAAAACGCGCCCTCGTTTCCGCGCGCGACCCAAAATTTTGTAGATTTTTGTACTTTTCTTATTATTCTAAGACTTTAAAAAAAAAGCTTCAGATGAAAATGTAGATAATTAAATCGTCTTTGAGATGGTGTCGATTTCAATAAAATACGCTCAGCGGTTTTGGTGCGATTGTGTTGTTTATGTCCGTTTTAGACATAGCTTAACTAATTAATTACACTATGTTATATGAATAAAACTCAAAATTTTCTTAGGTCAAATTATTAAGAAAATGGTCTTATGTAACATATACTTTTTCCAAAAAATTACGACTAGCCCTTTAGACGTGATTCTAATTTTAAAATCAGCTACTCAAGGGAATCGGCGCCTTAAATACAATTTTTCGTTTCCAGGACACACAATATGCGCGTTGGGTGACGGCGCCGCATGGCCGGTGCAGGGCCTCATCCGGCACTTCCGGCCGGAGCTGGAGCGCCGCATGGAGCAGTTCGCGGCGGCGCACGGGCCCAGCAAGGCGGAGCGCCTCTACTAGATACTAGTTACTATATACTAGACCACACTAGCTTGTATCACGATGCAGAGTTGCTGTGTGTTGCGAGATAAGACTTGTTCAGGTAGATTCAAACTTAATGGCGGCTAGGAACACGAAACGAGTAGCGAATTTGTATGAGGGTGAGGGGTAGAAAAAAGCGAACTTCACTGTGTTGCCTTTAAGTTTGAATCAACCTAGAAAATTGTTACATGAACTTCCAAGACAATGTTCGCCGAACCGATGTACTTACTGCAACAATAAGTATCGCTATGGTGTAAAATTTTAACAACGAATGAACGTTATGACGTGCTAACGATTTTCAACCTTGCAGTGTTATCTATGGTTAATAAAAAAAAACAGTCTATCTTACGAAGATTTTTTATTATTATACAAACTGGAATTGCGTCCTAAAATTCTCTGTATTTCGTCATAAAAACAATGACAAGTCGAAATTTTAGATAAATAAAGGGATGTTCTATTTCACAACACATTGCAACAGATAATAAAACGTAGTCATTATGACGTCACGATGTGTCACTATCGTAATTTATTGTTTTTATATAATTCCCGGGACTCATTTCTAACACAATTTTCTCTTAGAAATATACATTTAATGTTTATTTCCTCATAAACCTACTCTTTATAAGATTTTGTCCTTATATTAGCCATCGATTCGATTTTTTATTTTATCCTGAAATTATAGTAGGCAAGACTGTTAAGTATACAGGAGATGTGCATATGCAGTTAGTTTTGGATAAATGTGTCTCGAACATGAAACAAAACGAAATAAAACCAATTTACTTTTGTGTAAATATGTTAGTTCCCTTTGTACTTAACGGCTTTGCCTCTTGTACAATATCTATGTAGATATATGTTTCCTGGAAGTAAAATATTCTTGTATAATAAAATAATTTGCCTGGTATCTATTGTATATCAATAATTTGTGACTCGTTGAAATAACACCGTTACTAATCGCATACGGGTGATCAAGTAATTTAGTTAATTTTGTAAAATATTGTAATTAGAAATAAATGTTCTGAGATTTATTTAAATGTTGGTTTTTATGAATTTTCAATATGTACTACTTAGTGAAATGATAAGAACTATTCAAATCCTTGTTTCCAATTGATGTTATTTCTCTCAAAAAATATCAACTTTAAATAGTGAAAATTAAGTTGATTTTAGATTGACCACATACATATGAAAAAGAAAAACGGGGACTATTATGGCCTGCGCATACTGGCGTGGCGGTCGAGACGTCAGATGATTTTAAATTTATTAATTGAATTTAATAGTCATCCAATTGAAATAAAGTATATATTTCAATGCTCGGTGATCGGCCTCAGAACATCGCAGCGCGATTTTGTCTGGAGCACGGCTTATTAATTTTTTTCTCGGTTTTTATAACTACTATCAATACCAAAAAAGTAGATACGGTGATTCAGCAATACCTACACGGTAAAATTAAATTATTTAGCAAAACTTCGCAAATGTAATGGGTATGGGTACCTAAGGTGAAAATCTAAAGTAAACTACATACCACCGCACCTATAGTCAACTGTACCTACTTTAAATTATAAGTTAAGAATTTTTCTGTTTTGATTAATTCGACCGTCTATTTCGTCACATTACACACCATCTCCAGTGTGATGCGTTTTGGTCGTCATGACTTGTTGATGTCATGTGTGCATAAGCAATAATGGTCTTATCTGTAGGATTTGTGAGCAAAACTAATCAAATGGTTATCTTTTTCGCAAAATTGGCAGTCATTCTGAGTTGCTGACGGAGTTGATCATGCGTGATGTCACCAGAATATCGCACGTAAGAATGGCAGTGGGCAGGCACTTTGCTCGCAGAACGGATGGTTGATGGGGCCAAACAGTTTTGGAATAGTGACCGCGTACCGGAAGATGTAGCATTGGAAGGCCTCTCTCTAGGTGGAGAACTGGATAGCGATGACCTGTTAAAGGTTGCGGGAATCCGCTGGATGTGAGGTGGCGACACTTAGTTAGAGGCCACGAGTTGCCTACTAAAACGTAGTACTTTTTTATTATTAATACTTTGTTTTGCCATAAAAACACCAAACATTCATCTACCCTACCCTACCTACCATACCCTACCCTACCTACCATACCCTACCCTACCTACCATACCCTACCCTACCTACCATTCCCTACCCTACCCTACCTACCATACCCTACCCTACCTACCATACCCTACCCTACCTACCTTACCCTACCCTACCTACCATACCCTACCCTACCTACCATACCCTACCATACGCTACCCTACCTACCATACCCTATCCTACCCTACCCTGCCTACATACCTACTCTATCTATGTAGGCAAGATAACTACCAATTGTTTTTTGTTATTTCTTTTTTCATAAGGACCTCCTAACAATAACGAACACAACAAAAAAAGAATAAGCGAAATCGGTCCAGCCGTTCACGCGTGATGCCGTGACCTAGGGAAATAGAGATTCATTTTTATATGTAAAAGATAGATAGATTGGCTTGCGCTTGACCACTATCTCACCTGATGGTAAGCGACGATGTGGAAGACGATAACGAACGCTTGTCTAGAAGAAACCTATTCACACTTGACTTAAAGACTCCCGTGTTGTTTCTATCAGGAAATATAGACTCCAGCAGGGAGCGTATTTACTAAACTCCTTATCGATACCTTCTCCACGTAAAAAAGACAGAAGGTACTTTGTCCCAATTGATTGACCTACTGATTAAAACCACAAGGTAGCCATCCTGAGCCTGTGTGAATTTTACCGCATTGCTGTAGGTCCGCCATCCAGTTGGTCATCATACTCTTACCCATTCCAAGAGTTTTCGGGTACCGACTTATTTAGAAACCGATCACGTTCGTCGTCTAATCGACTGTAAACTTGATGGACTCAATACAATCCATATGTTACACTTACATAACTAATTTAGACTTGAAGCCAGTGAAGGCACTCCGACTTCATTGGCTTCATTACTGTAGGTCGTAAGTGCATCTATGCGTGCAATTACTTATCTATATATCTAGAAGCTGCTGTGTCAGTTTGTCAGCACTTCCAAGTGTCGACTCGCGAAGGTTGTAAACAGATACCCGTGCCCTCAGTCTGTGCCTATAAGAATATATAGCAAGCGCTGACAAGCTCGGAGTCTCTCTATCTGATTGACGTCGGTTCGTGCTGTTTCCGGAATAAAATCATCATGATTTAGGTAGATAGGAGCAGTGGTGGCCCAGTGGTAACGGCTGCGACTTTCTATTTGTAGGTTGTGGGTTCGAACCCAGGCAGGCGCTTTAATTTGTGTAAATTATTTCATCACTACTGCTCTCAAAACGGTGAAGGAAAACATCGTGAGGAAACCGGCATGTTCTAGAACCATAATTCGAAGTCTTGTGACATCCACCAACCCGCACTGGGCCCGCTTGGTGGATAATGGCCCATTCCCTCTCACAGGGAGGAGGCCTGCACGCACGACGGTCCAAATGGGAGTATAAGTGGGAGAAATGGGTCCATTTACCATATCCTAAGTAGATACTAGCTTTTCACGTAAATATCCTGTACCGTATGATACGTAGACAGGTAATTTCTGAAGTTTTCGTTTATATCTTATCGCAATCAGAAAGATCAGAGTATATGTGCGTTTACGTTGCTGTCAATGTACGTAAGCGGATATAATTTTAAGATAATAAGGAAGGGAGGGCAGTTCCATTGTAAATATATATTGCTATGGCAATATCGTAGGTATTGTCTGTCTAATCCATTCATCAATTTGTCGTGTTATCATGATTGATAAGATTCCGATGGATATAAATAAGTAGACAAAATATTACGTAATTTATTGTGATGGACGTTCAATAGACCCAAGTTCAAAGCTGATTGAAGTCACGTTTTCTTCTATGCGATAAAATTGGAATTTACGCCGAAATTTATTTATTTTACACACTGTAAGACTAGCTTCCCTGGGGATCCTGTATCACATGAGCTAGAAGAAGAAGAGAAGTACCTTATTGGCTACCTAGCAGTTTTCACAAACGCAAGGCAACGCCTAAATAAAAAGTTGGAGTTTCAACGCTCGGCTTGTCGCCGAGTGTTGTTAATCCAATAGGGTATACTTATTATATAAGTAGTTTATTAACACTTTCAGTAGTTTCGGCGTCGTATATGTGTTTTTATTGAATTTCGGTATATTGTGTGCCGTTAACCTACGAAGGGCGAATTCGCGATACATTGAATAAGCGGCACATTGCGGGTGGGGACTTCATGAAAATAGAGGTGTTAATGACGTTTTCATTATCCTCATTTCATTAGTGATAAAAAAACTTTTTGCAAAAAAATACTACCGACTTCCAAATACAAAACTACAAAGTGAAAAATAACTTAACTTTTTGAAGTCGGTGTCTTTCGTAGGTACCATTTTTTTGCGTTATGGACACCGACTTCAAAAAGTTAAGTTATTTTTCACTTTGTAGTTTTGTATTTGGAAGTCGGTAGTATTTTTTTGCAAAAAGTTTTTTTTATTTTTCACTTTATAGTTGTACGTACCTAATAGGCAAGTTAGTAAGGGAACTATTTCGCCAGAAACTTGAACATAACCGGTGAAATGAGAGATCTGCTTACCCCTTAAGAGCGAACTGGCGTGATGTTATGTTATGAAATGTTATAAACAACAAACAGACATGCGATTGCAGCAATCCCGAGAGATTTGCCGTTATTTATTGAAGAATTCTGTTGTATATCTCCGAAGTTCTTCATCAGATCTTCACCAAATTTAAATGGGACCAATTTCGGAACATACTTTTTCAAACAAAAAAAGAATTTTCAAAATCGGTCCACAATTGACGGAGTTATCGGTGAACATACACAAAAAAAAAAAAAAACTTGAAGTTGAACATAGAACCTCCTCCTTTTTGGGAAGTCGGTTAAAAATGGGAAATACTCACTAATTTGTGTAGGTTTAGAGTAAAACAACTTGAGTAGAGATAAGTAGGTACTCGCCTACTAGCGATTTGATAGCGATTGACCATTGATTGAAACTTAATTGTTGAGCTTATACACCTAGGTACCTGTTCGTGTAAACACCTAGGTAAACTAGATTTGTTTTATCGGTGAAACCTTACCCGGTAACTTTTGTTATCGGAATAGTCCGCTACCGCTTGTTAAACTTAGTTCTCGCCAAACTTCTTGGCCGCCCTGAAGTTGTCTACAACGGCTGCGCAGTAGTAAATCTCATACAAGAACAGCACCGATCCGTGCCTTGCGCTTCGAAAAGCCATCTTCAGGACGACCAAGAAGTTTGGCGAGAACTAGGTATACTTATATCTTTACTTATTCATAAGTAGGTACAGCTCTATTCGAACTAACTGGCGGGTCTGAAGGTCGCTTCGCTGTACCCTACCCCTTCTTACCCGCCCCGCAGGCTTATTACGTATCTTTTGCAAGAGCAAAATGATAGCGATTTTTGAGCAATATCGACAAAAGGCTTCAATACTTAAGTTTTTGAGTTTTTGGCGGTTTTTTTTTAAATGGGTGCATTTGGCAAACATCGAGCGATAAGAAAACGATTGTGTAGGACCTACCATACTTACACTGTAGGGGGGTGACCACAAGCTCTTAGAGTAAGGTTATTTTGAGATCGTTTAAGTGACAGATGTATACAAGTCATATACATCTGTCCCTTACACACACTCAAAATAACCTTACTCTAAGAGCTTGTGGTAACCCCCCAGGTAATTCCGACTTTTATGACATAAAGCGTTTGACCGCTATTGTTTTGCTCTTGATAAAGATACGTAATAAGCCTGCCGCAGTACCGATGTCACATGGATTTTGCAACTGGTGCAGTGTTCCGAGACGCCATTTGGTTTGAATCGTACTGTTTTTAAATTTTATATACTTATCTACTATTTTTTTTATCTGCTTTAGGTCCTTATATATGCTTACCGTACATAATATTTAATGATTGCGAGTACTCCGAGTAGGCGCCTACTTAATGTCAATATTCGATGTTGTGTTGACCTACCTTGGCCTAAAGAGGTTGTTTTGAAGCCATATTGACATCAATCCATGTAGGTACCTACATACACGTGGGACCTACACGTATTTTTTATCCAATAATGTCATGATCTTGCGCCGCCTGGTGTATTTGTGCTTATCAATTCCAAGAAAAGGCGATTACCTACCTATTTGGAAAATTTTATGTTCAGATCTAAATAATATTTATGTACCTATCTACCTAACAACATAATTCCAATTAGGGAAAAAATATAGGTTAGTACTTCTTACCTTGATTAATTACTTAGTACTAATACCTATTTATTAACGACGACACGGTTAATCTCTACTGCGTTGCATGTCACAGGTTCGATTCCTGCACGAAACTAATATTTCTATGGCTTACAGATAATTTATTCCTGATCTGGCTGTTTGTGTGTGTTTGTAGACGCACCCTCGATACTGGAGAAATCCCTAATGTGGGGCAACGTTACGAAAGGAGATCAACCACTTTTTCTGGTACAAAGAAGGTACCATAGCTCGCCCTGGAGAGTATATCGAAATCCAATCGAATTATCCTCCAGTGGATCAGAGCATAGCAGAAATAGCGGATTCTAAGCCAATGATGCCGCAGATGAACTTGCGAAGAGGGGCTCCGAGATGTTAGTGCTAGGCCCGTACCCACTTCTCTCCCTGCCATTCCCGCAATTTCGTGCGTGGATTCTCGCCAGAGATCAACAGAACTCCATAACAACAGATGGTCACGGGCAACAGACTGTAGACAGTCAAAAATGGCTTTGCCAAATGCGTCCTAACTAAAAAACTGCTCTGTCTAAGTAGAAATAACCTCATTCATCAACATAATTTCAGCCGAAAGACGTCCACTGCTGGACATAGGCCTCCCCCAGGCGTCGCCACATTGACCGATCCCGTGCGTCTCGCATCAAGCGCCTTCCCGCAACCTTAACCAGGTTATCAGTCCACCTAGTGGGAGGCCTTCCAACGTATCGTCTTCCGGTTCGCGGTCGCCATTCCAGAACTTTTCGCCCCATCGGCCATCCGTTCTGCGAGCAATGTGCCCTGGCATTGGTAATTCTTCGGGCTATGTCGGTAACTTTGGTTCTCCTGCGGATATCATCATTTCTGACACACACGCAAGGAAATGCCGAGCATAGCCCTCTCCATTGTGAAGAAATCTTCGGAACAGTGAGGTCGTTTCGCGAAGCCTGTGAAGCCCCCAGGAAGCTTCAGTGCTTATGGACGGAGCTAGGCTGACTTGTTAGCCAGTACCTCCACGCACAACGTACCTAATGGGAGTCTAACTGCGGAAACGTGAGTCCCTACTACTACTTACTACTGTACAGTACAGCATACCTACTCACAGAATTAACTTGCTTTTGATAACAGTGGAATTATCTAGATAAATAAACTTGATTCAAATATTGATATAAAACTCTTTTCTGTTTTATCAAGACAAAATGCATTTCGTTACAACTTACTGCAGAACCTATTTTTTTGTCGACAGAAATGAATTAATTATGAAGATTGTGCAAGGGGAATATTATGAAAAAGAATGTACAACGCGGTACCAATTTGGTTGATCTCCTACATTGCAAATGGTCTGGCGGCTCGCCCGGTCCAATACGTCGTCAGTATTGTCGATATAGCCAAAAAAATCGCTGTCATTTTCTTTTAGTAGAAATACCTAACATGAAGACACAAACTAGAATGTAGAACTGTCGTTTTGAACTGTTTCGTTCTAGTAAAACAGTGTAATTACATTGCATCGACTACTAGTTAATACGTGATGTAAAGCACCTACCTACTTACAAATTACGTCAAATTATTGCCTCGAATCAATGCCTCGAATAAAATTGGAAATGGAACTCGATGCTCAGCTGTTACATGTACTCCATTACATTATTTCTACATATTTCAAAAAACAAACCTGCGAATCTATAGTATTTGAATTTGAATATTTGTCAAAATCTACTTTACAATTGACACATTTTTTTGGCGGTTTTTTTTCGAGTAAAGTTCAGTGGCTGTTTTAATTATTCGCAAATTGATTCCTAGTGAACAGTGATGTAAAATTGGTTACCTTTGAGTCTCAAGTGTTTATGAAACTGGAGAAAATTCGGAATCATTGAAACATGTGATATCTTGGTAAAGTGGAGCTGTGTTGAGTGTTATTTTAGTAATGATACCTCAGCAAAGCCCCAAAATTTGAATGTCCCCACCACAAACCAATCCGCTTTCTAATGCAAAACAAAGATTTGTGCAAAGGGACTGTATTAGTGTATAAAACTAAAGGAAGTAAACGTGACACTGGCTAAACGCAAAAAACGTGCGAAGCCAAAAAAAACCACGTAATTATTATTTTATTCGTAACTTAATTCAGAAACCGGCCCTTACTCGTAACAATAACGTCCGTCCCTAGATTGCGCCAAATAATAAAATTACGCAACAGTAAATTACCCTTCGTCATTCGCCATGTTCTTTCCCTAAAACATGCGAGTTAATTACTTACGTAATTATATGTTTTAATTAGGCAGCAAGTCAACAGATAATATACCAAGTAGCGTGATTTATTTATGACGTAGTTCTTTCAAACTCTACAAAAAATGAGTCAATGAGACTACTGTTTTAATCGGCACTTGGCAGTAATCACGCACTTTTGATTGGCGCCTTTTATAAAAATAAATTGTTTGTATGAGTTCTACCTAACAGGAAAACTGTATTGGAGTGTCAATGACAAAGGCACACGTTGTTTGGGTAGGCAATGATGTCTGCCTACCTAAAATAATGAAATTAATTCAAATTGAATTCTAATTCGTATGAAATTATCTGCTAGAGAAGTTTAGAATCTCTGACTGTATGGGGACCAGACTTGATGCCTAATACTTTTAAAATTGGAACTTTAACAAAAGTGTTCTATGGTAAACAAAAACAGACGTAAGTAACCCTTCTAAGGCCTAACATTATTAGATTGGTTCCAGGTACCAGGACAATGAGCGGAAGGTAAAAACTTTTGCAACCTACTATACCACTCCATATAGTAACCACAGACATTATCCTTAGTAATAGTCTTGACGGAATTTACGCTGTGTGACCGACAATATAGTGACGTGTATTCTTCTTTATCTTTGGTTGTAGGTACAGTCAGCTGTGCGTCTGTAGTATTTTGAATTACGAGAATCCAGCTTATTGTTATGAAATTGTATGGTTGTATTGTATGGTATTAGGTTGGTTTTTGGTCAGTATTTTAATACTCGCGAATTCGAAATAATACGCGAAACACCCATACTGCTACGTAATACTACGAGAACTGCTCTGACTGCTACGAAATAGTATCTTACCTCAACCACCCTGCCTGCTACGAAATTGTTCGCCAACCACCCCTTCTGCTACGTAATACGCGGTCATTACGCCGCTGTGCCAAGACTTTGTAGGCAATATAACACGCTATCTAAAACAACAAATTTTGACATATGTGAATCTCTTGCAATGTATAAGAAATGTCTTATAGATCTATCTAATTGTTAATTTTATTCTTTATTTATTTCATTTATTTAATAACATCTGATGTGTATTAATTTTAATTGTTTTAAACTTTTTATTTTTATTTTTTAGTATGTTTAAATAGTTTTATGAATTTGTTAACGAATGTATATTCTATTATAAACAATTTTGACATACAAGAATCTCTTGCGATTTCTAAAAGAAAAAAAAGAGTATATTATTGTTAATTTTATTTTTCAATTTCATTTATTTAATATCCTTATGTGTTTTTAATTTTTAAATTTGATTCTCTTAAATTTGATTCTCTTTAGCTGTGGTCTCCTGTAAGTGAAGGAGTTCACCTACGTGATACTTTTTAAGTGCAGTCTATTTCACATGATCTGTGTACATCCTTTGTTGGAGAATAATTAATAAACTTGGAATATTAATTAATAAACTTGACGCATACGGGATTAGAGGTAACATATCAAATTTAATTAAATCATACCTACAAGACAGACAGCAAATAACAGTTATTAATAGAATATGTAAAAAACATGAAACAACATTTAAATCTAGTCCGAGAACAGTGATGTATGGAGTTCCACAAGGTAGCATACTTGGACCTCTCCTATTTATTATATATATAAATGACTTCCCAAAAGCATCAACCTATCCCATGACAATGTTTGCAGATGACAGCACTCTACTCTTCAACAGTGACCAATTAGATACATTAGAATCAGACATTAACTCTAACATAAAATCAGTTATAAATTGGCTAGAGAATAATAATTTGGTAATAAATTTAGATAAGACAGTTTTAATGAAATTTCAACAAACAGTAAATCAAAATTTAAATTTAGATATAAGATATAATGATAAAAGGATTGATGAGACGAATGTGACAAAATTTCTGGGATTAAATATTGAAAGCACATTAAAATGGAATACCCAGATTGACAAAGTATGTAGTAAAGTAAACCAATTTTCTCATGCGCTGCGTATGCTAAGTAAAACGGCCAATCAAAACACCGTACTAACTGCATATCATGGTCTAGTAGCCTCAACATTAAGATATGGCATTATGTTTTGGGGAAACGCCTCGGGTAAAGATATGGTGTTTAAGTGTCAGAAAAGGTGTATTAGAGCGATCTGTAACCTGCAAACCACTGACAGCTGTAAACAATATTTTAAAAGTATGAAAATTTTAACAGTGCCCTCATTGTACATATACCAGACATCTATGTTCGTCAAAAATAATATGTATAAATTTGACCGAGTAGGTAGTCAGCGTCGAGCTGACCGGCTACAAACTGTTGGATCTAAAACTGCTTTATACAAAAACAGTATTTTCGTAATGGCTCCAAAATTATACAATAAATTGCCAAAATGTATCAGAAGTGAGGAAAATGTCAGCCATTTTAAAAAAAAGTTGTTCCTGTTTTTAGTTGAAAAGACGTATTACTCGATTGAAGACTATTTAAATGACAAATGATGACTAAATTTAATTTTCTTGACATTCTTAATAATTAATAATATAATTCAATTACTTTATTTTATGCGGCTCATGACATTTTTCAATTGCTTCATTTCTTTTATCCTAGACTTTACTCATTATGATAGTAAAAATAACCTGCTTACTAATATTATATTTGTATGCCGATTATTGGCCGAACATACAGATCAGCTAAAATGTATAAATAACATCTTTTTGTACTTATGTTCACAAATAAAGATTTGATTTGATTTGAGATCCTAAATAAATAAATACTACGAGAACTTGTTTTTCACTACGCTAACCGCCTTTACTGCTACAAAATGCTGCGGAACCGCCCTTGATACTATGAAGGATAAGACTAGGTACCATTTATGTTACGAAAACCTCCAATACTTCTAAGAAATAATACGAAAATCACGGATCACCTATACTGCTACGATATATTATTACGTTGGCCGCTTTTTCTGCTAAGAGATACTACGCGAACCACCCTGCCTGTTACGAAACTACGCTAACCGCAACTCCTGCTACGTAATACTACGAGAACTACAATTTCACTGCTCTTTAATTGTGCAAGGAAAAATCTATATAATGCTGAAAAAGATGATTGATAAATCGGTTTACCCTTGCACTTGACTGCATTCTTCATTAATAAATAATATAATCGTTGGAATGGAACACTAATAATTGTTGATATTAACCCCATTCGCATTCTTCTAAAAAAAATCTGGTTATTCCTTAAATATACCTACATACGGCACTATCCGACAGCATGGCACCACTTCTAATCTAAATAATGCTTTTGTGACGCAGATCGATATTATGATAATCTAATCTTAACTTCCTGTGGCATATTATAATGTTTACCTACAATTTAAACTACTTATTCTCCTTTTTAGTGTTTTAAAGTAGAGATATATCCTTGTCAGATTTAATTAGGTCAGGGACGTACTTGCTACTGAATAAAGTCAACTTGAAACCCAACCTAACATAAATGTGAAAGAAAGTAAAGATCTTGATAACGTCTTCGCTAATAAAAAAAAGTGAGATATTATAATTACATAATTATATACCAAGTTCTCTGGAACTTTCCTAGATCATGCTGCTCCTGTCATGCACAACGTTCTTTAATTTTTGCCGCTCAATAGTGGGACTTGGCAAGATTTTACACATCAACTTCAATCTTTCAATTTTTAACCGACTTACAAAATAGGAGGAGGTTCTATGTTCGACATTGTTTGCTTTTTTTTTGTATGTTTTCGATATCTCCGTCAATTGTGGACCTATTTCGAAATATTATTTTTTTTTGTTTGAAAGAGTATGTTCCGACATTAGTCCCATTTTAATTTGGTGAAGATCAATAAATAACGGCAAATCTCTCGGGATTGCTGCAATTGCATGTCTGTTTATTGTTTATCCCTTTTCATAACATCACGCCATTACGCTCTAAAAAGATACGCAGATGTGTATAGTACACCTTGGTACTCTTTCATTTCACCGGTTATGTTCACTTTCATGATATTTGGGTAATCTATTCTGGCATTATAGGTTCCTTGCTAAACTTCTTGCCTATTAGGTAGGTACAACTAAAAAGTGAAAAATAAAAAAAAATATACAAAAAAATACTACCGACTTCCAAATAACGCTTAAAATTGGTACCTACCAAAGACACCGTCTTCCAAAAATAAAGCTATTTTTCACTTTGTAGATTTCTTATTTGGAATTCGGTAGTATTTTTTTATAGTATAATTTAGTCAAGTATGTGTCAACTTGCCAAGTCGCACGAAGCAAATGGACACACCGGTTAAATCCCTATTTCTGAACGGGTCGAGTTGAAATGTCGTGTCGTTCCTGTGTCCTGCTGATGTGTACGACGACCTTTATTGGCCTAATCGCACTTGGCTTTTTCTGTTTTTGTATGTTTCGATCTTCACTCGTCATCTTTTAGCCATAAATGTATTGCTGGACGTAGACCTTACTCCAGCATCGCCTTTTTCACCGGTCCAGTGCGTCCCGCTGGATGCGAGATGCAACGCACAGGATCGGCAGCAGATTCCACGGTCTTCAACAGGTTCAAGTAGGAAGATTCAAAAACGTACTACCTCGACGGAACAGTGGCAGGATGTGTATGCCATGTAGTGCTGATTCGCAAACAATGCTCCACCTCCTGTCCTGTCCTCTGTGCCTAGGGTTACCATCCAAAACATTTGGACATCCGGGACATTTGGTGTCCTGTCCGGCCTAATTTGCTTTGATGATAAGAAAGGCGTGTACCTACACTTTTATTATTTAATTTAGTTACTAAATATATCCGACCTTTTTTGTACGTCCGACAATTTTCGAAATGGTAACCCTATCTGTGCCCCAAAAAGTGCGACCAGGGTGAACTATGCGCTGCCGTCGCGTCGTCGGTACGACGCCGTGGAAGTGGCTAAGTATTGGGCCAAACAAATATGAAGGACTCTCGTGCCAGCGACACTAAGAACAGGGTTATTTCTGTCTACCTTATAGGGAGGCCTTCCAACGCCCTCGATCAACATATCTTACAGTCTGAGCAACATATTTTAATGGGGGGCCTGGAGTTCTAAAATACAGGCCTAGGCTTAGTTTAGACTCCAGATCTCCCACAAATTACACACTTTGCCAATATTTCTGTGTCTGACTGTAATTTATGCTCACGTTGATATGTAATTTGTGGAGATAAATAAAGATTTTTATTATTATTATTTATATATGTCTTTAAACATCTCAGTACCCTGGGGTCCTGGCCCTTTGAAAGGCGTGCCAGGGGCCGGGGCCAACTGGTAGAGGCCTTGTAAAGACTACTTTAAATGAAATGTGACACCAGCCGACGATTATCCCTGTATGCACAAAGTAAGTGCACACAAGGACAATCCCCGGTTGGTGCAGGACTATTGCAAAATATGGAGACAAAAGATATTGGGCTATGGGTTTGAGAGGTTTAGTGGACCGAGTGCCTAAAACTATAGGAGGGCTATTGGCCCCTGCCTGACCACTGTTGAACACGGCTACAAAATGGCAGGGGGTGACTTGCACACTCAATTAATGGGCCCCCAGAAACGGTCGCTAGCAATTAAGTGACGTAGCGCCAAGGAGGCAACATAGCTTGAGGTGCTTGAGGAGTGGAGCGGTATTCCACGGCTATCGCAACTATCCCAGAGCCCGGAAGATGGTCAAGTCCTTACCAGCCCTTACTGAAATACTTCCTTCCTCCGAGCACGTTTGCTCTTGCGAATCTCCACTCAAGCCAGCCAATTAAGGCAAGAGAGAGGTGGGAGCTCTGTTCCCCGTCAGTGTTCACTCCGACCGGCCAATAAAGGCAAGCCGGAGATATGGGACAAAAATTCTCCCTGGATATCAGGTCCGTGGGGTCGCCACTGCCCACCAGCTCGCCACAAAGCTGCCCTGCGGATTGTATCTCTCTTAGTCTGGCCCCTCACCTTAGGCATGTTTCGGCAAAGTAGCATCTACCGGCGCAGACCTAGGGATCATTGAAGCGCGCAAGCCCCACCACGACGTCAACGTAGAGATACTGCGGTGGGGTTATTATTATTATTCCTTTATTTAATTTCTTTTCTTATTAACTAAATTTTTAAATATTTTTATAAAACACAAAATTTGAAAAAACATTTAAAAATATAGAAAATAGAGGCCCACCGGTATCGGGAACAGGGTCCAAGCTACCGGCGGTCAGGGCTCCAAAGAGAGGAACCTCCTAACAATGCGAGCCGTGTCCAGCAGTACTGCTTTCTGGATCAGGCCCTTGACCCAGCCGCCTAACGAGAGCCTCTTAAGATGTTGGTCGAGGCTCGTGGCTATTAAGCCATTGGCTGACACGACTATCGGTACAATGATCGCTGTGTCTACATCCCACATGTCGACAACCTCGCGAGCCAAGTCAAGATACTTGATTTGCTTATCTTTCTCGGCTTTCACGAGGTTCCCGTCATGCGGGACGGTAATGTCAACAATCATTGCACGCCTCTCTATTCGGTCCACCACCACTATATCAGGCTTATTGGCTACAATAGTCCTGTCAGTGATGATGGACCGATCCCAGTACAATGTGATATTGCCATTTTCGAGAACTGGGTCGGGCACATACCTGTAGTACGGTACCTCCGATGCCACAAGAGTGTATTTCAGAGCAAGTTGCTGGTGGATGATCCTGGCTACAAGGTTGTGCCTATGCAAGTACTCCTCGTTAGCTAGACGAGAACATCCAGAGATAATGTGTCGGATCGATTCACCCGGGCGGTGACATGCCCGACAGATGTCAACCGTGCCATCCTTCACAATAAATCTCCGGTAGTTATTCGTCATGATAACTTCGTCCATAATTGCACAGACAAAACCTTCGGTTTCCCCAAAGAGGTCACCGAAACGCAGCCAGGCTACGGACGCTGCTTGGTCTACATCGGACCCATCTAGGGCCCGAAAAAAGCGTCCGTGAAGCTCCTTACTCTGCCATACTTCCCTGCGGTCGTTAGTATCAAGCACTACAGGCTTGCGCCAGTTCTCATTCGCCAAGGAGAGCGGGGTGAGTCCCTTGTCCACTGCTACTACATCTCGATGCATACCCACGACGGTGTGTAGAAAATATTCCCTGAGATTGCATATCTCGCGGTTGTGGAGGTTTTTGGCATTTAAAAAGCCTCGGCCACCACAATTCCGCGGGATATACAATCTCATGACCGACGATCGTGGATGATGCATTCGATATGCAGTCAGCAGTGTACGGACTCGCCTATCCAGGGCGTCGAGTTCCGTTTGAGTCCATTTGAGTATGCCGAAAGAGTACATCAATACCCAATGACCCAACCGTTGAAGGCGCGCACCTTGTTTCCGCCTGAAAGAAGGCTATTGAGTACCTTCTTCAGACGGCCAAAGAAGCGTTCCCTCAACGATTGCTTCATGTCAGTAGTGCTGATACCTAACGCTTCCGACATACCCAAATACTTATAGGTTTCGTTTGGAGAGAGGGATCTCAGGTTTATGGAATCCGCTAGTTGAATACCTACGGATTCCACAATCTCCCCTCGCTTTACATGCATGACCGCACATTTGTCCACACCAAACTCCATCCTGATGGCGCTACTAAAAGTTTCAGTTACCTTCAGTAGCTCCATCAGCTGAAGATTGCTGGGGGCAAAGAGCTTCAGATCATCCATGTAAAGGAGGTGAGATATAACCAGACCACCTCTCTTCAACCGATAGCCTAGCCCTGAATTCTCCAGCAGCATGCTTAGAGGATTCAGGGCAAGACAAAACCAAAGTGGACTCAAACTATCGCCCTGGAATATACCTCGCTCGATCCTTACAGGTTCGCTATTCCTCTGGATATTTCGACATCCTGGATAGCGAAGGACTGTGCTCCATTGCCTCATACACGACATCAGGAAGGTGCGTAGAGTTGTATCTATTTTATACAATTCTAGCACCCTCATGAGCCATGTATGAGGCACCGAGTCATAGGCCTTCTTATAATCTATCCAACATGTCGACAGATCCTTTCGGGAACGCCGAACCTGTTGGCTAATGGCCATATCAATAAGGAGTAGCTCCTTAGTACCGCGGGACCCGTTCCTACATCCATTCTGAGAGACCGACATGATGCAGTTATCGTCGACGTGTTTATTAATTTTAACTCTCAAAATGGATGTAAGAACCTTATAGACCGTTGGTAAACATGTAATTGGTCTATAATTTTTGGGTTCCGCGGTGCTACCAGACTTGTGGAGCAGGTGGGTTATTCCTGTTGTAAGGAACTTGGGTAGCGAACCAGACTCTAAGGCTGCCTGGTACTGAGATGCCAAACGAGCGTGCGAACTTTGTAGCCACTTGATCCAAAAGTTGTGCAGTCCGTCCGGTCCTGGAGATTTCCAGTTCGGCAACGGACGGACTGCACGGGCTACATCTTGGGGGCTGATCGTGATAGCCCCCATTTCTTGTATTGGATCACACGCTCGTTCGACATCCCGAGTCCATTCACCTTCGGTGTGACTGACAGGCACCGACCAGATGCTGCGCCAGAATGAACACATAGCGTCATCATCCGGCAGGTGCGTATCAGTCACACCTTGGTTGGGTCGCTCCCAAGCCCGATAAACCCACCTTTCATTACTTTGGAATGTGCGATTCTGGGTGTATCGCTCCACTCTCCGCCTGTACCTACGAATAGGTTTGCCCATGCATACACTTTTTGCTTCAGGAAGTCGATGCGCTCTGTGACATGGGATATATAGTTTCGGGGGCTGACATCAGTCCCCGAAAATGCCCGTCTCACAAAGCGCATCACTCTTGGGCGGCTATTGCCCTCCCTGAAACAAATTAGTTTGCCGATGAGTGCTCTGGCCCCACCAATACGACGTTCGATCCTGCACTGCCAAGCCGGTACGGCTGGTTTCGGTCGTGTAGCTCTGTCATCTGCAAATTTGACATGAGCTACACGACATGCCGCTACAGCCGCGCAGTACATGATCGAATGTGTATCAGTGAGGTCTTCGCAGTCATCAAAATAGTTTGACAACTGCGAATCCAGAACAGCCACCAGCGCCCTATTTTTGTTATGCATGGGCAAACGAGGTAATCGTGGCCTAAGTTCGGGTGGCATGTTGCGATACTCCCGAATAGCACACTCCAAAGCACTCCTCAATTCCTCATTGCACTGGGTACTTACGTTTGTAACCCTGTCACTACTCTCCTCGTCAGCGTGGTTGGACTGTGGTAGCACCACAGCCTGCGACGATGGGGCAGTGACACGGTTACCCATTTCCGTTCGGAGGCGATCAAGTACAGTATCATCCAACATACGATTACGCTGGATGACCCGCACCTGATCCGAAAGTCGTTGGGCCGAAACGTTGACGGCTGGCTCAAGCACCTGAAACAAAGAGAGCATCCGGACACGGTACGCGGTCAGGTTGTTTCCTCCCTCTGTAGCCCCAAAGTATGCGCGCATGACATTTTCGTTTATGGATTGTATCCATCTCATGCGCTGCACACTTCCGCCGGGTGCTGGGACCCTATCAGAGACCGGTAAGCCTCGAGGTCCTAAGCGGTCCGGCGGCCGGCGTCCTCCCCGTCGACGCGCAGGTGGTGGTGTCGTCGGCGGAGAGAAGTAGGTACTCGTCGCTCGAGCTCGACGCAGCTGCCACGGTCGGTGTCACAGCACTCACGGTGGGGCTGGTTTCCGGCGGCGGCGAGGCGGAGCTGGGCGACGAGGCCGGAGGTGGTGGGCGTGCATTTCTTGCGGCGGCAGCTCTCGTTAACATGACGTCGCCGTCGACTTCATTTTTCACATTTCTTATTCTTGAATTTGTATTTCGGCCATACTTTTAGTGATTTTACTGTAGTATGTTTTTTTTTTCTTTGATTTCATATTGTTTTGTATAATTTAGATAGTTAAAAATATTTATTATGGAAGAAATTTATAAGAGAAAATTTTTGGCAACTGTCTGTCAAGTCGAGCCACAGATTATTATTATTATTATTTTTAAATTTTATTTTAGCCCAATGACTACGTACGGTGTTCTAGTCGCGGAAGGCATTTACATTAGTGCCCAATCTACATACATACTGGTTTTCTTTGTTCCATTTTATCATCCATGAAATTACGCCGATAGTAATTCAGGCGAATGCAAAGTACTACCTGTTTTTTATCTTGTTATTCAGAAAATAATTCCGTTATCGTATGCCTAATTTTATCTCTTATCCAAAACACTATCAGTACATTTCTGAGAATTGGGGATGTACTCAATTCCAAATGTGTTTGTGTTTTCAATGTTGGAGTGTATAGGATGGTCAAATTAAAGCATTGTATATTTTTTCTAAATTATTTTATTCCCTCTATCTCTTTTCTTTTTCTCATAATCCTTATGATATCTTAGCACTATTTACAATTTGTATAAATTAAAGTAGTAATAGTTTATTTTACACAGTAAGCTACTATTGTACAACACACTTTCATTGATCATGAAAGACTTGACTACTTCAACTGTACCATTCAACATATTCCGAATGCACAAAAAATAAAACAAAAAATGATTTTGACAAAATTCAAGTGATTGATACAATTTAACAATTTTGACATGGTAACACTACCCATTGATTCGAACAGATTAATTACAGAACAAACTTAAAATTGATCACAAATAAAAACTCAACACCAAGTACCAAATGGAAAAAAATAATTTAGTAATAGGAAGAGAGTGCCGATATCACACCGTCAATTACAACAACAATAAATAACGTTTAAATTAAATAAATGGCACAAAACCAAATTCTACAACCACTTTCGGTACATGGTGAAGCGAATATATTTCTTTTATAAACAATTTGGGTTGAATATAATAACAAAATAATAATTTCGCATGTTGATTAGCCGAATAATCACGATTTAATCAAAAACAATATAATCAAAATAACTCTATGATGGAAGCAACTGATCGTTGTGAACAAAAGAACTAACACTTCTGTAACAACATAATGGCAATCAAGTAATCGCTAAATAACATCGGTGGAGATCACATTACACAATATAACTTTATATAAATACAAAATATACATAGGTCATTTACCTAACACTACAGCAACAACTTCAATGCAATATACTCGTCTATATTGATGTGAAATTGATATGGATTACATTAGGCTCTTGAGGAATTTAACGTAGTAGTTAACTGAATGCTTCATATAAATAACTCATTCGTGACGAGGACGACTGGACGTGTGTCCGCGTGCGCGTGCGCGTGCGCAGCCCCTGCACAGCAAGGGTGCGGCGCTAGTCCACAGCTTGTATGTTGATGTACAGCACAACAACGCGATATCAGTCTCACTTATTCTGTCATTATGAACGTTACGACTATACCACAGCACGTAAAAGCCAGAACGAAATAGTGCCAATAAAATCCGCATAAACCTGCAGTAACAGTGTATGTTTAGCGTCGCTGCCGGTGGAGTTATGCGATTCTTATTGCTGTTAAGTCCGAGCTTCTACGTTTATAAATTAGTAGCGTTGTCCGGGACGGGCCAGCCGCCCGGCCGCTTGATCCTAATCACTAAATTAAAATCTCGACAGAGACAAACATATTTGGCTTGAGGCGCTTCTTACTGACAGTTTGGATATTCGGGACGAACAGCGTAGGACTACTTCAGTGAGGACGACCGCAAGCCTTAGGAGGCCGGAATAACTTAAAATTCATAAATAGGGAAATCCTGGGCGCGTCGCGGGGAGCGCCGAGAGCGCCCGGCGCCAGCACCGAGCGGGGCCGAGTGGCGGAGCAGGACCGGACAGGGCTGGTGCGTGGGCTACAGGCAGTCGTCCATGTCCACGTCGGGCACCAGGCGGTCGTGCCCGGCGGCGGCGCGCGGCGGCAGCTCGTTGCGCGGGTCGCGCGCCAGCCAGGGGTGACGCAGCACGTCCCGCGCGCTCAGCCGCTCGCACGCCTCGCGCCGCAGCAGCGAGCGTATCAAGCACTTGCCCCGCGACGACAAGCACTCCGGCACCACGAAGAAACCCCGCGATATTTTAGCGAACAGCGACGCGTGCTCAGAGTCATTGAATGGATACCTATAACAAAACAAAACATAAGGTTAATCTTCGATAGTACATAGTGATCGATGGGATTTCCTAGATAGATAACTAATCTATTGCATCTGTCCCACTAACAAGCCAAAAAAGACAGCAAAAGGTGCGTCGACCGAGAGTGGAGCCTCTCTACGTTTTTACAAAACGCGGTCCCAATTAATAACGATCCGATTGTCATTTAGAAAGGGCAGCTGCAAACCAAAACAAAAACTCAGGTACGATGGAACCCTTCCGGCGACAGGTGATGCGGCGATTGCAGCCAAATCCCGAATTTCATATATAAATTACGGGTGCGAGTCGAAAAAAAGGCAGAAAACAAAGGCTCGCGAACGGCAGGTGCCTGCGGAGGTGTGCGCGGGGTGCGGGGGGCAACGTCTTCGCCACATGACCGCGGCAGGTGCGGCGAAGATTTCACGAGCCTCATTTATATGTGGGTGATATAATTGTTAGCCGTTGGCGCGTAACGGCCGACAGGTGATCATCCCCACGCGTCCGTCGCCAACGGTCGCCGCGACCCTCGCTTGTGATCTCTACAAACGGTAAGTCCCACGCCTCGCAGGTGAAGACGCCCACCCTTAGCCCTTTGCATTCATTATGCGCGTTTAATTGCTGCTAACCTACATTTTGTTTTCGGACCGGATCCTTACTCTTTAGACAATAGGGTGAAATTAACATGGCATTAGATACGCACCTTCCAACGAGCATGGTGTACAGTATGACGCCAAGGGACCACATGTCTGCCGCTCTGCCGGAGTACGTCCGGTGAGCTCGGAGGATCTCGGGGGACACGTAGGCGGGACATCCTCGCTTGTCCTGAAGTAAGTCCTCCTCAGGATCGTCGAGAACTACTGCGTCTTCTAACGACTCTAGTTTTAACGTCGTTCTGAAACAAAAACAAACTGAGTTTAGTCTTATGGTCCGAGTAGCCTTGGAGTGGAATATACATGAGAGATATGTGCGTATACACAATTCATCTTGCCCATTTAGCCGGCTACATAGTCAGTTGGCGTGCGTTTGACGTGTATGACCACTGACCCATATAAATCGCGATCGTTTGCCTGTACACACAGGCGCGATACGCACTCGTCCGAAATGGATCCCTTTGTGCACAAAGCTTTGTCGGTCCAATATTAACGATTCGCACGCACTGCTAATTATTATTAAAGTGTCATACATTCAATGTGTTCGCGACCGCGTTCACGTTGCAAAATTGTTTCGGGGATACGGCGGGTATCGGCGTTCAGTGCGTATGCAACAATAATGTCATGTAAATAATTACATAGCGAACCATAAAGCTGTTCGTTGATGCAATAGGTTTTGTTTCATCACTTCGGGCTTTAGGCTCACCGTGCGCGACCTCGTATTTCACAGAGCGGCCGCATCGTTTCGAAATGCATTATTAAATGCACAGTTGGAAACATTACACCAGCTGGTCGTGTATGATTGAATGTAAACTAACCCAATCGGGCGACAAACGGGACTTTTCGATCTTCGGTTTCATGGGAACGCATCGAGCCTGCTGGCTTTGCTGAGGCAAACGTATTGCGCACTTTACCAATGGACGCATGGAAAACAAGTCGGTTGCTAACATTTTATTTTAATAACCACGTCAAAGGTAAAACAGGACAGGTGCTCGCAGGGCGGTTTCGCTGCAGCAAAATCAACATATGCATTATACGCACACATGCACCAGGTATTTTTAGCCGTCTTAGTAATAATATACAGGGGAATGGAGAGCTTAACCGATTTGAACAGCAGCTCCTGTACTATTTATACACAAGAATCCTATACATAGTTGTCTAGTAAGAATTTCAAAACGAATTGTAACATTCGATCGTGAGGAAATGTGTAAGTTTCGATTGGCCGTGCGTATTCCGAAAGCTGAAGGTAATAAATATCAAGTTTGCTCAGAGCGCTGTTACAAAACCTACGAGTTGCGGTCTCAGCTGTTTGACAAATAGTCTGCGGACGTACGCAAGACTCGCTGGAGCTGACGGCTCGAGGAGATCGCTCTGCCAATGGCTGCCAGCGAGGCATGTTACACCGTAGCGGTATTAATAACGCGTTGCGATACTTCTAGATGTTAGATAAATGATTGCTATTTATTATGAGCACATTTTACCAAGTGATCGTGTCGTGACAATATGGAGCGGCTGGCTCCCGCTAAAGGTTACTCTCGTTAAGACTGTCGCAACAGCGGTCGGTTATCAAATGAAATATTATGCGAGGCACCGCGCGAATTAGTTGTGTGCACGCGTCCAGTTATGTCAAGTCCAGATGATAGTTGGATGGTGTATATGCGCAGAGGATGCGCGCTGCAGCGGTCGTGCGTGTCCGCGCACGTGCGGCGCCACACTTAATCGCTGGTCGCGGTGTAGCAACAGATCCGCTGTGGGAACTAGTTGATGAAACGCGTGACGTCAGCCTGCAACTGCACTCCGGCCCTTTTTTGTAATCCATCAGTGAACGGAGCCGAGTCTGGAGGGCGTCCTCGTATCCGTTTAGGTCTCGCGACTGCGCAACTGATCCTAATTAAATCCCTACAACGGCAAGGCTAAAGTGCGATGTCTGCAGTTGCAATCGATTCGAATTTCGCAACGTGTAAATAAGTTATACGGTGTCGTAACGCGGTCGGAAGGTTGGCCGGATTTCCGAGCGTGTTCCGAGCGGTGGCCTCCAAGGATTCTCGCGGTGTCTCGGGCGGCGGCCCGCGGGCGAAAGGACACCTCGACTTTACGCAACGCACGCACTCGCAGGCCTGCACCGGACCATTGCTCTGCTCCGCCCCCATATCTAACGCAGTCGTGAACTCGTGACGTTACCTAGCCGAAACTTAACAGTCTCTATTACTAAATTGACTCACGTTTACAACTTCGCAACGGTGTTAACGAAATATTTCGTTAAAATTACACGTTTGTAAGTGAGTAACGTTCTCCTCAACATTTCTTGGTCAAGTTTGTCTACAGGTGGATCGTAAATGTGTTGTATCGAGCACTATAATGTTAGTTTAATGTGAGGGTACAATGTCGCAGGTCGATTATCAAGATAGCCGTGATATGAGTGGCTTGGTATCGATATCGCGTGGCATGTGATGTGGAGCGTGGCGGTCGGCGGCGCGCGGTGTGGGAGATCGCCCACAATTAGCGGGATGCGCCGGCGCACGTTTCGCAACCGCCGCCATTGCTCAACTCAACCCTGACAGTTTCGAAACAAACAATGGCAGTCATCGAGACACAGATGCACCACACATGCATGCACTTCCTGCTCGAGTTTGTATCGCCGCTGTATGACGAATACTTGCGCAAGCGCTAGGAAACGCTTCATAACCGAGTGTACACAAATCAGAGCCGATGTGTCAGTTGCACAGATTGCGAAAGGCTCTATTTTAATAGCCGAGTCAACAATGTATAATTCGAGTTTGACGCTCGATATCAGACGTCTCCGAGCCGACAGCCGAACGGTGCGGTTAGTCACAGGTTTTCGTAACCCGCATTGTAGGGACATGTGGTGTCGTAAGCGGTGCCAGTTGCCTCAGCGCGGAGATGCCGCCGGGATGCGTTGGGAAACCATCCCGACCAAGCCCAATTATATGTCGGCTGTTGTGACGCAACTGCGGATGTTTCATGCAACCTGATTGATAAAATCATCGGAACCGAATCAGACCTCAACTTCTCTCTCGTCTTATCTCGGTCGGCGCTGAGTGATTCACACGTATAATACCGATTTTTATTTAGATACCTACTTATAAGAGTCACCAGCTACTATCGCATGACAACTGTGTACACTCATAGTGTACATTCCAGTATTTAGGTCTCAAAACCGCGCTGGCAGCGGCACAGTTCGCTTTATCAGAACGCCGATAACGAAAGTCGAACTGAGTTTTGAAACCGAGCGTTGGGCCGCTTGCGAAAACGCTAATGTGAACATCGGTTGCAAAATTGTTTTAGTTTAAAAATCTAATGCAGTGACAATGGTGGCTCGGCCTAGCTCGCGGATCGCTGGTCGCCTGGGGGGCTGCGGGGCTGCGAGATGTGACACCCGTGACATTTCATCGGCGCGCGTCTAGCGGTGAAGTAAGGAGATCGAGTAGCGCAACTGCGGCGGCCGTATTTGGCAGGCGGGCGGCGTCCGCGCACCGCCTCGTGTCACAATGGCGTGGATTATGAGCCGCTTGCGATATGGCATGTTGCAAGTCCGGGCGGCGGTCCAAGCGCCTCCGCCGAAATAATCCCGTGTTGCAACGCGCAGACTGTGGAACGGGCGCCACTCCAGAGCACGTTGCGCAAACGCACTACCGCACGCAATTGGCCAATTGCGCACCATCTCCGAGTGCACGACGCGCGCGACGTTTACGAAACGTACGATACCGTTCGATGACCCGCGCGCTTCTATTACGTGACGATTGTGTAATGGAAGAAAGCGGCCGGAATGCGTGCGCAAAAAGTATCCAAAATCTCGTCGAATTCCGTCTCGAATCGTTGCAATTACACCGTTACGCGACGTCGTGTTAAATCCGGTGAGCGGTCGACTTTCTAACGCGGGGTCGGTGTACGCGCGGCGTGTCGCAACAATTTCTCCGAGCGGCCGTCGCGAACGAAGAAAGCGCGACCTCAGCGGCGTTTTGCAATCGCACGCCCGCACCGCTGGCGCTGGGGAAAGACACGCTGAGCGTCGTAGAAAGCGTACATCGACCCGCACCCGCCGCGCCATCGGCATCAGTGCAGCATGGCACCACCCGCTAACCGCAGGGAGGCTTGCGACAGCGCTGCTAACAAGATTCCTGCAGCCTCCTGTGACCGCAGCAGCACGAGCTTCTTAGCATAGCAGTAGTGTTCCGCGTGTGCGCGATTGGGCAAGTGAGTCCCGTGTTACGCAAGTCGCGATAAAGCGCCGCATGTCACACTTCCGTTCATTGACTCCTTCCCGATATAACTGAGTTGTCCGTTTCGAAATACTTTCGCCGGCCGACAACGTAGCGCACGTGTGAGGACACTGGGCCACCGAAAAAACAGCGAGTTGCATCAGTACCCTTCATCTTTAAGGGCCATTTGTCTGACACGCTTGAGACATATCGAAGACCCCGGCGCCGGGGGTCCCGCCGCTGTGCACAACCCACATGTCGAAATAGCTCGCGTAACACTGCTCATGTCTAATTTAAAGTAAGGAATTCTGTCGTGCAGGATATTACACGAGGAATCAACGGGTAACCGGCTCACTGGCACGTTTGCGTATTCACTTTCATAACTCGTTGTTACGTTTTAAACCGACTTTTCCAAGTGTTGGGAAACGTGCGAGTAAAAAGCTGGTGCTCCCACATCGCGGACGAGTAATCATCGTCATTACACCACTATTACGTGGAGAAAGAAAAAATATCGTGCGACAGACTGTGATTAGTTACGACGATAGCTTTCACGCTAACGATGACACGTAACTACACAAAAAGTAATGTCTCGTTTCACCGTGCGTCGGCTGCAATCATGTGAGGACACCTGGCGACAGGTGCGCGTGGCGAGCTCGGAGGCTGTACGACTATAACGAGTACCAGTACCTCCATAAAGGGGCAGCTGTGCGATGAATGTCACCGACAGATGCGGTCTAGATCGCTCGATAAGTAAAAAGAGCAAATCCGCATCCGTATGCGTCCGCGCAGCTTCCGCCGCACGCAGCCGGAATCGCCGATTGTTTCACCCGCAATCGTTTCCTCCTCATTACAAAGAGTCGGAAGTGCTAAAGGTGCGAGATGAATGCCCCGCCCGCGCATATGTAGTTCTATATAGGTTAAAGCAGTTGGCACATTGTAAGGGTTGCGATACAGGCAATGGAAATTAGAACGACGATTAATCATGAAAGCTATGCCCGCTGGTCGGACGACGCAAGAGCTTGCGATATGTAGCGAGCGGAGTAGAGTATTGCGAACTGGCGAGGCAATGCCGAGCATTACTGAAACAGTTGGTTAACTATTGGATCTGGCGAGTGGCGCAAATGTATGGAAAAATTAAACGAGACAATGCTTCGTTGACTTTACGGCTGATTTATATGCGCGGAGCAGAGCATCCGAAAACCTTTGGTAATCCGACGTTTTGTAACGTCGCTTAGGCGCAGAACGTTTCGCATAGTTATCGCAATGCATTAAACGGTTGGTCCTTACGCTCCATTTCATAATGTGCTTTGCACAACAGTCGAAACAAGCGCGCGTTTGTCTCTTGAACACGTCGACTGACTTGTTCTAGCTAGCTTGTTACAAACACTCATTACATTTGGGCTAAAAACTAGTCAGTATCAGAAATTAACATGTGTGAACACAACGAAACATAATCAAGCATGAATAATAAACAAAATGATAATGAAACGTCAGACATTAACTTGGGCACGAGGCGGTATGGCGACATTTTGACACCAATAAACTGTTTTAACATTTCATATAAAGACAATAAACACAATGTAATCGTACATAAGTACAAAGCAGGAATGAATGACGCAGGATGATTTCGAAAACGCGAAATAAGCGATGTTGCGATTTCGCCTTGTGAAATACATTTTACTTCGTGATTGCAGAAACGCGTGGGACGACAAATAGGATTAATCTCCGTCGATTCCTAACTATTACGAGGCAAAAATAGCTTTTTGTACTTAACGGTACACAATTGAGTCATTTCCAGTGAAATTATAAGGAAAATCTGTCGAGAATTCTCTCGATTTGTGATGGTCTCAAGTTGTTTTCCTACTAAATCTTCAGCTCCATGAATAAAGTATGACATGAGGTAACGACCTGACTTGCTCCGTTTATCGCGATTTTTATCAGCATTTCACTGGTATCTTATCTTGAGAAAAAACTTTAAAATTTTCACCACTTGTTTATTTGTTTAGTTGGCAACGTGAGTGATAAGCAAATAAATTTTGTAATGAGTGAACTGTTTGTTGTGTTACACAATATAGTTTGACTTATTTATTGGTTGCTCGTTGCGAAAATGTGTTACATATAGCATGCACTTATTGTGATGCCATTGGTATGGAAATTAGTTGCGTCGCGCATTCGCGCGGTTCACGAGCGCTGCTGGGTATGTTATGAGCTAAGCTTTGACGGGCTTCTGGGAACACATTCACCGCGTGATTTGAATACGATTCCAGCTAAACGACGCCATTATTCACCATCCTCAATATAAAAAGTGGGTAAACAAAAACTTGTTTGCAAACAGAATTACACGCAGCTCCGGTACCGCTAACCTCTCGCGCCGAGTGCTTGCTTACATACCGCGATCATTATCTGAACTCCATCGAGCAGGAACAATAGCAGTACGTACTGGGGTCCGTAGTACGACCCCAATGTCGTCGCAGGTACTGTCGACTCACCGCGATAAGACACGCAAAAGCATTTACCACATTTCCCCTATAAGTTGAACAGAATTCATCGCGGCACACGACTTGCATCTCTACATGTGCTTTAGTTAGCTTGTTTTAAAGAAAGCTAACGCGGCAATGTACTGCTTTTTGATTAAATTACTTGTTAGGAATCTAGAACAAAGGTTGTGCTCGTGGTGTTCCAGCTTATAAAAGCTTCGAGCGCACTTAGAGCGGTCAAACGTGTGCTCGACGTCAACAATACAACGAAATTGTATGCCCACCGCAGCTTGTTACAAATATTGTTTTGGTCAAAAGTTTGTAAATAAATACTTATCTTAGCGGGATAAAAATCGTGAGTTGAGAACTCGTTTCTACCGTTAAGCATTGCTGAAAAGGACGCGTAAACATCGCTAATGTGTACCAGTCCAGAACGGGTTTCCGTACTTATTGATTACCGAGAAAATTATTCGTTACTATCATAAATATTCTCACATATCGCTAAACGAAAGCGTAAAAGTACGTAGGGTAGTACGACGAGGAATTTCAAACACCGTACGATTGTGTGAATCGAGAACGTGGATCGAATACGCTTCGAGTGATCGTGGTTGATAAATAAACAGGCTTCTAGGATTCGCGGACAATGCCCTTTGTGTTTTCGTTCTTATTGGAAGATGGAGACCTGGCGAACCAGCAGAACTGGCGATGTTAGCAAGGCAGCAGTAATATCTCAAGTTTACAGCTACGGTTCGAATGTGGCACGCCAAACAGCGGTACTTTCTGATTGGTACGCCTCGCCTCGGCGAAATGGTACTAGGCCGATGAAAGTATGATGCCAACGCCACGATATCGTGATAGATAACACCCGGCTACCTCTATAAATGACTAATACAATGACCAATTTTGAGGCGTAGTAGATTTCTAAACAGTGGCATCATTTCTACTCCAATATGAATCCACAAAAAGCAGGTGTTCACTTCTAATTAGTAAGCACAAAAAAATATAAGGCTCATGAGTGTCTATTTTTTGTTATCTCGAAAGTACATCGAACTATGAGATCATTTAAGGATCAACGCTCCCTCGAATCGAAGAAGCAATGATCAACAACATCAAATTAAGATGGCCGGACTATTCGGGCGTTCACCCCGCCGATACTTTTTTCTAGACGCAATGATGTAACTTGGAAAGTGCGGAAATGATAATTTCTGAACTCCAACAGAATTACACGCGGACTTATTATATCACTATTCCGGGCATCTCGCTCGCGGATGCAACGCGGAGCGGGGGGAGGTCACTGAACTTGCGAAACTTCACCTGTCATAATCCGAGGGGAGCGAAACAAAGCCGGGTGATGTAACCGAAGAAAGTTGCGGAAATCTATCAAACTAATAATAAATCGTGCGCACTGACAATTGTATTAGTTGCATCAAAGGCTTCCAAAGTCTGAAAGATAAAACGATTCAGATTTTGAATTTTTGAATTTTGGAACTGGTCGCATTCCGAATTCAAATTAGATGCGGCTCGATGGTCGCTTGCACAATGCTGGCGCAGCGGAAGAGAGTGCGGCGAAACGGCACACGCCGGTGATGCAATAAAGAAAGTGCGGAACTGAAGTAGGTTTTCTAACGCGGTGAATGTACTCTATCCATTAGCATTTTATCATTCGCGTCCGCAGGCTGCGCGGCTGAGGCCCGCGGCCGACGACCTCGGTGATGTCAGAGGAGCCGATGTGTTATTCGCGTTCGCCAACAGTGATATAATGTGTAATACCTTCGGGATGGAAAATTACGATGCGAAATCACGAGCCTACCGCGAAGCGAGGAGGTTACACAGAACGTTACATCAAACTCTTGCTGTATCGGAGACTGCAATGAGTTAAGTAACTAGTGTTGTCACACTTGTTTGTTGCATGCAATTACACAGCTGATGTAATGCGTGCACTATGCAACTGAAGGATACATTATTTATATCATAGAAGAAACATTTTACATACGTATGCAACAACTAACGACACTGATTGGCAACAAGGTCTTCAAATCTTAAATTATTGCGATATTCATAACAAAGCACATGCGAAATTGAAACGCTTGCAGTAATATAAGTAACCTACTTAAGTTAGCACTGACATGAATAATTGGCAAAAAATAATTATGTTAAAAAGCGATATGTCAAGTTCAGTGGGCGCGAGGCCGATGCGCGAGCGCAGCGCTGCTGCCGGGTGACGGGGGGGCGAGCGGGCCGGAGGGGGGACATCGGTGACAATGAATGGCAAAGCACCGTTGTACTTGACCCAGTATTCCGGCCGTCACGCCCGCCGGTGCAGCGCTGACGTTCGATTGATGACATGCGTGAGACACGACCACAGCCACTAACAAACGCTACCATTTCTCACATTAACACTATAATTAACCAGTGTTAAATACCTGATGGTATTTGGTGGAGTTTGATCTGAAGGTACACTAGCGAGAGATGTAAATAATAAAACCACTGTGTACTGATCTGAGGTGATAGCTCCACCAAATACCATCAGGTATTTAACATTGGTCCTTCGAGCCGGATTTGAACCAGCGACTGACCTAATGAGCGACTGTTGATCATTAACAACCAGTATGTAGCAGAGCGATGGTTTTATGATAAGCCCGACATTGGCGCACTGACCCACTTGGCACCGGCCGTCAGATTTCTTTACGTCAATCAAAGAATATTTCCATCTAGCCGCCGTCATTAGCGGTACCGCGCTCGCCATCGATGATGTCACCCTCTCGGAACGTGCATATTAGTTCAACAATTCAATCATTCCACTAAGGATATTATTAAGAATTCTATCTCGACACACTAAACAGTCGATGTCGAAACGCATACAAAGTATCTCGCAAGCGGTTTCCGATATACATTTTGTTAGCGGCTAGATATGTACGACTATATGTGCCATTGCGCAAGGTCGCCAGCGCACCTGCGTGAGCGCCGCCGCCGGTCACTGCAGCGACCGTTGCAGCTCCCACGACATAGTACCTTCATGAATTATTAAAACTTAAAGGGTAACTTCAGGAATTCGGTGTCATCTGCACCTGCTAATCGACCGTTTGTATCCGTAAATTAATTTTATATGAAGATGATTATGTCAATTAATGACGTTACAGCAACTAATATTGGTGCAGAAGCAAATGACAAAATGTACCAAAAAACGTTAGGAGTCGGCAGTGCGGGCGTCCGGCGAGCGCGGGCGCGCGGCAAGCGCACTCGTAGTCGTAATCATCCAAGTGGGTTAAGGTTCCATCAAGGATTTATTGCGGCAAGTCTCCGCTCCAAAACGCCGAGCGTTGGTTACTATGAGCTAACTGCACGCCGGTTCCGCTGCATTTGTCCATTAAAACTTACAACCTTTTGTTAACCCGCCGTTTTTAATGTTCGTTCTCAATTAACGTCGCCGCTCGGTCTGTCACTGTCTGGATGACGAACAAGGGCAATTTTTTTCCCGAAGAGCGCAATTTGAAATACGGTCATTTTCATTCACCTGTCAGCGACAGTTACAACAGCCAGACACAAAGAGTGCCTGGACATCTTTTGTTTAATTAGTGCCGGACAAACAAAAGTAACTTGATCGTTAGGGGCGTCCCTTTGTGCCAGCACTTAGAGAGTGTAACTGTAGGAATAATGAAAACGTCCTTTGAGAGGCTTTTGAAACTATAAGTAGTACAATTGCGCAAAACAAACAGGTTAATAAGTTTCAAAACGATCCAGATGTATTACAAAATTTCAAAAGCGGTAGCACACAAATGTTTAGCAACTGCATGGTCTATTCTTTCGCAACTGGCAACGCAGCGTCCGGACCACTCGATTAATTGTTCCTATCCTACAACATCGAACATTCCAACTCTTTTGTTTCATGCAACAACCATTGTAGTTCACCTAAGGGTACTTAAGTTATAAAATTATTGTAAAACACTTTTAAACTGCTCGGACATATTGTAAATCACAGTACAAAATCACCCTTTCAATTTGAAAAGGTTTATTATTTTAGTCAATGGACAGCTTTTGGTGTTTGCAATTAAACGTACCCTTAGTTATGTGAGAAGTCGACCTCGCATTTAGTAAACTAACTTGGATTTATAACATCTCTCTAAAGCGCTTAGCAATTATTGAGCAAACGGTAGACCTCGAAATTCGCAGGCCTATAAATGGTATTAATAAAGCAAGTCCACCGCTTAATTTGTTCCACTATTTCGCTTCTATTTAGTACTTCTATCCTTTAAGCAATTTTAAATTTTAGTTTGGAAAAAACTTGAATGAATTTAAGTACTTAATGGTATGTATGAGCACATTTAGCAACATCAACGGATGCCACGAAAATGATTGATTATGGAATTTTAAATAAGCATTAGATGCACAAAGGTGCAACAGCAGAGATCGGTGCGCGGGCGGCACCGGCAGATGTGCGCGCACGCATTGTGTCTATAACAAAGGCAGGTAGAAACCTGGAGGACGTTATCGAGCCATGTGCTGCGTGTCACTTTTTCATATCAATATATGTTTTACGTAAAAATCCAAAAAAACCTTTAATCTGACCGAACAGATGGCTGAGCACATGTCGCTACAAAAAATCCGAATGCGAGATTAAAAGGCCATACCTACTACAACTAATGTAATCATGAATAATGTTCGGCCTCGTATATTGCCCACTTTTACGCGGCACTACTCAAAATTTAATTTCGACGCCAATCGCGAACGCTTTGTTTTGCTGCGTAACTATATAATAGTAGTTTATGAAACTGTTGCATAATGAGGGGTATTAAAACATGAGTGTGTGTTTAAAAACCGAGCCGTAGGCGAGGTTTTTAATAGTTTTCACACGAATGTTTTAATACCTAGTTATGTGCAGTTTCATACACTACTTTATCTACACTCATAAATTGGGATTGAACCTACTAAATACCTCTGTTTGCATTTTCCATGACATTAAATCGTGATTCTATTTGTCATATACTTTTCTCGACTTTACTGGTAATAAATTAAGAGTAATTTCCTTCGCCGCATCAAAAATATCGGGCGGAGTAAAATTTTCTTCTCATTCACTGATATCAGACATTTTTAAACAATAATTTAAATAACTCATGAAATTCAGTACAGCAAAACTTGCAAAACGTATGAATGGCGCAAAAACCCAGCACATCACCGCATTAACCGCGCATGCGCTAAGGCTTAGCACGCACTGAGATCTTTATACGCGCGATTTTTTTCAGTCCATTCTGAGACCTATGGAATTGTATAAAGTTGTTCGCATTGCGGTAAAGAAATCGTGCGGAAATAATACAAGAAAGCCGTGTTTTGCCACAGAATCCACCGCACCACGGCGCGAATTTTATTCGCCCGAATATTTTGAGTTCTATGAACAGGTAGAAGGAAACAAAATTGGCGCGAATAAAAATCGCAGTGCGTGGTAAGTCTAAAGCGGGCATTGTCATAAACAATTTAAAATTGGAATCTAATCTTTTTGAAATAGGTACTATAAAATGGCATTTCAAAAAAAAATATTGATGGAAACTCCTCAGTGATTAACTTCTTGGATTTATCCTGTATCGTAATAGAAAAAAAATTGTTTTATAGCATTATTTTGTTAGAGAAATAGTGTTATAATAAGATTCTATGTTTAAATTTCGGTATTGTGTTTATAAAGTATGCCAATATAAACTCGTTTTGAATTTTATAATTCGAATATTACGATATGAGAGTAGATAAAATTAATTACGATGGTTTCCCTTTGTTACAAAAGAGAGAAACGAATTGAATCCCAGTTATCAAAATTAATAACGGCAAAAGCAATTTACTCTGATCGCGTAATATCCTGTCCGGCGCATTTATTGAACTCCGCAGAGTTTTCAATAAAATTGTTTTCCGTGCAAACGTTGGAAGCCATTTAGTCTGGCTGGCATCTGCCGCCGACTCGTACAGACCTCAAAAACAAAAGCTATTTACGAAAATACCAACAGAGGGGAATCTGAATACTATGAAGAAAGGAACGTTCGAAAAAACGGCAAATATTGACCTCGTGGCAGATGTTGAAATCCAAACTTGGAGCTGGTAAGTGCATTTGAATAAACATCGTCTCTCGATAGTAACTAAACTCTGTTGACCTTCCGTTGTATCGAATATCGGGCCGTGTGCATGCATTTCAACAGATAGAGTTGTCATCACATGTCCAAACATACTGTTTATAAAAGTCCATTGTTTCTTTAACACGGTTCTGTTATAGAGCAAAGGTGATAGATACAACGCGTGGCAACAAAGGAATGTTTTACTTGTAATTGCTTTTGTTAATGACTGAGACATCAAGCCACGCTAGAGGCCCGCAAAACCATATATACCACATACGGACCTAGGGTTATAAACCCGAGAAATTGTTGGCTATTAAAAGTCCTCTACGAAATGCCAGATTTACTGTGCTAGTATCTTTTAATTTGAGGCAAACGAATTGCGACCCTGTTTGTTATTTCGTGAGGATCCTTTTGAAATGACAGGTTGGGGAGAACAATAATTCTTGATTCATGTCTGTGCGGAATGCGAATATCGAACACGTGCGTGCAGGTAACTTCTCCTTGCATGTGCAACTCATTGTCTGCTCCAAAAAGGTGTTTTTCTTAGTGTTGAATAGGACGAATCCTTGCACAATAGCCGGTAGTTTTCTGTCGTACCATCATCGATTCAGCGAAGATACGGAACGAATAAATCATGCGTAGGAGAGGAGTATAATGGCTGTATTTGTTTACTGGAACATCTGTTCGCGTTGGATCGTGACGAGGGTATAGAATTGGCAAAGTCGATAAAAAGTCGGCATTGTAACGTCGCTCGGGCAATTATTGTTGGAAGATTAACCCGATACGAACGACAACAATACAATTTGGAACACCTTGACTTTTTTTCTCCTGAATGAACGTCAAGGTACAATCGGCCAAAGCTATATCTTATCACCGTAAGGACTATTTCTGCTTGCAGGGCTCGCTCGCTAAAGTAACGCCGACTTATACTCATCAACCAATAGCATCGCAACATTGGGTGACAGTTTCTCTAGTACCTGTCAGCCCCTTGTTTTTGTAAAAAAAAAAACGGCAAAAAAACAAAGAAGTCATTTGGCTATGGTCGACGCAAAAAGGGCGGACGCAGCTGTGGTCAACTTTTGCACGGGATTTTGTTTTCAAAGTGATCAGATATAGCTTTGGCCCATAGTACCAACTGATCCCGCCGTAAGGTTGGTTACCGGAGCATATTGCGGCACACCGCGACCTCACCACGTTATCTGCCCATGATAACAGATTGCTATGACCTCTAAAATGATTAGGTGTCTCGTTGATAAGGCCGAAGTACAATGACCGTGCCAGAGTCCCAAATATTAACAGCAGTACGGTACAGTACCTACCGTTTCCCAGGGTACTTGAATATTTTTTCATCATTAGGGGAGCGTATGCGCATGAGTTTGATTCTCAAGCACTCTCGACTACCGGATGTAACGGGACCGGAAACGGACTTGAAATAAAATAGAACTGCATAGTTTATACGGCAGATGGCCGACATTGTATCAGAGAGACAAAAGAAAAAGTTAAACGTATTAAAAATAAGTATGCTGTGTCCGGCCACATGGCACAGGTATATTAAGTTAATTATCTTAGTGGCGCAGGCGCAGCTCCGGGGATTTTTAATGGTGTCTAGTTAGACTCGAAATGAATGAGCTGCAATTACGGAGATGCAATTTTTTGACATAAATAAATTATTAGCAATTTTAATGTTGAATACTTTAATAATAAATTATCTTTATAATTAGTTCTGTATGTCTTGTGGTTAGCGAGTCGCTAGTTCGCAACATTGTAAGAATATGCGCAGTTTTGCGACGGACGATATGTTTTGTTTTAATGAAATATCCGCCTTTGATGATATTAATTTAATTACATAAGTCTAATATAATATTCAACTGAAACGTCATCATGATATCCCGATATAAGAATATTATCAAAGAAGTTTAGATATTTTAAGAGAAAACTTGTAGCAAATATGAACGAATATTGCATAAGAACGGTGACATTCATACGCGAAAAAGATCTATATCTTCTATTACGATTTTCCAGTGTGTTGTCACGTAAACACGCTTGCACGCTCGTTAGAAATTAGCATATTTTAATACATTATCGAGAATTAGTCATTATACTAAAATAATACAAGATACACGTACAAGAAACGTTACGATTTAAATTTGAATAGTGTTCGCTCGTTCCTGGTTGGGCGGCGCGGCGCGGCCGAATGGAAGGCGGAAGACTGGCGCTTGCGCAACTGACATTGAATCGGCACTCTTCGGACCGAGGCCACACGCCCGATTTGTGTATATGTAGTTTAACGATCATTTAATCACCGCCTTATCAGAAAATTTTCCTTATTTATTAATAAAGTATGTAAGTACTTATATTAACGCGAATTAGAGGGATGCGTAAGAGGAAAACCGCATTTGGTTCACTATAAACATTTCCATTATATGAAAGATTTCTCGGTAACAGGATGTGTAACAAACACGTTTTGTTTTAACACGGAAATCTTACACGAGAGTATATTATCAGGCGAGCGATACGTTTCGTTTGTTTTCATGTACGTTTTCCGCCATCCTGTTGTTAATTGCAGCCGTGTCGTCACCGCCCCTGTTTACCTCCACGTGATCGATACTACACGGTCTGATGTAAAAAATCTTTGCCAACGCGTCACTCGTAAACAACACAACTTTTCAATGAATGTTGAAATATAGTATGATTCTACGTCATTCAAGCAACGAATTCGCAAGTGTGGGTGCTAATTTCAACAGACAGGCGATGGCAAAGTCACCGTCACGTGTCATTCACCAGCAAGAAGGTGAATTATGTCAATCATGTTATAAATCTGTGGATGAGCTAGCTGATTTATAAGCGAGATGCGTAATTGATATCTCTATTGCTCAATGAGCGGACTGAATTGAAATGGACAATCAGCTATGAACGCGTGCAGCTGAAGAGATGCAGTGAATGTGTAGTGCGTGGCGTCAGTGGCGTGCCGGTGCATCGGAGCCGCATCGCCGTGTCGCAAGCACGGCCGTGTGCGGGGTCCGCGTGTCCTTGGCCACGGCACAGCTAGCACCACGCCGGTACAACGGCGGCCGACGCGACCGTGCGCGACCGCTTCCGTGTACCGCTCACGTCACAACACTCACACAACAAACACTATCGGAACCCATACAATTACGCATCTAATCGATAGCACGCGCCGGAATTATTAGGTGCGTCACTTCACTACCAGTATCCCACTCGCGGGGGTAATTCTCCCGCTCTGACGTCAATGCTACGTAGCCTTCGTAGCGGTTGCTACGGGTCACGTGGTACGGCCTATAAAGCCCCCGCACAACCCTCGCGTGGGAAGGTCGCTGCTTCAAAAATGGAGCCGAATAACTGGGTGGACGCTCACGTTTCTCCTAGATTGGATGAATTTTATACTGCTTCGTTTTGTATATAAATTGTATATTAACCCCTAAAGTATCTGCTTACGTAAATACGACTATTATTCTGCGATAATCGGCGGAGAAATTAATTTAGTTACGCACAGGACTTGTTCGTACGACATTCAAGTTGATTAAGTACTTAGTAGGTACATGAAAGGTTTGACACAATCTGTCGCGAGGCAAGCGAGTTCATCGTGTAAGCTCGAGAAAGGGTTAATCGGTGCACGTGTACTTATCACATCGCAGTTCGTTCTAGTTATATTGATTACGTCGCAAATGTGCGGGGACTCGGTAACTGCGCAAATTCTCGTGAAATCTGTACAAACATATCGATTGTACAAAGAAACACAAGAGTGGGTATACAATAATGTCGCTAATGACGCCAGTGTTATTGTCGTACATTTATAGTTTATATACGACGATGACTTCACGTCGATACGGGATCATCACACTGACAATGTCACGACCCGCCCCGGCGATCGATGTAAATTACACTTTAATATTTATGATATTAAGATTCCAAATCGCTTTGTGATAGCTCGCGCGTGTACGTGAAGCGGTCAATTGTTTTTTTTATATATCGGTTTTGTGTCTTTCTCTTAATTATTTTTTGGTAGTAAATTAATTTGCTTAACCTCGCGATAACAGAGGTCTGCTAACGAAAATATCGCAAACAATAATTGATTTGGCATTGTACATTCAATATGCATGTGCAATTACAATTGATTGTATGTGTCAATAAAAATCAAGTTCCATATTGTCAAGCGACAATCAAATGCAAATTCTGAAGTTACGTCAGTTCAAAAATCACAGTATTGTTTGTCGCTTTCGGTTACACAACTAGTGACCGCGAACGGAGGTCGGATCCGTTCGGTTCTCATATTTATTGTACGTATTCTTCAATCTCGAACGCCGCGCGGCGAGGCCAGAACCACGAAAAGAGTTCCGTTTCGCAACGCAACTCATTCCAATGTCATTGTAACCGTTCCTGATGATAACTGAACGTCAATAGTCGGATACACGTACAAGTAATAAGACCTCCAAAGGCTTCAACACAGTTTTAGCCTACCTTGTTCGTTATCAAATCTCATTAAGCTTATCATTGGGTAGGTAAGTATTTTTTTCTTGGTCAAAGTAATGAGCACATTATTGCATTGGTGTGTGAACAAAACGTGTTTTGTTGTATTTATAAATAAATAAACTGTCAATGTCAAGAGTGTCGCAATTGCAAACAAAAGTTATGAGGTTGAGTTAGCGGTTCGCTAACAACCCTAAACGTGCTTGCTTACGTCAAATCGACCGAAAAAAGCTTCATGACGTAGGAAAATCAGGTAAATTTTACGTAGATCCCGAGACCTTAAAAACACGAAAAGTTGGCAGTTTATTTTTTTCGTTTATTTTCGTCACGTGAATGGATTTTGGCAACTTTGTGCTCGGCTAGGTGTTGTAACTTCGCCTGGCTGTGTGTGCAACGCTTGCGCTTGCGTCATTTCCTCTTGTTGACCGTGAACCGAGTTACGTCAGCGGCAGAGTTTCGGAACGAGATTAGGATGCTCCTACACTTGGTATCTAGAGAACGATCGCCCCGGACGCTCCCACAACACTTTTTATAATTAGAACCGATGAACACGAACATACAATCATTCAATTCGATATTTTAGTAGGGGAATTCTGGCTTCGTATTTAACACATTAAGGTTACAATGACACGTCTTCTTAGTAACAAGATAAACGTACAAGTAAATGGCAGTGTTTAGGAGAATTTGTGAGTGACATCATGCAAGTCTAATCAACTACCACATTAGTTGTTTATTTAGGCGACTACAATTAGCATGCTACTGGAGCTGTGTAACGATAAATAAAGGAAGTTTTTGTAACGAATTTATATCAATAAGGAAAACGCGTAATAACAGAAGCCGTGCCAAAAGGAAAATAGATTTGTTTACACAAGATCTTACCAGAGTTTTCGTATAAAAATAGACATTGAGGTGTAACAAAAAATACTTTCTTACATTTAGATGGATCAATGAAATGTGACGGTGGTTCTAATTTAACCAATGAGGCTACAGCTAAAACGGTAATTTAACATTATGAAGTCGAGGTTAATGTATCAAAAAATCGTGCCAGTGCAGCTAAACAGGAAGCCTGTAGGACAGACGCCCGTGACCGGCAAGCTAATACCCATAATGACTATTGTTTTAAAACACATCGTACTTTAAATATACTTGCATCGAACAGACAGCAGAACCTACTTGCAGCAGTTATTTGAGTGAACAGAATAATTAAAGATAACAAAAACGAATAAACAAGCGCGCATCCCGACGAACGGCAAGTATTTTTAGTGGGACTAGTGGGAGACGCATCACTGCAGATTGAGGGTTAATCGTAATTCTGGCCAGCGTCAGACCGGTTTCTTACTTTTTATTCAGACGCTCCTCGCATCGTACGATTCGCAAGGTAAACGCTCCGAACGCAGAAATAAGCAAACGTATAAATCACAAAGCTATCAAGTTGTTCACCGGTAAACATGGCAACGGAAAGGTTGTGAACTTACAAATAACTCTGGATTATTTTTGGAAGGCGTGGGTTTCTGTTTACGCGAAGGTCGATTTTTTGTAAGGACATAATATTCCTGTGTATCTCTGTGTATGTTTGTCTCTTCGCCCCCGCTTTTAAATATTTTGCGCACGTTCACTATGTAGGCGGCAAATGAATGATACTGGATTAAAAATAAGGAGCATCCAAATTGCTGACGCCTCCGTTTTTAGTTTAATAGAACGGACGATATTTTATTTTAGTAAGTTCGTCGTAAACGTGTTTGTTTCACCGTCCACACGAGCCAGCCCACGCGCTGTAGAATCAAAATGTGTTTGACAAAAACAAAAACACAAAAATACTGGCAGCTACCGCACAGCGCACCACAAGTCTGATGGCTCGCTAAATTGAGTGTCGTCTGCAGAATATCGAAAGTTGTTGAACTTTGAAGCGAAACAGGAAAACGCTGACAGTAAGGGGCAAGAACATCTCTGAAGATTTACGATATTATTGGAGCGGTAGCCGGGGTCAGTCGCCTGCAGCACACTTCAGCAGGAACTCGTATGGAACTAGTATGTTTTTTTCCACTTCCAAGTAACTTATGTTCGCTTTCTCTCGATCACCGTTTAATATTTTTATTATTGCTGACTCGTTTCCTTTGCATGCAAAAGTAGGCCCCGGTGCTCGAACCATGTCTCGGTGTTGTTTTTATTTTTGTTCGTGCGTTGGCGAGTGTAAATGGACTCCGGCAATTAATGCACCTTCAGGTTTTGTATGTTTTTGTAGCACAACTCGATGTTATGCATTTGCCAGAAGAATAGCAAACTTGAATGTATGTATATTATTAGAGCACGTATACACGTCTCAACCTCTACTCAGAATTTATAAATAGACTTTGTTTTAACTTCCAACTCAGTTCGTACATAAATCTCTACAAACACGTCTAAAATTATCACCAATTTACAAAGGCCTTAATAGGTATGTTCAACTATTTATAAAAAGGTATCCATGGTGTTTATATTTAGGAGCCATTTTAGGGTACGTATATTTAGCTGCGTAGGGTGCGAGGCTAGTGACCCGATAGAAATTTCCTATGATTCATCCCTGCACCCTCCATTGCTTTGTTACCCTTATATTTTTAACTTCCCTCTTAGATGACGTCACCGAGTGCACCACTGTTTTGTGTGGAATTCATCATCGCTCTGTCACGTCTGATTCATTGCTATACTGAGATTTTTATATTATGAAGATGATGACGAAGTCAGAAAGTATTTTTAAATTCCACATCCATTGTGTATTAGAAATAGGTAAAGTGCAGTATCGAGGCTTATTCTTGAATTGAACAGGTTCACCGAACTCATTGCCGTTTCAAACCGATAACATGTTATCGGCAAGAAAGACGCTTTTGTCGAACACAGGCATTAATTGTCTGTATCGGTTAAATACAAAATCGATTTGGCAAAGCCCGTCATTCTCGAATTGTGACGATTGGATAAAACGCTGCGGTTATAACAATAGCGTGTCGGTGATGGTTGTATCTGTGTTGTTTACGCTGGATGATTTCGGCGGTCAGCGACCTTCGCGACGCGGATGCGTCCGCGGATAGCGACGGTGGCTGCTACGCGACGCCTCCGAAACGACGTAACGCACGCCCCGAGCAGGTTTTTTAAATGAAAACGGCAATAATAAAACTGCAGAGTTGAATAAAATCCCCGCGTTGGAGCAACAGTGGCTTACAGTGTTGCTACCTCGTTAAAAACTAATCTCAACTCGTATGGAACGGGACGGAACGACAGAAAATGGAAATACAGGCCGGCGCGTGTGTCGACGACCAGTGATTCCACCTTCGACATAGCTCGGTTCTCCCTGACCGGCCAAGTGAGACGGTATTCAAGAGAGGGCGCAATAATACTGTCTCGTCCCTATTTAATTGCTGGCACGTGCATATTTTTTGCCTGTAGTGCGAAGTGAATGCACCGATCTCTTGCAGGGAGCGGTCGCGTGCGCCCGACCACCGTGGAACTTTTTGCAGAGTTTTAAATGGCCGTGCCTTATGCTCCCGACTGAGAAGGTTAAGCCAGTTCAAGTTGCCTTTATCCGGCGTTCACGTCTCTTGCTGGAGTCACGACTGCTATGAGTCATCCGGTGATATCATGACATGACAACACCGTTGTTTTCCATGAGCTATGTGGAAGGCGAGCTAGATCACCAGCAGAAATGGAACGCCATTTTTGTTAAATATAATTAAGAACAAGGTGTTTGGCCGGAAACGGCACTTGAAATGGGATGTTGTAGAGCTGGTCAATGTCAAATTAATTTGCATTGTCCTTGACATTGAACGATGCTATTTTGCATGACTATGACGGTTTTTGTTCTTGTGCAGAAACTGTGTAGGTAAAGACGTAGAGCTCGAGGTTATTTTAATGAATTGTGTTTTGTGAAGTGGCACAATGTTATTTTTAAATATAGGTTGTGCAGATGTAGGCAAACGGAGCGTGTCACAACACACGGGCGTCGTATCGGCGGATAAGTGCGCGGTTACGCAAATCCGCAGATATGTCGGCGCTGCGCGGGCGCGCCGCTTGCACAAGGTTTCGCAGACCTTTGTTTTACGCAACCGGATCGATTTAATAGCTAGTCGTGCGTTTTCTCAGCTGTGTACCCGATAGCAAAATTAACGACGCCGAATTGAGAAATTGTACAAAATTATTCTAATAGCGACAAAAGGATAAAGTCGAGATTGACAAAGAAATTGTAACAATAACTGGGAAGGAAGAGCGGGTTTCCGCCCTTTAGATTACAATAAACCTGTTGTGTATGTGCCCCCGGCTTAGCAAGGTGTACATCAACAGATCCATCGTCGCTTTGAATTCTACTGACAATCCGATTTACTTTTGTATGGATGACACCTATGTCCGGTAATTCATTATTGAGGACGTCGCTTACACATTATGTTCTGTCCCGCGACCAAGTAAAGGCGACTTTAGCTTGAGAGCATTGTACTATCGCCTGCGTCCGGTAGCCGCATCCGGTGTTTTCGTACCACCAAAAAAGGTGCGAACACGCGTTATTTATAACCATGACGAATGCTTGCGTCGTCCTCGCCATTCATTTATTTACAGAATGAGGGAAAAGTGTAGGCGTAACTCGAAAGCATTCCGGGTTATTTCACGGTTGAAATGGCAGTCGGAGGAGCAACCAAAGAAATCCGAGCGGGAATATCTTGCTCATTCAAGGTGAGCGATGAGTCACTTTCATAAGACTCGATGTGGCATCAGAGTTTTTGAAACGCAGCACTCCTAGAGGCATCGGTTCCGCACGAGCGCGAGCGGTGCGGCGCGGCGTCGGCGGCGGACGCGACATTGGCACAGTTGCGCGCGACCTCACCGCGCCGCGCTAGTCGCGAGCGAGGCCGCGAATAAACGCCCCAAAACAAGAACCAACACTGCGCTTGAATTCCGGCACGCCTGAATCACGCCGTACAAATTAGCACTAGATGCGCGCTCGTTGATCTAACACGAGCGGCCAGCGGCCACACCCGCGCGAAAAATACCAGCAGCGGATGCCAACTACGCAGTTCACACTTAACGAAATAAAAGGTCCATTACACAAAACAGACAATAATGGCAAAATACAACTGCACCGAAAGTTATACAACTAGCGAAACTGACGTATGGTTATATTGCCGAGCGCCCAATATTATGCAAATACATCGCTGTAATGTGGAGGTCTCTTGCACCACGAGGCTTTAGCAACTTAGTTTCAAAACGTTTTCAAAATAGTCGGCGTAGGCGCGCAGGTACAGCGGCGCTTATCGACCGCTGCTGAGATATCGGCAACTACCTCGAGGCGTTATTTGGGTTATCGTGTTGCACATCTTTTTTTTTTTGAAATTATAGAGCGGTTGCGTGTCGGTTCAGTAATCACTCGAATCGGTCGCAAATTAGTTACAGATTTGGTAGGAAATGTTGAGGCAGTGGCCGGGCTGGCACGCCGCATGCGACGCGGCGGCGTCTGCCGGGTGGCGAGGCGGCAGTCTATCGCGGACCAATTTGGCACATCCGCTGGCGAGCCGGCTCAGCCCACACCGTAAATATCCCGTCCCGTTAAACACGACAGACGTGCGAATACACCATCCAGATATATTCGTGGCGAAACAAGAGTCGACTTCCATTTTCCAGTGCATCCCGTTGGTAAAATAAAAATCATGCGGGGGTAGTTTAAAAAACTTGTTTCTATGTGGATTTATACCAGCAGATGAAATATGAAGTTGCGTAATCGAATGCCGTTGGATCGTCGTCATTGTTTGCAATACATTCGATCCATCTTTCGAGCACCGTGTTACGCAAAAACCTGGGTTGTGTTACCTGGTGGAATCATTCGACGAAGTTATTATTTTGGCGTTGGTGGGCGGGATGCACCCGAACAATAAGCCTGGGACAATTTTTGTACCTGAACTTATTTACAAAGGACCGAGACTACTTTGGCGGACGAAAAATGGGCTCCGGCCTGTCTGGTACGTTATGAGATTTAGCTAATACCTCTACAACAAACTTGCGAAGCAAATTAGATTTTTAAAGACACCATGCGGACAGCGGACAAAGGGTATTTTTGTCACGCGAATGTGTTTCCGCCTTGTTACATCCTGTCGGCAATGCCGAAATTAAGAATGCATTATTCGTATATTGATAGTTTACAGTCAAACATCCGGCTTTCTGTCGTCAGCTCCGTGACGTCACCGGCAAGGTGATTTATACATTTAGTCGTTAGTGTTCTGTTGTTGTGATGGACATAAGACATCCTTCCAGGAAGTATAGTATTAATTATTTTTCGTCATAATAAATTGACGTGTGTGACGTAGTGCGCCCGTGTTGTCGTAGGGCATGAGGATCTCTACCTGCGTTATCGCGCGACCTCGTTTTCCTCCCCAAGGCCTGCGCCCGGATACACCGGCCCGAGATTTCTCTTGATAGTTTCTAGTTACACACGAACTTCTCATTTGTTATCCATTGTAACACTTGATATCAGAGAAAGCTGAATCCGCCCCCTGCAGCTGTGATCTATTTTAAGTACAAGTAAGGAAATCATTCTATCGGGACTGCATTTTCGCCTCTTGAAGTCTTGATATTTGTATGTATCGCTGTTGTTTTCATGTTGAGATTCCATTAAAAATTATTACTCTTTTTAAAACTTCGTAATTTTCATCTCAAAGTGGACCAGATAGAAATCTGTTCTCATCTCAAAGGACAAGAAAAACTACGGGCGAGTGTTGAGAAAATCCACTTCAAAGCGTCAAAGAGAGTGCGGAATCAATATTAATGTTCTTGTTTACCTTTGAGACGGGACGACGCCGACGGCGGTATCGCGGGATGTTGATCGTGGCGTCCCGCCGGATGACTCGAATTTATAATCAGGGGTGAGACGTGAGAACGGAGGTAGAAGGGCGGGACACTTGCTCAAGTAGCACCTTCACCGATACACCATTCTCACGATTGCGAACAACAGCTGGGTAGCTGACGCGACATGTGCAATCATTAGAATTTATTAGGGCTGGACAAGGTCAGCTCACAGCTGCCCCTTTATGTTAATCGGGGTTTGTTTAACCATCTGAATAATCTGATACATTAACTCTGTATAAAAGATGTCCAATGGGAAAAGGTGGCACACATGGTCATTAACTAAACGAATACCTCGGGTCACGGATTGCTAATACAGCTGTCTACCTGCTTGACCTACCCGCAAAGGTCCGTTATCATTAAGTAGAACAAAAAGCGATATTTCCGCTCCGAAACCGGCACATGGCAAAACTGGAAACACATCTGCAATATCCTGCTTAATTTATATTAACGGTCAGACAAAACAGACGCCAGCGAGCAAGCGCGTCCCGTTTACTCAATATTAGAGTCTTTTGTACACGCCATGTCCAGCGGACATTATTGACGCTATTGCAAATTTACCATTCAATGAGGTCTCCCTAAATTTTTGTTTGAACTAGAATACATTTCAGAATCAGACGGTCGGTGCGGTAGAAAGTTTATCTTTACTGTTTAGAGGTTCTGTGTAATAACCAAAAGGAAAACATTCCGGCTTTGAGAGGCAAGTTCGGTAAAGGCTTCGCAGCGTACTCTGCTATTACGTAAAGGGTAAAGCAAAAGTTTTTACATTAGAGGTACGGTCGCGGTGCTTCCGTTCCGCATCGCGAACGAACGCTTTTGACAACACTCGCTTTGATGAAAAGAGTATTAAATTTTACCTTTTCCACTGTCTGTCTGTCCACTCAAAGCGGACTGAATTAATACTGTTGCGCAAATACGCAGATGCGAGTTCGTTTTACTCGCGTTTGTACCGTATATTGCGTTTCGAACATGTCTGCGGCTGGGCGGTCATGTCAAAGGCATATTCGGATTCGCAATGTCACTAGGGACGAGTACCTACAAAAGGTCAAAGAAACCATCATAGCGAAGTTTCAAGTTCGGGTGGGCGTACTGAATATTGTCTCGGAGAGGACGAGAAATATAATCCAAACACAAAAGGTTGACTGTTGCCCTCATCGTGGGAGGACGGTCCGATAGAATTATAACTACAATAGGCGAGATCCTGACTTACAGTGGCTTTATAACTTTTTTGATATTTTTTTTATTAGCCTTAAAATTTTATCTGATCAAAATAAAGAATCAAATTAATGAATCTTATTAAACGGCCAAAGAGCAAGGGTCGGAATACGGGCAGGTGAATAGAATTCATTTGAAATCTCAAAGGAATGTGTGGTCGTTAAAATTACATGTTAAGGGGTGCATAAAAATTATTTCTTCTTCTAGGGAGTTTCTCAGGATCACCTGATCGCATAAGGGCAGGTACCCGTATGACGATTCACAACATAGGGGTGCGGAGGGGTTGTGTTGCACACGTAAGCGCGGCGCGGGCGGTGCGCAAGCGCATTGCCGCGGACCCTTGACCCGATTGCGGCGCGCGCAGTATTGTACGCAGCAATGACACCGTTCGCCTTGAGCCGCTAGCATTGCCGGAGATATTCGCAACAATGGAGGCCAGATAGCATTTCAAAAGTTTGAAAATCCGCTGGTTCCTACCGGCCGACGCGAGACCGGCGTAATTAATAAACGCGTTGAGTAATCCTATTGTACGATTGTCCTTTTATAATATTCACCTTTTTAATAGTCGTGAGTAAACCTCTAACTGGTGTTGTTATTCATACTTCGAATGATTAAGCTTAGAAGGGAACTGTCCGATATCTTACAAGTAGATGCGTGTTTGGCGCCAGTGGCGCAACGTGCCTGCAATATCTACTTCATTTTTATCGAGTACGACAACTAACATTTTCTAGAGCGCATGTGAATCGTCATAATGAACGACTTGATAACACTAATATTAACATTATAAGCGGGATATTTACCACGTTTACTGTTTGTAGCGAGTTTCCGATATTTCGGTGCTGTTGCAAGCACCATGATCACGGATAAACTGAAGTCATTGCGGGTGGGTGTTTATGAGGAGACAAAACGGTCTACCTTGTTCGTTTCTTGCACTCACAACTCGATTCTGTTCGCGACACACGAAACTCACTGTGTCCGCTCGCGAACTTTTTACGGCACTTTTTCGGGGTTTACACAGCTGGACCACTGGATTCCAAGCTCTCGACAGTTGAAACCCATCCAACTCCCGGTTGAAATTTTTATATTTGGAAATTTCGATAGCTTCCCTCACCAGTCTAGGGATATATTGGCGTTCTGTCGAAATGACCTGAGGGTTATGTAACTCAACGACTTGATAACAGTTTGTAGCAGTAGCACAAGGCGATTGACTCACGGAGGAAACGACTCTGTACTTAAAATACAAAGAGCATTTCCGTTTCCTTCCGACCTTTTTATTAACTCATCTGTTTTCTCACGAACGATCACTATAGTGGGCGTCAGCAGTAAAAAAAATACCGAGGAAGTTATCTAACGATCAATTGAAGCGGCTCGATCGTCGCCGGATATCAGTTGCTAACGAACTGCTGCTTTAAGACATTTAGCGACAATAAGCTCTGACTTAGTAACCGATTCGGGCGCACATCAATACAGAATATAAATTTTCCTACCAGAAGGTTGAAATACACAGCAAAATAAAAAGAAGACTCACCTTTGAGGATCGGCGAAGACAAATTTTCTCAGCTTAAGATCCCGCAAAACGATTCCCTGTTCGTGACATGCGGCCACTGTTTCTGCCATTTGTCTGAACAGTCTCCGGGCTTCGTGTTCCCTTAGCCGTTTTCTCGCCCTCACGTATGAGTGGAGGTCTGAGTGCGACCGGGGGAATATAAGGTACACCCTCTTATCACCGACTAGGACTTCGTGTATGGGATTGACGTGCGGGTGGCCATCAAGCCGATAGTGCGCTTGGAGTAAGCTGCTGCAGTCTCGTGACACCACCTAGAGGAAAATATTAAAATTAACACTCCGATTCCACAAACGAATTTTGTGAAACATAATGAAGTAGATATGGTGCCGTGCTGGCGTAACCGTTATCGACGGTATTGATTCGAAGGTGCTTTCCGGGAAAATTTACATGTTTCCTCTAAATCCGGCCGGTTCCATGCATTATTCAATTAGTGACGTAGTGTTATTGGGGTTTATCGTTGACCTAGTTTTTCCTCGCGTGTCACTACTGTATCGTGTATCATTTTCAATATCTACCAAAATCTAAATTCAGTTATCTGTTTGTTTAAAATGAACGTCGTTACAAAACATAACAGATCCTTTATTTTTTTAATTGTGTAGATCAAATGCCCGTCCATGTTTGTACATTCAAAAGGGGTCCTATTTCAAAGCGGGCATGATTTAAAAGGGCTTAGTCTAATGTGAATAACGAGGTTGAAACATTTAGTGAATAGAGGCAAGCTAACCCTTTGCAAATCTAGCCCGTGCGACATCAAACAGAATTCTTGGGTGACGACAAAGTAGAAATCAAACGAAACAGACAAGATAATTGTTGCAATACATTTTTCAATAGTGAATAGGCAAGAGTTGTCGGCAACGGCAACGCTAAGCTTTCTAGAACCGCTAGCGGGTCGGCTACATGGAATTGTACAGTTATTTTTAAATGAGGGATTGCTCGGATCCGTGTGTGCTTGTGTGCACACACATCGACCACCAAATGTCAACGACATTGTGAACGCAAATTCCAAATCTGATTTCCCGACTCACGAATGATGAATCACGTCGCGTGCGTCAAGCCATTTCTTTTTTCACTGTTACTGTAAATAGTTTGTTGGTTATTTCGGCGCCGACACCCTAGACACAACGTCGCGTTTTTTCCGGTTTCTATTAATGCTGGGCGTTGTACGAAAATAATAAATGACCCATTTGCGGACGTGCCTTCGAAAACATGAGGTGTTGATAAGAATTCGCAATGTTGACAGAACACTTGATAATATTTGACATCGAACGTATTTTACGGGAGCTAACCTACTTAGTTGTTATCAATATTTGTATAATCACAAGGTATGTATATCTATTGCAAAATATTTGTAGAGCGTACTCGACTACGATGTAGCCGCAATTCGGGTTTGAGTCTCGCATTAGCGATAACCTAGCTCTAAATTACAATGGCAAAGTACTTCATACGCAAAATAGGAATACATAGACAAATTTCCTGTTCTATTGTATCAATTTAAATCAAGTTGTTTATGTCTATGGAGCATAACAAATTCGCAAGCCTTCATCCGTTCTAGGCTAAATTACAATAGCAGATTACCGTATAGTCTACGGCGGCTGTTTCGATTGTTTGCAGATTGATTGCAGTAAGCAACGATATGACTACATTCTCGGGGTTACAGCGTATGTCAGGCCATGTTTGATAAACTCGTTTTAATAGACCTGTTAAAGAAGCAATGGATAAGCGCGTGGCTGTAAACGCCGCTAGTACTGTTGTTACGTGGAGGGGGAAAAGAGGGGGGCCCTAGCCTCGCTATGACATTCGGCGATCGGTGCGTTATCAAATCGTCTATTTCACAATGTCAATGAGAAGGTCAAGCCTATTTTCGACTCGACCTGGTGCGATCACATGTGACGCTACCAGTTCGAGCAGTCTGGTTCGGTTAATATGGATGGTAATTTACTTTTTAATAAAACAAATACAGTGAGACGGTATCACACATGATGAATGTGAAACATAAACGTGTCGGCAATATTATAGTCGGTGTTGTAAATACGGTCGGCGTTTAGCAACGATAACGTTGCTTCATTCTAACCTTGCCAAGTTCTCACGAGGGAAGTGCCTATTCTGTGCCTTGACAATACCCGTATAGGCCTTTGTTAGTACTCCTATGTATCATGGAATTGCCTAAATTTAGTAGACAGAAGCTTAAGACTTGAAATACGTTGGAAATAACGAGTTTACAAACGAGTTTCCATGGCCTGCTTCATGATTCACAAAAGCCAATAAGGATAAGGTTTTAAAACGTTAAAATTAATAGGTATGTTATGAATGTTAGCCTCGCCTTCTGATAGTTTGCATACAAGGTCCGCGATACCTAGTGTAGTGCAACAATTAACGTGTTGTTAGCGTTATAATTGCCGTTATTGTTAGGTTATCGATTGCGAAAGGCGACACATGACATTGTAAAAACGGCGATGGCTGTGGCCTACAAGTGCGATCGAGCAGCGAGGGGCCATGACATATAAAGTTTGACATCGGCGTTGAACAAGATGCTATGAACAATGCACGCGAGACTCATGAAAAAACTAGATACTATTGAAAGTTAATTATCGAATTATTTACTCAATACCGAGCCATTAGTTTCTTACAAGGAGTGATTAAGAAATACCTACATGTTTGAGATTCAAATGATCTCTTCTCGGGGTGATATTATCTACATTTATTTTTATTAATAACGAAGGCTAATGTTTTTCGATACACGTGACGAAATAAATTGCTAAATAGAACTGGCTGTCAGAAGTCAGTAATGGTTAATTTTGGTAAAGTTTAATAATTTCATTGAAGGGACACGACATGTGGGCACATTATTGAGTATTCGCCTTATCTCTACATGGGGTCCAATCCCGTGGGATAGTGAGAACCCTTTACAAAATATTTTGCTAAATATCGCCATTGTAATTATACCAATAATGGTGTTTTGAGTTTGTTATTTGTATTATTCAATTACAAGTTTAACAGATGTTTGATCTAGCGTTTCTAGCGAACAAAGGGAGCTGATGTAGGTGGAACTTAACCAATTGACTAGTTAATTAGATGTGTGTACTAGGTCGAACTACAACAAGAGATTACGCACTATATATCAATCAAACAAAGCCACGCAATGGCTGTTGAAACCCGACACAATTTCGACACGGCTTACGCATCCTAGCCTAGCTGCGTCGCGAGAAATAAAGATTGTTCTCTTTGGCAATTGGAATTTTGAAAAAAAAAAAAAAAAACTACATGCGAAAAGACTAATGAGTTCGAAATTTGATTGCCAACTTTTTTATTTAGACTTTGTTTGCATCATTAAAATACTGAACGAATGAAAACATAAATAGATTCAAAGTGAATATCAACTTAGCTGCCATATTTGCATAAACTTTTGCAAGTTCGTTCGATAAAGTTGTTGGACCCGAGAGCCAAGTTGATAGCTAGGTGCTATAGGTATTTATAGCGCAAGTTTACTGTGGCAAACAAACTCGATCTCTTCTACAACATGTCGGTGCATGTATAGCTAGGTATATGCTATAACTCGTCGTGGTTCCGGGAGTCATTGTACTTACGTCAGTATCTAACTTAAGTCTAGAACAGTTTTAATGAAGTCTATATAACTTGAGTCAGATTAGATAAGTACTCACCTTGCACACATACTCCTCTTGCGTTCGCACGTCCACACACCGACATAGCGAGGAGCCCTCAACTTGTTCCAGTAGGAGATATTTTTCAGCGACTAGCGCAGCTTGGAACTGGTGTTGGGGAGGCGCCGGGCTGGACGGCGCCGGGGGACTGGCTGGCGAGGGGGCCGCCGTCAGCCGGTCCGTCAGCACCGGCGACTGCGCCCTCTCGTCCGCCTTGCTGTCCTCCTCGCTGGCCGGCACCGGCACGGTCACGGCAGGCTTGCTCAGGCGCAGCGGCCACAGCAATGATGGTGATCCGGGTTCCATCACTAACACTAATTATCACTGTCACGTTACACTAATGTTCACAAACACACACAAACACTTATTAACGATGAAGGAACTACGATGAGATGAACATGATCTGCAACAAAACGAAAACCACCTATTAGCAATATCCCGTTTGTGACACTCGCAAATTCACTGCACCGACGATGTTACAAAATTTGAAACAAAACGAGACAATCGACACGATTTAGTAACGTTATTTAGTAAGGGGAAATTACGAATAAAGTACGAACCTTGAAATGATTCGCCCTGAGTGGATATCGTACCAAAATTTGACTGTCCGTGGTCACGAACAAGTCGCTTTATTGTGTGAGGAATTACAGGAAGTATATTCAAGTAATTCATGCACTGATAGACGGCCAATATTTTGGGCCGGTGTCCGCTCGGGTTGTTGTGAAACTAAACGAACACACGTCCTATTCTCACTAACGCCATTGCGAGACTGACGACGACGCTCGCCGCGAAGCCTCGGACCGGCAACCGATCCAACGTCCAATGTCGACACACCGTCAGCTTGCGTAGTACGCTACAATACGCCATGCGTTAGAGAGACGGAGCTGTAACTGTATGTCTGTCTCTTTCTATAATACCGCACAAGCACTTCAAAGAAAAGGAAAGACTGTGACCATTCATTTACTACGTTTGGCAATGCAATCGCAAACGTTTGTTTCAATATTTTTCACAAGAGCCAGGTAATATTATTTCACATTTACCTTCAAGTTTTAATTAAATTAATAAATGATACCTACGTTATAATTCAACAATATTATGTTGATGACAAATTAAGAATGTTTTTATTTTTACAAAAGCTATTAGTTAATCTTTGATTGCGGTAGCGCCAGACATTTTTGTTAGTAATTGATGAATTGATGAGTTCACATTTTGGACGAGTAGGTAAGCTGAATAACAAAGGTGATATTTGACTTCTTATGAGTTCAGAGTTAAACGTGATCGAAATCATGTTCGTTTCCTTATGTTTTTCAGCGGAGTATTTCATCATTTTCAGTACTTAAACGTTTCGAATTACGATCTATTTGTTGAGTATGTAGTACCATTGTACCTGCATGTGGGTTGATAATGTAGTGTTTGTGTCATGACTTCATACGAGTCTTGTATCGATCGGCATCAGATATCTCTCAAGTTCCCGCGGTCTGCTGCGCTGGTCAGACAGCCACTGAAGTGTAGTGTTGTGTAACCAAACTTTGTCCTTTAGGTATCTTAAATTACACGCGTTGTCTTTGGCAAGGCGATAGATAATTAATTTGACACCTATTTGCTGGTTCAAAGAGGCAGCAGAATAATTTTGGGGTGGCCGCGTAAAATTTACCAAGTAAAATGTGGGTTAGGTCCACTTACGCCAAAAACTTAACTCAGAATTAGTTGCTAATACGAAGTTAATTAATTTATTTACTAAGTATCAGTGGTAATTTTATTAACTTAATAAAATATAGGTAAGGAAAATAAAATTGAATATTCTAAAAAAAAACTAAACTTTGAACAGGGTGTCTCACAAAAAAACACCCTTTGTAGATGGATAAAAATTAACAAATATATTTGTTAAACTGAAGACATGGAAAAATTACTTCGTCCTTCGCGGTTCTGGCACTCTTCAAAACGATCTCTAACATTCATGAAAACGCGGTTTCATGAAAAAAGAAAGAAAAACTGTTTCACAAAAAAATAAACCGTTGTTTTGCACTTTTTTGTGTTTTGCTTTTGACGCCAGTTTATTTTTTTGTGAAAACGTTTTTATTTCTCTCTTTTTGGTACCTGTGTACCTTGTTTGATAAAACGTAATTTTAATGACTTATTTTAATTAATTTATGATTACCTATTGCAAATTGTATATAGACGAGTCATAGTACCTACTCTAGAAGTAATTTTATATTAAGTAGATTCGAATGCCGGTTTCGAACTACGCAGTAGTAGTAGGAACCTACATGTCAACACCCGTAATTAAATGAAATATTGGTTGGTTAAAAATCAGTCTGTGATTCAACTATAACGTAAGATTGGCTCATATAGTATTTTATCACAATTTCATGCAAAGTAGGTCGCAATTTACACGTAACTAATTCTCAAGGCTATTTTAGAATAGGTAACACTATACTTAGACATTTTTTTTTAAATACCATAGAGTTAGTCGCAAATCGTAAACTGTATTAAAAATCGTATTCTGTAAAGATGCTGGCAGTTTATAATTCTATTTTTAGCCCTTGCTTAAAAAATAAAACTTCTTACCTATCGAGATACGGGCGCAATCAATCATTCGACTGTGCCTTTGTTATCAAAACATTGTTCTTTATACCACGTCGACCTTTTAATTTCTTATTATTACTCATAAATCGTAGGTATTACCTTATAGTGGTGAAATAAGTCCTGGAAAACAGAAAATTACTATATACGTCATATTTATTTACATTTTAAAGTCATGTTTATTTCTCACGACACGGAAGTCAAATAATAATAACTACCGTAGATGAAGTAATATTATTAGATGTTATAAAAAATCGAATAAATATGTTGAAATTATGCTAAAATTAAACAGGTTCTAACAAGTCTTTTTTGGTAGGTATTATTAAACCAAAAACGAAGAATTATTGCGAAATACACTTTTTCTTGCGCAAGAATACGTCATGATTATGACGAGGATAGACGATGATGATCAATCCTTTGTCATCGTCCTTGCATTTAAGACAGCTGTTGTGAAAAACCAGCCAAGAAGCATGGAATTAGTATATAACTACTCCAAGACTAATAAAAAAATTATACTCTATCTATAATTCTATAGCCAAGAAAATGCAATGTTTCGCGCCACCATCGGTTGCTTAGCAACGCCGCTTACGCTGCGATTGTTTGTTTATTTATTCTGACCTCGGTCTTACTTGAGAGCACCTTTGGCTGATTTTTCTTAGAAGATAGGTCAGAAGTGTTATTCACCGCGTACAATAAACTATTAACTTTATGAAAAGGTTACGAGGTTCAATAACATCACATCAGAAGGGACCTCGGACACAGACGTAAGTACATACCTACCAAAAGAAATAGGAGTCATCAGTATTCTATTACAAAGAAACAAGCAATTTGTTTTTATTTTAATAATAATATTAACTCCCCGTAAATAAAAAAGATAAAAGAAAAAATTACTCATAAACTATTATTTTCCCTAATTAAAAAATATCTGTAAGGGACTATTCAAGAAGAGACACAATAAACAATTACATGAACCCTACGTAACCTCGATCTCGTTCCTTGAATTGACGTCTCACATTATCAAAAAAAAAAGCAATTACCTTTATCGTATCTCATCCAATGCTTTGTAGATTCAGGGGATAGTGTTCCATATGTTCCAAAGCAGTCAATGGACGTCAGATAACGCTAATGCATCGTCGAACGTCATGTTTGCATACGTCTGGTTAACTTGATGATTCAACAGCCAGCGATTCGAGCGATCCTTTGTCCGCTCAACTTAGTCAGGGTTCACGCATTCCCGATCAATGAAGCACGGGATGATGATTTAGGAAGGTCTCTTGTGGTCGTATTATATTAGTGTCTGCTTGTTATTTCCTGGGTTAAACTGGTATTTAACTATTTACTCCACTATAGCGTATTTGTTTTGATTTTAACAGGAGCAGCTTATCCAGACGCGTCCCGTAATAATTTAGATAGTTATTCCAATTTCAAAATTTGGAATTTGGAAGCTCAGAATAAATGAGCATAGGGCAGAGACAAGCGTTTCGTTTTCTGCTCTATTTTATTTATCTGGAAATAGGAAACGCACTGAAAATCTGGGATTTGTTTCCAAGGTGATCGTACTAACACGGTCAAGACTCGGACGAAATACGGTTTGCTTATAAACATTTCAGCAGTATTTGCAACTGATTTCTAAAATTATCCACTGTGTGATAGATAAAATAAAATACTGCTGTAGCTTTGCGATTTATGTACAAGAAAAACTTTTTTTAAGATTGAGGAAAAGCAGACATGTCGAGTTTTCCGATTGTGATTATGTTTGCAGTCTGTCTGCGGTTAGAGATATTTTTAACAATTATCCTTATTCGTGACAAAACGACTGAATGGTGATTCATTGATATGAACTGTAGTAGATTAATTCTATATTATCAATATTAATTAATCACAATGATAAAATTGCCAACACAAGAATAGAAAATGTAGTCGTGTAAGTGCAATTCGAGCAAGAGGATTATGAAGTTATTCCAATTATACCACAGATAAATTAAAAATAAACCCTGCGAAGCATTTTAGTGCATTTTCCTTAGAATTAAAACAGGACAAGTTGCGCATAATTTTAATCTTTCTGGAAATATGATGAAGTCAGTAGGTAGGTTTAATATTTAATTGCGCGATATTTTCTGGAACAAGGAAACTAAGAGCACTTAAATACTTACTTTTGAAATATAACGTTCGTTCGTTTCGTTCTTGGATTTTGTTATGTAAGTTCTTATTTTCTACTGATTGTTGTTTTTTCGATATGAGCACCATTAGCATTTTTGGCTGAAGTTTTAGGGACAATGAAACAACAGTACTTACCTATGCCATGCCTGAATTTTACAAGTATCTTCTTACTTAGTTCTGGGGGGTGACCACAAGCTCTTAGAGTAAGGTTATTTTGAGATCGAGTAAGTGACAGATGTATACACGTCATATACATCTGTCCCTTACTCGATCTCAAATAAGAGCTTGTGGTCACCCCCCAGGAGCCAGCTGTTCAACCTCATTCTGACCACCTTTTGTACAAATATTTAAGTGTATAATTAACCTTGTGTTACTGTTTTGTACAATAAATTTATTTTTGATTGTTGTTGTTGTTTAGTTTTGAAACCATTAAAAATATAAGTCGGGCAATCGCACTATTTGCGGTGCCAACACGCTATTTACCCGGTGTCCTCCTGCAAGCAATTGTTTTACCCGACTGCCGAAGGAGGGTAATGTGTTTATCAGTCTATGGATGTTTGTTCCTATGTGGGGTTCTAGAGACCAAACGCGTTACGTCAATCGATTCGTCTTAAACCTGCGAGTGTCACTGGCTACATTAAAAATGGAAAATAAAAAAAGGCGGATTTTGGGGCGCCATATTGTGAGGCACCAATCCCCCCCCCCCTCCCCCCCTTCGTGTAGTAGCAAAAAGGGTTTTAAGACGTGATTTCAAAAATATATAACACTTTAATTGAATCTAACTCTAAAAATTCTTAAAAAGCGAACTAAAAAGACGTAAACAAGAAGAAAATCATGCTGTGCAGTCGGAGGATACATCTGGCTTTGGTCAGCCAGCTCGCGAACATGTAGGTCCTTTAAGCCCGCGCTTGATCATTTCTCCTTTAACTTCATGTTCTAAAGAAAATTGTGGAATACTGCTGCTCAAATTGTTTCAAGAAATTGTTCTCCGCAAACTAGTCATCACGAACATTATTCACGTTCATTAGTCAGCACTCAGCAGGTATGAGACCATATTGGCTATGTTTCTGAAACCTTGTGTCATCTTACCACTGGTTTCTAACTTTGACTAAAGTGTTCGTAATTATGTTGCAATAGGCAATGTGGAACACCTAGTCATACACTTATCCATAAAAAGCATATAAGTGGGTAACTTAGGTATATAACGGTCAACAACTAAAGTGAATTAACACTGAAAGTTTTGTTTTTAGGGTTCCGTATCCAAAGGGTAAAACGAGACCATATTATTAAGGCTCCACTGTCCGTCTGTCCGCCTGTCTGTCTGTCTGACTGTCACCAGGCTGTATCTCATGAACCGTGATAGCTAGACAGTTTCACAGATGATGTATTTCTGTTGCCGCTATAACAACAAATGCTAAAAACAGAATAAAATAAGTATTTAAGTGGGGCTCCCATACAACAAACGTGATTTTTTTGGCGTTTTTTGCGATAATGGTACGGAACCCTTCGTGCGTGAGTCCGACTCGCACCAGGCCGGTTTTTTTTTAAACACTTCAATGTCTTCAATAGTATCCCCATCCACCACCGTCTGCTCTATCAATACTAGACTGTATTTTTTAGACAAGTTTGTAATATTTTATCAGCAACTTATGACCAGCTTCGAATAATAATTTAAGGTTGCCCTAGTCAATCATTCTTCCATACAAACGTAGTCTGGCGATTACTCCACTGTTTGACGGTGTACCTTGTACAAAATAAAAATAGATATCAATTTGTCTCATCATTATCTAGCCCTGTATGGAAACAAAAAGATAAAAACATTTTTTTTGAAAGTTTTGTGCGTCGAAAGTTCTATATTTCAACACAAATTTTAACGCATCTTTGGGCGCAAATAAATACAATTACAAGAAGGAAAACCGCAAAACAGTCAACATATAGGGATAGATTAGTAGTTCAACAATGCAAATAATTTTATTTTGATCATATACATTTAGTAGTTTTTTTCATGTTATCCTTATTCCCAAGACCTGTTTATAAAAATTCGGGCTCTCGTTTTCGTACTAAAGCATCATCCATTTCGCTACAAATTTGCAAAAGTGTGTATTAGTACGCGAACTAGTTTTTTACTGCTCATCACAGCATCTATCTCTTTCGCACGTATTGTTGGATGAGATAGCATACATTGCCGTCGACTAGGCCAACCTTTTTTTTAACCAAAATTTAGCACTTTCATCAATTTAAAATCCTTAGATAGACATATAGAAGACATTTAGAATTTGTAATCAGTAGCTAAACAGTACGGATTTTTTTTTAAATTATCTATAGACTAATCACCACTAGACCACTATCTCATATTTTATGAATAAGGGTAAATGTGTTCACCGAGTTTTGTTGCTAACTGTACGATTGCAAAACGTCATAGCCTTCCATAATCCGGTTTTTACCCGACTATACAGATATTCTACGGTTTGGGGAAGAACTGAAACTCTTTCAGAGTTAGTATCGGTTAAAAATATTGTAGGTAGGTATTGTATATTAACCACTATCACTACATATTATAAAAAAATAAAGTCTCCCGCCGCGTCGGTTCGCGATAACGCAAAAATTACTGAACGAATTTTCATGCAGTTTTTCACCAATAGAAAAAGTGAGAAACGTTGTTTGGTGCCTTGAAATGCTAGACTAAAAGTGTATTTTTGATTTTTTGCTTTTCAGCTCTTTATTTCTTGGGTGTTTTTTTAAAATCATTATTTGAAAAATCTGTATACCTAATTATTTTAACCTTATTTATAATAGATTTTACTTAGATAAATAAATAAAAATGATTTTGGTTATGGTTTATTATTTTTGCCAGGTTGCCTGAAAGAGATCGCGGTATGCGATAAGGCCGCCCTTTGTATGTATTTTTAATTAGTTTTAAGTTTCCTTTTGTTTAACCTGGTATACAATAAAGTATATATAAATAAATACATATTTTATGTTTAGATGACGCAAGTGCGACTTCCGCAAACCATCCCGGAAATCAGTATACCGCAATATGACGAAACTGTTAGAGTAATTACTGCTGTGTTTATATTGTTACGTTATCATTTATTATTATTACAACAGCCGTTTGATACTCGCTGATATGAGCACCGCAAGTAGGCGTGGATTGATAACAGTGATAACACGTGTCGGATCATAATGTGACCAAAGGTGCTGTAAACGAGCCGTGTGAAAATGTTTAAGTACTTACGCCGTGTACCCTCAGATCAAATAAAAAGTCAAGATTTAACGTTGCAACTTGCAAACACCAAGGTGATACCGGTTAAAACTACGCCTTGCCGTATACATACACAATTACACGTACAAACCGTACAACGAAACTACGCCTTAGCTTGTCAGTCGAGCTTTTTATGATCTGTGAGTTCATCTGAGTACCTACTTAAATACCTATTTTCAACAGACACCCAAAGCTATTAAAATACCAACACGAACGTTCTCGAACAAGGGCGGGTCTAGGATTTTTCTGGGAGGGGCACAAGGAGCGGACGGGCAAAAAGTCAACATAACTGTTAGAAGTAAACATGAAGTATCATACTTCATGTTTATTTCTACAAGTTCAAGTATGTATAGGAAGATTTATGAAAGACAAGAGAATCACTCATGTACTTTCTATTCATCATCATCATCATATTAGCCGAAAGACGTCCACTGCTGGACATAGGCCCAACCGTAGCCACATTGATCGGTCCCGTGCGTCCCGCATCCAGCGGATCCCCGCAACTTTCATCAGGTCATTGGTCCACCTGGTGGGAGGCCTTCCAACGCAACGTCTTCCGGTTCGCGGTCACCACTCCAAAACTTTTCTGCCTCATCGGCCATCTGTTCTGCGAGCAATGTGCCCTGCCCACTGGCAATTCTTCAAGCGACCCCGTCTCAGAGCCATAGGTCATAAGTGTGTGTTAAACTTACTACACCGTTCCTCATGAACGCGTAGAGGTATTAAAATGAAATTAATTTCAAATACTTAGGTCTATAATACATTTAAGCTGAGGTTGTTCGGAACCCTCGGTGTGCGAGTCCGACTCGCACTTGGCCGGTTTTTTATTCATATATTTTAACAACTCTGATAATTTGATTTGCTTCTAATGTACTGTGATGGAATCTCCACAGTACAAAAATACCGTCTGGGGTGGGCAGGTGCCCCCGTGCCTACCCTGCTTACCCTGCCTATCCTGCCTACCCTGCCTAACCCACCTACTGTCTGTGGGTGACGTAGCCAGAAAGCGCTACTTAAATAAAACTCTGGATTCACTGTTCTAGTTATATTTCAGCAGCAAGGTGCCTACCCATAGGCACCTTCTATCGGACTATCACCTCAAAGCTCAGAGGAGCCCTTATATACACGGAAAAAGTCTAGCAAACACATCTTCATTTATTTTATGTTCTAAATTCATATTACCCTTCAAGTAATACTTATTGCCAGTGTTAATATAGGCAAGTAGGTTGCCTTCTAGTTAAGCAGAGTCCTCACAGTACTACCCTACCCTACCTACAAATTTTTATCTAATTTCAATAGATTTTTAGCGCACGCCAAAGAATGAGTTTTATAGGCAACATTTTGCTACCTTGGGTTACATGATTGCAATTTTCATAAATATTTCTAATTTTTTAAAATATATTATGGCCTATAACACTCAGGAATAATGTAGCTTTCTACTGGTGAAAGAATTTTCAAAATCGGTTCAGTTGATCCAGAGATTAGCCTAGCAACGTCACAAACTTACAAACTTTACCTCTTTATCATCATCATCATTTCAGCCGAAAGACGTCCACTGCTGGACATAGGCCTCCCCCAGGCGTCGCCACATTGACCGATCCCGTGCGTCTCGCATCCAGCGCCTTCCCGCAACCTTAACCAGGTCATCAGTCCACCTAGTGGGAGGCCTTCCAACGTATCGTCTTCCGGTTCGCGGTCGCCATTCTAGAACTTTTCGGCCCCATCGGCCATCCGTTCTGCGAGCAATGTGCCCTGCCCACTGCCACTTAAGTTTGGCAATTCTTCGGGCTACGTCGGTATCTTTGGTTCTCCTGCGGATATCATCATTTCTGACGTGATCACGCAAGGAAATTCCGAGCATAGCCCTCTCCATTGCCCTTTGGGTGACTTTGAGCTTTCTGATAAGGCCCATTGTGAGCGACCACGTCTCGGTCCCATAGGTGATCACTGGCATCACACACTGGTCATAGACTTTTGTCTTGAGACACTTCGGTAAATTGGACGAGAAGATACCACGCAACTTTGCGAACGCCGCCCAGCCGAGTCGGATTCGACGGTTGACCTCTTTCTCGAAATTGGACCTACCGAACTGGACCGTTTGTCACAGGTAGACATAATCGTCTACAACTTCGAGAGTCGAGTCTCCGACCTTGATAGGAGTGGGTGTTACACGGGCATCCACCATGATCTTGGTTTTGTCCATGTTCATTTTAAGACCCTCTCTTTCGGAAGCTCTACTGAGGTCATCGAGTATTTTACTGAGGCTCTCCATGGTCTCAGCCATTACCACTATGTCGTCGGCAAACCGAAGGTGAGTGATGTACTCGCCATTAACGTTGATGCCAAGCCCCCTCCAGTCCAGAACCTTGAAGACATCCTCCAGCGCAGCAGTGAACAGTTTCGGAGAAATGACGTCTCCCTGTCTCACGCCGCGCTGGAGAAGGATTGGTTTCGAGGTCTGATCCTGAAGACGGACTGACATGTTGGCGTTTTTGTACAAATACTTCAACACCTAAATGTACCGGTAGTCGATCTGGCACCGCTGGAGAGACTGCAGTACAGCCCAAGTCTCTATCGAATCGAAGGCTTTCTCGTAGTCCACAAACGCTAAACAGAGAGGCAGGTTATACTTCGGTCTTCTGTATAACCTGCCGCAGCGTATGTATGTGGTTTACGGTACTAAAGCCTTTTCGGAATCCGGCTTGTTCGGGGGGCTGGAAATCGTCAAACCTGCGCGCGAGACGATTCGTGATGACTCTTGAAAACAACTTGTAGACATGGCTAAGAAGTGAGATGGACCTATAGTTCTTCAACCAGGCAGTGTCGCCCTTCTTGAAGAAGAGTACCACCACACCCCTGCACCATGCCTGTGGCGTTTTGCCCTCGAGTATGACGGAACAGCTTCTGAAGGGCCCTAAGGACCGGTTTTCCACCCGCCTTCAGGAGTTCGGCCGTAATTCCGTCATCACCCGGCGCCTTGTTGTTTTTGAGCTGTTTCAGAGCCATCCTAATCTCGTACAGGCTGACGTCCGTGATATCTTCGGTATAGTGTCAGGTCAATCTAGCTCTTGGGTCGTTTGCTAGACTCGCAACGGGCTTGCTGATCGATGTGTACAACTGCCCATAGAATGTCTCGATCTCCCTGAGAAGCTCCGGTTTGGCGGATACGATCCTGCCATCGTCGGTCTTCAGTTTCGTGAGTTGGCTCTGCCAGAACCCTTGAAAACACCTTGGAGACTTTATTTCGCTCGATTGCGTCTTTAATACGCTCGGTATTGAAGCGGCGGAGGTCTCTTTTCAAGGATTTAGAGATCTGTCTATTGAGCTGCCGGTATTTGCACGCCTCATCTGAAGACTGCAGGATCATCTCACGCCTCTCCTTCATAAGCTTGAGGGTATGATCAGAGAGCTTTTTGTTTCTATCTGTACGACGGGTCTTGAAAAACTTAGACACGACCGTACGGACAGCTTCCACGAACCCGTTGCTGTATTCATCCATGGAGCTCCCTAGGCACTCGAAACGATTCTGGAGTTCGAGCTGAAAGCTCTCGGGGTTTTGGACCTGGATCTGTGCTGGCCGGAGCGTGGACTTCATCAGTCGAGACCTTTCAAGCTTAATATTAATGTTCAATGTGCCTCTTACCATGCGGTGATCGCTCCCGGTTTTTACCGAGTTGATCAAAGAGACATAATTGAACATTTGCTTCTTGGTTGACATGATGAAGTCGATCTCATTTTTTGTTGTACCATCGGGGCTCTGCCAGGTCCACTTCCTGTGTTCACGCTTTTTGAAGAAGGAGTTCATCATATAGAGGCCCTCCTTCTCCATAAAACTGGCCAGTAGGTGACCCCGGTGGTTCCGTTGTCCAACTCCAAATTGCCCCACTTGCAGCTCATCCTCGTCTCGTTTGCCCAGTTTCGCGTTGAAGTCCCCCATGACAACGGTGAAGTGAGTTTTGAAACCATGCATGGCTCTGGAGATATCCTCATACATGGTCTCTACCTCATCGTCGGGGTGTGCCGAGGTCGGGGGTTAGACTTGTATGACCTTCAGTGAATATCTTGAGGATATTCTGAGTATAAGGTACGCCACCCTGGTCGACACACTCTCGATCTTCACCACGTTGTTCACAAGGGACTTGTGGACGATAAACCCGACACCACCCTGGGACTGCCGATCACCCTCTCGGAAATAGAGCAGGTTACCGGATTTGAGGATTATCGAGTCCTCCCCCTCTCTTCGGACTTCAGATAACCCTATAATACTCCATCGCAACCTGCTCAATTCCTCTTCGGGTTCGGTGACCTTCTCGTTGGTCCGAAGTGTGCGTGTGTTGTACGTTGCCAGGTCCAGTCGTCGGTGATTGTTGGGTTAGCCGGATCTCTTCCGGAGATTCTTAGCACCCCTTGCCATGCGGTAGCCTCGACCGCTACCGTAGTCGAGGGTAGGCAAGCTGCCGGGTACTAGGGGCCATTTTTTATTTGTGCTATTCATTGGGGGGGTTTTGTCATAATCGCCACGCTTGGCAGGCGGGTTGGCGATCGCAGTATGGTTGTTATAGAAGCACAGAGAACGCTGCTGCCCATTGTCTGGTTTATAATTATTAGTATATTATTAGTATTAGTACTTATAACCCCGTGTCTATATAACATTCGTTATTTCCCCCATGTTAATTAAACACTTCCTTCAAAGTAAAATACCTACCTATCGCAAATTTCAAGCCTTTTGCGTTCCAATTTCGAACAGAAAATAAAAAAAATATTGCGTTACATAATTCACTGAGATGATAATCCAACAATTACGCCGATAAGTCGGCACGTGTCAGAGCCAGTATTTTACTGGCTTTACCACGCATTATTTATTATCTTATCAATTCATCGTACGAGGCTTTTCTTTTGCACAAAAATGTCACCTTTCAGTCACTTTCAGTATATTTTTAGATGCTCGTAGACACTATTTTATTCTGCTCTTGCTTCAGTAGGTACACACATTTTAAAAATGGAATGTGTTTGAGTAGCACAAAAATCTTTAAAAGGAAAATCCTTTGCGTAAAATAATTATTGTCTATGGTCAGTTTTTCCTCCACCGTTCTTATTTTCCTTCCTTATTAAAACAAATTTCGATAGAAGATGCCCATGTTGCATCAAACGAATTCAGATCGCTCCTCATCAAAGCTATTTTGATATATCCCCGTGCAATATGTACTGGATATTATTATATTAATAATGTTGAAAGCATTTTTCTTTGTTCAATTAATTACACAATCTTACCCAGAGAATTTATAAGAAACTACCAAAGTCGCACGTTATAACAACAAATAATAATACCAAGCCATATACTGTCACGTTCGCCTTCGTTTGCAAAAACGTTTTGTGCCTCGACCTTACAACTTACCAGTAAGTTTGTCATCACATAAGGAAGTATGTGTCTTACTGCACGGACCTTAAAGGTGACACTTCTGATGAAGGTCGCTGATTAAGTCCTAGCAACGTTCCATGACGTCACGTGAGGTCAAACCCAGGTCCTTTTTCCTGATACGTTAAACTCATGTTATCCGTGTTCAGTATTGTATTAAGTCCTATTACTACTTACTAACTATGAGCATTCAAAGCCTTTATAGGTGCCTATTCTTTTCATACTCGTACGATGACTGCACCCTATCCGTAGGTGTTGGGGTTACTTTTGTTCGACTGTGTTCGAATCCACTGAATTGTCTGCAACCAGTCCGACCTTATAGATTATTGCACCAAAGACCTATCTCAGAGTTAGTTGCTTACACGAGATGAAATAGCAAATATGTCACACATTATTGGCCGTGTTAGCTACTAACCCGGAATTGATGGTGGCGCAAGCACCCCCCGGTGGATTCCCGCTTTGTCGAGGTGGGGGGGCTCAGTAGCCGGGGCTTGGTCACCCACGGTGAAGAGAAGAGGAACGACGAAGTAGCCAACAAGTAGGTTGTAATTTTTATTTTTCCTTCTCCTCCGTTATTCTTTTTTGATTAATTTCGCGTCGGGATCCAAGACAGTTTAATTCATTCTCCAGGACTTCGTCGAGTTTCATTGCCTCGGCGCTTTTCCGGTGGTCACCACTGTTGATTCTGGCTATCAGGAGTTGCAGTGTTTTGGGAATAGTGCGGTGGGATTGTCCAAATAAAAAAACTAGGTTGCGGTGGCGCTTGGGTGACATAGCAACCGAGGCGGTTCGCGATGTCGTATGGGAGACATCGCGGCTTAGGGTTGGAGACCGCGGCGGGGGAGGAGCGTCGGTATTGCAGTGCGTCGCTCTCCCTACCTTCCGCGGCCTGGACGGGGTCGTCAACATGGCGGACGCGGTGTGGCCGCAGGAGAGGAGGAGTGTCGGCATAGCGTTGGTCGCTCTCCCTATCCGCTGCGGCCGAAAAGTGTAAGTGGCGGGGCCACTGACCTGACAGGAGGACCACGGGTGCCAATTGCCATACACTGGATCGTCTGGCGGTCTGGCGCCCATGTGCTAGTTTGGTCCCTGGGATCAACTGGGATGATCACGGGGTGCAAAGTCTTCTGATGCGCCGGTGATGGGGCTCCCCAGAGGTGAGCCCGGTGACGGACTGCCGTGGGCCGCGGCGGGTTCACGGTAGAGTGTAACGCGTGCTCGTGTACCCGCCATAAGCGGCACAGGTAGACACTGTGCAGTTTTAGTGGGTTGGAGTCCCACATAACTGCCATCTGCGCTAACACCCCGGGGTAGCGCAGTATGCATGTGAAATAAATAAAAAAGAATGTTGGCGCAAACGGGCCGGTGCCATTCCTGACTGTGGTTGGTAAACCTGGCAACGTTAATGACGTCATGTGAGGGCAAACCCATGTCCTTTTGCCTGATATTAATACGTTTAACTTTTATCCGTGTTTTGAATTGTACGGACTAATTGGTATTACGGAGTTAATTATCCAAATTGGCTTTTATTGACGTCTGTAGATTGTGGCCATTAAATTGGTTTGATAAATTGAAGACGGGTAGGCAGTTTTCTTGATGTAGAGTATACACACTATAAATTTAGTAACACATTTCAAGCCTGTTGTCTATAAGACATTTAGCGTCTAATTTACAGCTTCAGAAATCACAGAATCTTTTATTATTATTATTATGTTTTCTGTCTATTAAATCGCCTCGTCAAGATTCTTTGATGGCACGCCATGGGCACAATGTTATTCTTTTTTAAATGGCATGATCACCATTAAAGGTTCGCCATCCCTTAGTTAGGAAAACCCGCACTCTCCTGTTATTGTTAGGGCGTTTGTTATTCAATTCGTATTCATGATTATTTGTATAGATAGGTAGATTGAGATCCGTTTTTAAGAAAAACTCGGATAATTACATGAAAATACGTATCGAATCTAATGGGTTTTTCTTTGGTAGTTGTCCGACCGAGTACATTTGCAGGGAATCCCTACAAATCCTGTTAACCTAACTACCAAGGATTTTCCCACGAGAAAAATAAAAGGAAATGAAAATGTGGATACTTTCGGCTTAGAATCATTTGTGGTCTGGGATTTTGAACAAACCTATTAATCTTTTTAACCGACTACCAAGGACGGGTATGTTGTATATAATTTACCTATGAATTACCTATGTTTCTATTTAGTTAAGTGGTTAAGTATACAGAAAAGCTGCTAGGTCATGTTCAATAAAAATGTTTTTCCTGCTTGACAACCAATGACAGAAAGCTATGACGCTGTTATGGGATTCACTCGTTATTACCTTGGTAGCAACACAAATTAGTGACCAGATGTACCTACCTACTTAGATTTTAAGGGCCTACATACGCTTTAGTGGCGTAAAAAGGTAACTTTCTAAAGCATACTCCTTAGTAACGGCTAGGTTAAAAGGTTTGAAAAAAAAAATATTTATTATTGATTCATGTACATAATTTTGAACACAAAGTTTTTTCGTGTGACTAATAGTTTTGCTTTAAAAAAAATAATTAACAACACGATATTTATTCGCAACTTTTGGAAACTCCTCCAAAACGACTTGGATGTTTAAAAATATTTTTATACAGAAAAATTGATGGCTGGAATTTCTTCATACCTAACATAGCATATGTAAATCAAATAATATTTTGCAAACAAAACTGTTCTAAAGGAGGTTCAATATTGATATTTTGGCATCTAGCGGCCGCACCGCCAGTACTGCGTTAACATTGAGACGCTATATACGCATATAGCGTCTCCAGGATAAAAAAATACAATCCTGGAAACCCCCTTTTAGAATATCAGAAAATTCTCAATTAATGTTTGCATCAAAATTCTACGACACTGTATGTCGTTCTTTCTGTGCAGGGCCGGATTTAAGGGAGGGCAATCGGGGCAACTGCCCGGGGCCTCCACAAGAGAGGGGCCCCCACATAAATTGTATTTATTAAAAAAAAAACTTACACAACTATAGGGTATCTATAGTGGAATCTCTAACTCGAATGCCAAGGGAAATGCAAAAAAAATCGAGACAAAAAGTTTTCGACTTAACAAGAACTTCGAGATACATGTGATTTAACTGCTGAAATTTCGAGCGACTAAGTCGCGATTTCTAAGTATATTTTCCGATTTGTAGAGTCAAACCCAACCTAAAAATTGAATTGAACTTAGAAAATTTAATGAATGTATTCATTAATTGCACGTGTACAAGACAAAAACAATAGATTAGAAGCCCCGAAGTTATAGAGATTCCACTGTATTACTATTTGAAAACTTATCTAGTAATTTTTATTTTATATGATTTTAACATTATTTATTATATCTTAATTTTACTTGCAGCAGCGTATTGTTTTACTGTGTTTGCGACGGATGGTCGATCCGTGATCTCGTCTCGTTAGAGCTATCGCTCTGGGAACACAATGCGGGGTGTTGCAGTGCGCAGGGTTCACGCCGCCCGCTTGCCTGTCTCCCCTCCCATACAATTATATATATAAATTATTGAAACACTTGCAAGAAAAATATGATTTAACCTATTTGAAAAATAATTAGGGTCCTCCACTCCCCTGTTGCCCTAGGGCCTCCACACCTCTAAATCCGGCCCTGTGTCTGTGTCTCTGTTTTTGTATTTGTCTCGAACCTTTGACAGCTTGCTTACTGCCAGACTACCAACCCCAGAAACGCGGCTGACAAAAATGTTTACATTATGGTCTTAGAACTTAGAAAAAAACTTGAATGCCCCGATTTCCAATTTGAGAATTTAAAGTTGTCTGTAACTAGTGTATGCAGTATGTCTGAAGCCATTAATGTCAGGTTTGACATGTTCTCCATGATCTTACGGCAAATAAGCAATATTTTGACGTAAGTATTTGGCAACTTTTCACCTAAAAACATTTAGATCCTTGCGCCATTGTTGCATCCTGTGAAGCTGATAAAGACCACAGCAACCGACATTGTGACGTATGTCAAAGTCAAATTGTGTCCTTTTTATCCGGCTGTTTCCTGCACTACTACGTAAGACTTGTTATAAGAATTCCTGTTAAAATTACTGAGAATTGTCAACTTGGCTTACGATTGCGGTCTTCGAATTTCAAGAGGAAATTCAGTCAATAGAATTATTATTTTATTGGCCATTATTATTATGAAAAACTTATTTGAACAAGGAGAACTCCACCATTGCGGTTTCGGTCATATAAAATTCAAAATTCAAATTTTGAATTCCGCTTTATTCGAATTCTCTAACTGGAATGTATGCCTTTTATGTAGTACATAAAGTTTTGAATTGTATCGCAGCGTCACGTGTTGGTTTGAGCTGACCCTTAGACCGTTTGTACACGCTAAGAAAATGCACCGGGCCTTCGCCAGAATTCGTGTTGTTTCTGGTTCGTGCCTAGTCTGACAAAATTATGTACTACGTCTACATGATGAATTGACGAATGTCACTTGTCTTGTTGTATGACACTAAGTCTTGCGTAAGCCCGGTGTATTTTTTTGCATGTACCTACAAGCGGCCACACAGCCCCTAGACGACTATTAACAGGCGAGCGATGTCTGTCCACACATAATATGACCAAAAGATCATATATATGTAATACAGGTCGTATTTAAACCTGTCCCACCCTTAATGAGGCGTATGGCCTTGGTAAGGGACCAATCAGAGCGCAGTCGTCTCCTCATACCTCAGCTAGTTGACAGAATTATAGCATTAGGCGTCTATTGGCTATGTGGTCGATGAAGCGGCCTAACACCAATCAACCCAGTCAACTACGGCTTCTAAAACAAACAAAACCATATTGCTTTCTTATCTAAATTATGCACTCAATTTCCTGTTAAAATACCTGATATACCAGCGATTAACAATGACTGATTAGCCAAATCCTATAAGATACGAATTGCCAAAAGGAAATACTAATCTGGAAAGCCAATTAGCCAATTACTTTTGAAATAATTAAGTACATTTTTTTAACGAAAATTTGCGTTGAATTACGTGAAATACTATGTATATACTCGTACCTACAGTCCACAATAAAAGCAAATGTGAAAATTATGACCGGTGACTTACTTACTAAGGTCCAGTTTTCTGATCTGCCTCCCTAGCCAAGTTACAAACGTTTCGTATCGAATCACTTTCTACAATCGTTAACGCCTTCTATTTGTATGGTCTGACCACGTGACTTAACGTTCAGATGTGTCATTCCCATACATTTGATTCGTTTTCTACCAGCGTTATCGATTGTAGATAGTCAACTTGGCTACAGGTGCAGTAGTTAACTCAACCAATGGTTAAATATGATAATTGATACCCAATGGTTGCAAATTTTGCTAAATCATCATAAAGGTCTATCCACACATATCAGGGCCGTGCCCGGGACGTGACAGGGCCGGGCCCAAACATTGAAGCTTCGTCGCTGGCCCGGGCGCGGACGGTGTGTGAACGAGTTCATATAAAATGTACACAACGATATTTTTTTGAGCCCCTGAAGGGGCACGTTCCGTCCACGTCACGTCAACGAAATTTTAAACCACTGGTTAGCATATTTAACCAAAGTTTGAGTTAACTACGGATCAAAAAACTGGGTCTTAAAAAAACTTTGGAGATAAATTAATCAAGATTTATGTAGAAATGATCCTATGAAGACCTTACTTCATAGGATCATTTCTATAGTAAGCTCTTCCCGAGACCTTTACACTATGTGAGTCCTCACAAGCTTTTTCAAATAATTGCTATTTGAAAAATAACTAATATTAATGTAAATATTTGTTGCTGCAGGCTATTTCGGTTGCAAAAAAATAAACTAGCAAAAACAATAAAATACTACCACGGTACTTTTCTACACCAAACATTTAGGAACTCACCTACAAAACCAAATCTAGTAGCGACGCCGACGACGTGAATCAGATTTTTTTCCGCCATACAAACAAATCTATTTACTTTTCATTATCACATCACCAGACAGTGACGCGTACTAGTCGTGAGGTAGCTACAAAATACCTAGAATAAGACAGTAAGTCGTTAAACCATGATTCTATCATTAGTGATTCAACATAACCATAGAACTATTAAATATGCAACAATAGTATGTGTCATCTATTTATATTCCATACATTTCTTGTAAGATATCCTATGAGTAAGACACAAAACTTTCCTTTCCTTGTGTAAGTACGGAAAGGCAAATTACGTCTCCTAATAGTGTTAACACACGTCCGGATTTGGTCCGGCCGGACTAACTCCGCCCACAAATCCTTTCTCGCTTATAGTGCTTACACACGTTCGGTTTTAGTATGGCCGGACCACGGATTTGTGGTCGGAGTTAGTCCGGCCCGGACCATATCCGAACGTTTATTATTAATAATTGAGTCCGTCTCGCTCCACACAAGCGTGTGTGGATATGGTCCGGGCCGGACTAACTCCGCCCACAAATCTGTGGTCCGGCCGGACCAAATCCGGACGTGTGTAAATACTATAATGTTTTACCTTGTTAACCCTGGGCCACACTAGCGGTTAATGCGAATATAGATAGACGTGACGGTGCAATCTCGTCCTTACAATTCTCGAAACGCTTTCGAGAATGGTAAGGACGAAATTTCAGACATTTCTCATCTCTCCATTAAAGCTCCATCAGTGTGGCCCAACCATTAAAATGATATACAATTTTACTAAACCAATCACAACGGTCTTAATAAATATATTTTGTAAGTTATTGGAATGTAATATGGCGATTAGTATTCAATCGATTATTGTTCAAACCAGTTTCGACCGGCTATGTGTCAATAATCTACAGGTAAGCAAAGGCGGTCCACGAACTGCCAAATGGCACCAAGTCTCTCGATTGTTTAATTAATTAAATAATTAAAACAGTTATTGAGTATTTATTTAGTTATTACGTTGTGACACTATTTCTTATTAAATCTAATAAAGACTAATATCTTTACGCAAATGTCATTAGTTCATTACGCGTGTTAAGTAAGTTTGTTCTAATATCGCCCAACTAAATTAGGCAATAAACTTTTTTTGTTTCTTTTTGCTCTCGTTTACAATGAAAGGTTTCGCAAAGTCGTAACCATCATGTGTCAAACATTTGAGCAATATTTCACCCTAAAACACGAGGAAAACCTTCTCGAACAGAATTCTGGACGCCCTTACATTGACGAAGTTACGTCACCTGACGGCTTACGTCAGCATCTTTGTTCTTCATGAAGCCACTGAAAGGCTGACGACGCCGGACAACTTTTAGCGATTGTACACGCGACAAGAGTTGCTTTGATTTCGTTTACAATAAAAAGTCTCGCAGTGTCGTAACCATCATGCGAAAAAGGGTTGAGCAACATTTCACCCCAAGAGTAAAACTTTTTCGTAGAAATAAATTCTGAAAGTCTCGTAAGACTTTTCATTAACCCCCGACGGAAAAAGAGGGGTGTTATAAGTTTGAGGTGTGTTGCTGTGTATCTGTGTATCTGTGTATCTGTGTATCTGTGTGTCTGTGTATCTGTGTATCTGTGTATCTGTGTATCTGTGTATCTGTGTGTCTGTCTGTGGCATCATAGCGCCTCAACGGATGAACCGATTTTGATTTAGTTTTTTTTGTTGGAAAGGTGATTGTGTCGAGAGTGTTCTTAGCTATGTTTAAAAAAAAACGGTTCAGCCGTTCAAAAGTTATGGGCGTTTTACTGTTTGAATCGGGATGTTTTCGCAAGATAAATGTGTCGGGGGTTTTTTAAATTTTTAAATTTTACTTGTTTTATTGACGACGTCACGTCACCCGACGGTTTATGTCAGAATCTTTGTTCTTCATGAAACCACTGAAAGTCTGACTACGTCGGCCAACTTTCAGAAATTCTACACGCGACAAAGGTTACCTACGTTTCTTGTATAGAAATAAATACGTAAGTTATACCTAAGATCAAAAAGAAACTTACTCGATTTGGGCATTGGGTTCCAAAATTACACTTATTGGGTAAAGAGACTTACTCTTTCAAGCATCGAGATAAATAGGTCTTTTTTGACCAAGTTAAATCCATTATTCTATTTCTTTTTACCCGACTGCCGAAGGAGGGTAATGTGTTTATCAGTCTATGTATGTTTGTTCCTATGTGGCGTTCTAGAGACCAAACGCGTTAGCAGATTTTGATGATTCCTACGTCAATCGATTCATCTTTACCCAGCGAGTGTCACTGGCTACATACAAATTGGAAAAAAACTAAATGGCGGCTTTTGGGTGCTATTTTGTGGGGGGATTTTTTTTTTCTTCCAAACCCATCGTCTGGGGTAACAAAATAAAGGGTTTTAAGAGGTGATTTCAAAAATATTGATAACACTTATATGTTTAAATGTACCTAATTTAAAAAAAAATAACTAAAAAGTTGTAAATCAAAAAATCCGACTGCTTAAAAAGCGAACTAAAAAGACGTAAACAAGAAGAAATTCATGCTGTGCAGTCGGAGGATACATGTTCGCGAGCTGGCTGACTAAAACTGCACAGCATGATTTTCTTCTTGTTTACGTCTTTTTAGTTCGCTTTTTAAGCAGTCGGGTTTTTAGATTTTTTTTGCAAGAATATTTAAACCAATGACCCTGATTGCTGACCGAAATATTCCTTCACATTACCTAAGCAGTGTTCAAACTGAATTCTGTGTATCTCTAGCTCTTTCCTTCCTTTGCGGTTGCGATCTATAAACGAAGTCTTCTCGAAACTGAATATAGGTGAATGGACGTCATATTGACCATTGTCTGAAGGTAAGTCATCCATAGGTGACTAAAATCTGTACGTCACCTGAGGACGTGATGTCATTTGGAACAATATCCATTCCTTTCTCATGACTTGGGACTATGACTTATTTACAATAGCCGCACATGTTTAGCTGCTTACGTTATACTGTTCTATCAGAATTGAAGCTTACAAAACCGGCCAAGTGCGAGTCGGACTCGCGCTCGAAAGGTTCCGTACCATTATCGCAAAAAACGGAAAAAAAAAGTCACGTTTGTTGTATGGGCGCCCCACTTAAATATTTATAATATTCTGTTTTTAACCCCCGACGGAAAAAGAGGAGTGTTATAAGTTTGAGGTGTGTTGCTGTGTATCTGTGTATCCGTGTATCTGTGTATCTGTGTGCCTGTCTGTGGCATCATAGCGCCTGAATGAATGGACCGATTTTGATTTAGTTTTTTTTTGTTCGAAAGGTGATTGTGTCGAGAGTGTTCTTAGCCATGTTTGAATAAAATCGGTGCAGCCGTTCAAACGTTATGGGCGTTTTACTGTTTGAATCGGGATGTTTTCGGAAGATAAATGTGTCGGGGGTTTTTTAAATTTTGAATTTTTACTTGTTAGTATTTGTTTTTATAGCGGCAACAGAAATACATCATCTGTGAAAATTTCAACTGTCTAGCAATCACGGTCAATGAGATATAGCCTGGTGACCGACAGACAGACAGTGGAGTTTTAGTAATAGGGTTTTTACCCTTTGGGTACGGAACCCTAAAATAAGGATAGGGATAAAACTGTGCGGAAAATCGTAATGGTATTTCGCGGAATTACTATCGCTGCCGCTCGTAGCAAGTGTAAATTTTTCCGAAAGAGCCATAGCTGGGCGGAAAAACGTGTATCTGTGACGTAGTTGTGCTACGCTTGTTACTACGGAATGCTACGCAAGTGGCGTAAAATTCTGATGCGTTTTCCCGCACATTCCAGGGACGTCCCTGGCCCAAGTGGCAGGCACCAAAAAAAGTGTTAAGCAGGTAATTTTGTAAAAGTAGAATGCAATTACAACTTTATGACGTGGCAAGTGACAAGAGTGCTACCTTTTTTCCTGTTTTTGATTTATGGCCAACTATTAGAACTTAAATTGCGTTGGTCCCTGTTTTAGAAAAAGTGGTTGAGTTTGTTTATTACTACAAGAGCCGACAGAATGAAAACAATGAATTTAACGGTTGTAGGCTGAATATGAATAATGAGTTTATTTCGAGTTTCGCTTGCGTTATTTATAATATGACGTACTAAAAGTTATTCTATTATAATTTAACAATAACTTGGTTTATTTTGAAACTCGGGCCACGCGTTCATAATGTTCAAATTATACATTCTATTGACGCTAATAGAACAACTCAATTATATTTAGAATTCGGCTATATTTAGTTTTCTCATAATAGATAATTTATTTACAACAGTTTTGGTTCTATTATGAGAAAACTTTCATGAATGTTGAAATTGAATACTAGATGGAAATTATCGGTGGTAAAACAATGATTATTTTAGGACAATTAAGGCGGTTTACACATTGGCCGACAAAACACAAGTCAGAAAAGAAAATACTTGACTTCGACGCATACATTTAAACGTATTTTTGAAAGGTGTCGGACAATTCCACATTAAATCGCACGGTCAAATCAACCGACTAAAAATCTCAGTGTGTGCTGGCCCTAAGACGTAGAATGAACTAGAAACTCAATTGAAACGCCCCCATATTTAGTAACCTTTTCTTAACAAATAATTCAAAACAAAAAAATAAAGCCGTCATTTACGAAGTGATTACGTAAGAAAGAAAGTTCGAATGTTTTTCGGCATTCATAACAGCCGCAAAAGTTTGGGAGAAAAGAAAACGTGCTATTTTCTCTCGTAACACGACTGGCGTTACCCCTCACAATATCTTACGTAATGGAACAACCCTTTTTTAAACTCGTGCGGTTTTTTTTTGTTCTAGAACGATTTGAATTACGTCCATTTGTTACTTCATGATTTTCTTTTCATAAACTCTCGCATTTTTACATTTTAGTGTGTTGGTTCTACTTCGCTACTCGCCAGGCGACTCCCTAGGCTCTAGGCGCTAAGCGAGCCGCCTGCCAGTGCGTTTTGTGGCCACTTACGAACATTTTAGTGTGTTGGTTCTACTTCGCTACTCGCCAGGCAACTCCCTAGGCTCTAGGCGCTAAGCGAGCCGCCTGCCAGTGCGTTTTGTGGCCACTTACGAACATTTTAGTGTGTTGGTTCTACTTCGCTACTCGCCAGGCGACTCCCTAGGCTCTAGGCGCTAAGCGAGCCGCCTGCCAGTGCGTTTTGTGGCCACTTACGAACATTTTTAACCGACTTCCCAAAAAGGAGGAGGTTTCTCAATTCGACCGTATATATATTTTTTTTTTATGTGTGTTCGCGGATAACTTCGTCGTTTATGAACCGATATTGATGATTCTTTTTTTGTTGGAAAGGAGATATCCCAAGGGTGGTACCATGATAAGGAAACCAGGATCTGATGATGGAATCCTAGAGAAATCGAGGGAACTCCTCAAATATTATAGGCATGCATGTAGAGATTTTAGTATTTTCATCAATAATGTAATCATTTGTACTCAGAAAGTATCATTTGGTGAAGTGGAACATCGAAGAAGACCACAATGGCCACTAGAAACCCGAAATAAAACAATGTATCCTAATCGTGTTTGGGCTTATTGGAATTGTCATAAGATGTACTTTGGCTATAAATGATTTTCATATTGATTGGATGTACCTACCAAAACTAAAAAGAGAAAAATAAAAAACTATTTAACAAAAAATCAAACCGACTTCCAAAACAAAACACTTCAAAGAGAAAAATAACTTTCTTTTCCGAAGTCGGTGTCGAATAACGGAAAACAATGGGTACAAAAGACACCGACTTCGGAAAAGAAAGTTATTTTTCTCTTTGAAGTGTTTTGTTTTGGAAGTTGGTTTGATTTTTTGTTAAAAAGTTTTTTTAGTGTGTTGGTTCTACTTCGCTACTCGCCAGGCAACTCCCTAGGTTCTAGGCGCTAAGCGAGCCGCCTGCCAGTGCGTTTTGTGGCCACTTACGAACATTTTAGTGTGTTGGTTCTACTTCGCTACTCGCCAGGCGACTCCCTAGGCTCTAGGCGCTAAGCGAGCCGCCTGCCAGTGCGTTTTGTGGCCACTTACGAACATTTTAGTGTGTTGGTTCTACTTCGCTACTCGCTAGGCGATTCCCTAATCCCTAGGCTCTAGGCGCTAAGCGAGCCGCCTGCCAGTGCGTTTTGTGGTCACTTACGAACATTTTAGTGTGTTGGTTCTACTTCGCTACTCGCCAGGCGACTCCCTAGGCTCTAGGCGCTAAGCGAGCCGCCTGCCAGTGCGTTTTGTGGCCACTTACGAACATTTTAGTGTGTTGGTTCTACTTCGCTACTCGCTAGGCGATTCCCTAATCCCTAGGCTCTAGGCGCTAAGCGAGCCGCCTGCCAGTGCGTTTTGTGGTCACTTACGAACATTTTAGTGTGTTGGTTCTACTTCGCTACTCGCCAGGCGACTTCCTAGGCTCTAGGCCCTAAGCGAGCCGCCTGCCAGTGCGTTTTGTGGTCACTTACGAACATTTTAGTGTGTTGGTTCTACTTCGCTACTCGCCAGGCGACTCTCTAGGCTCTAAGCGCAAAGCGAGCCGCCTGCCAATGCGTTTGTGGTCACTTACGAACATTTTAGTGTGTTACTTCTACTTCGCTACTCGCCAGGCGACTCCCTAGGTTCTAGGCATTAGGCCACGTCCGCACAGGCAGGTGGCTTACATAGCGCCTAGAGCCTGGTGGCTTGCATTCTGGCTACTTGCTAGGATTCACGGTGACCGCACTAGAGGTGGTTTGCGTGGTGGGTCGCTAGGTGCCTTAGACATTTGCTGGTCAGCAAGTTGACGAGATGTCGCTTTCAAAAATAGCTCTAAAACTGCTACTTACAGAAAATACATCGTTAAAATATATCATTTCACAGCCTTACCCAACATGTTGGGTTCATGATATAAATAAATCACGATCAAGGTATGGGGAGTTTAATGTACTGTATAAACAATTGCGTAATTTTGACGACAAATTTTACGAATATTTACGTATGACCATAGACACATTTGATCTACTTCTTAGTAAAGTTAAAGGAAAATTAACTCATTTGGATACTCATCTTAGAAAAAGCATAGCAGCCGAAGAACGACTAGTAGTTACATTGAGGTAAGTGAAACGCTATATTATATGTATTATTTTTATTTATTCAAAAAACTTAAAAAACGTAGTAATTTATGAAAAAAGACTCTTCTTGGTCAGAGTGTCATCTTAGCTTCATTTAATTATTTATTTGTAAGTGTTTATGTAACTAATCAAAGCTGAATCATTTTGTTCAGATGAATTCTGGACATACAATTCATATTCTTCTATTGGTTGATTATTTATTTTCGGTACAGGAATATGCATCACTGGCACCGATTGTTGAATATTATTTTCTACAGCTTCCATTTCAGCCAATATTAAATCTTGAATCTTTGATCTTAACCTTAATTTACGCCTTAATGGGATATTTTCCATATAAGGCAAAAGACTTTCAAAAAACAGTAAATCATCGCTTTTTTCTTTAATACTTTCCCTCTGGAGAATTTCAAGTTTCTTCTTTTCTATTGCTAAAAGTTGATCATTGTTTTCGGTTCTGCTCATACGAATTTTTTTTCTTTGTGATGTTTGACTATAACTTTGAGATTCTAGAGTATCATTTGTAACTGTTTCTGAAGTAGAATTAGCCTGCACAGAATCTGTAGTCTGTAGCTCTTCTATTGTTGCGTCAGTTGTTGTAGAATAGTTATCATAATTATCTACACTCAGGTTTGAATCTCTCCCGGAGCTCTCGTTCTTCTTGCTCTTTAAAAATAATAATTGGTCGTAATATTGCCACGTACTTTTACATATTTTATCAGCGCTATCTCCACTCTTTGGCTTATCAATTTTTCCACATTCTTTAAAAAAATATGCTCTCAGATTTTTCCATCTTCCTTTTACTGTTTTGACTGAAACAAAAACCAGCAGTTATTATATTATTAAGCATTAAGTACTTACTTTTTGTTTCAGATATTTGGCTACTGGAGAATCCTATAGGTCTCTTGCTTTCCATTTCCGTTTAGGTCGCACTACAGTTTCTGAGATTATAAGCGAGACATGCAACATTTTATGGATTACACTGAAAGACGAATACATGCCAATTCCAACTATGGAGAAATGGTACGAAATTGCAGATAAGTACTATAACAAATGGAATTTTCCGAATTGCATTGGTGCAATCGATGGGAAGCATATTAGGGTACAGTGTCCATGTAATAGTGGATCCACGTATTATAATTACAAGCAATATTTTTCAATTTTACTACAAGCTGTAGTTGATGCGGACTGCAAAATTATTTTAGTAGATATCGGAGCAGAGGGCCGTCAGTGTGATGCTGGAAATTTTAGAAATTCATCTTTGTTTCACATGTTAGAAACTAATGGCCTCAATATCCCGCCGGAGAAAGAAATTCCTAATACAAATATTAAAATCCCATTTGTGTTAGTTGGAGATGGTGGCTATCCATTATTGAATTATTTAATGAGGCCTTTTTCATTAAGAAATATCGATAACACTAAAACTATTTACAACTACCGACTTTCAAGAGCTCGCCGAAGTGTAGAGTGCTGTTTTGGTATAATGGCAGCAAAATGGAGGATATTGCAGAAAGCTATTGAAACCAAGGTTAATACTGCTATTTCAATTACGAAAGCTGTATGCATTCTACATAACTTTGTTATGACGGAAGATCGATCTATGCTTCAAGAGGACATGGTTTCTACTATTACTAGTGCGCCAATATCCACCAGGACTCAATATAGATTTTCAAACTCCGCATTACGAACTAGAGACATTTTGTTGAATTATTTCAACGGAATTGGATCGGTTACTTGGCAGAACAACTCGTTGCCTGAAAACGTAATCCAACGCCATAATAGACATTCACACGATTAATTTCTTATTGTAAAAATAAATTATCAAGTCATAAATAAATAAATCACTTTTTAGTACTTACCATCTTTTTCTACCTCGACTGCTACCTCTTCCCATAGTTTCTTTAAAACAACTGCATTTTTATGCAGTTCATGACCCGGATTCCACAGAGGTTCTCTTTTAAAAACTGATGCAATTAATATTTCATCCATTTTTTCTTATAAAATACCACGCGCCTCGCTACAAAAAACCAACACGTTTGTTTACTTGGGTGCACGCTTAGCGACTAGCTAGGCGCCAAGCGCGCAGTGCGGCCGGTCGCGTACGTTCTAGAACGTTCGTTTTATTAAGCGACTCTCTAGGTGACTCGCCAGGCTCTAGGCGCTATGCAAGCCGTGCGGACGTGGCCTAAGCAAGCCGCATGCCAGTGCGTTTTTGTGGCCACCTACGAACATATTAGTGTTGTTTCTACTTCGCTACTCGCCAGGAGACTCCCTAGACTATGCGCTAAGTAAGCCGCCTGCCAGTGCGTTTTTGTGGCCACTAACGAACATTTTAGTGTGGTGGTTCTACTTCGCTACTCGCCAGGCGACTCCCTAGGCTCTAGGCGCTAAGTAAGCCGCCTGCCAATGCGTTTTTGTGGCCACTTACGAACATTTTAGTGTGTTGGTTCTACTTCGCTACTCGCTAGGCGACTCCCTAGGCTCTAGCTAGGCGATAAACAAGGCGCCTGCCAGTGCGTTTTTGTGGTTACTAACGAACATTTTATTGTGTTGGTTATACTTCGCTACTCGCTAGGCGACTCCCTAGGCTCTAGCTAGGCGATAAACAAGTCGCCTGCCAGTGCGTTTTTGTGGCCACTAACGAACATTTTAGTGTGTTGGTTCTACTTCGCTACTCGCTAGGCGACTCTCTAGGCTCTAGGCGCTAAGTAAGCCGCTTGCCAATGCGTTTTTGTGGCCACTTACGAACATTTTAGTGTGTTGGTTCTACTTCGCTACTCGCTGGGCGACTCCCTAAGCTCTAGCTAGGCGATAAACAAGCCGCCTGCCAGTGCATTTTTGTCGCCATTTACGAACATTTTAGTGTGTTGGTTCTACTTCGCTACTCGCTAGCCGACTCCCTAGGCTCTAGCTAGGCGCTAAGCATTTACCTGCCAGTGCGTTTTTACAGGTCTGCAATGGATATATATCCTTTAAAGATTGGTAGCAAATATCGGTTGGTAGTAGTAGTTACTAAATACTAGTAGTAGTTACTTTTATTGCACCACTATCTGCTGTGCAGTACCTACCTATGCCCTCTCGGTCCTTGACAAAAAGTGATTAGGTTGTTTAATAATTTAGTAGGAATGATTAGTTTTCGTCCCATTAATAGAGGGGGACGTCCTTCCAGCTCAACTAACCTATCATACCAACGATATTAATCGAAACATCTTCTTTGTTAAATCAATTTGGAATACGATCGATTCGTCTAGTCTTGCCAATTATTCAAATTAGACATTTACACAAGTGAGGCTGTTCTTAATCTATAATTTAATTGAAGCGAGATGTAACAAGTATTGACTCAAATTAATTAAGTAGTATATATAGGTTTCAATATGTAAGGTGGTATATCGTGGTGGCCTAGAGGCTTAGACCTCGCCTCTCGTGGTTGAGGTCGTGGTTGCTTTCTAAGTTTGTCTTGGATATCACAGGCAACGGTGTAGGAAAACATCGTGAGGAATCCTGGACTTATATAGTTAATGTAAGTCTGAAATAGCCAAGTCAGAGGCCCGTGGGGTTCCCAGAGGAGGTTTAATTAACTCTGACACCAGCCACTTCCTCACACAAAAATAAGAAGAAATGTAAGGTTTTGGTTTGTAACTTTTTACAAAAGTATTTCTTATTAGTAAATACTATAAGAAATATTTAAGGATCGTAGTAGGTGGCGTTCTGTAGTTTCGGCCTACCCGATCCGGAAAAAGGGCGTGAGTTTAGGTATGGTATGTAAATACTTTAATAATTTTCAATTCGATCTTGAAGCCGAGCAAGGACAAGTGTTTTTTCAATCAAGACATTTTCAATGTATTTAAAAAAAAAAAAAAAAAAAATGGTACGTACCCCGGCCCCAAGTTTTGAACTGAACCGGTCGATGTCAACTGAATTGCCTTCTAGCTCTAACAATGCTTCTGCTTACCCTTTTCTGCCATACTAACGTTAGTCATGTTAGTTTCTAGCACATCTGTCTAGGACATCCCATCAGCCCAGTAATTAACTGATGACGTCATTCGCCCACGACGTGTCGTAAACAAAAGAATAGTGACAGTTTCTACGTCACACTGTGTTAGAGTTAGGTCACACCACACTACATTTAACGCAGAAAAAAATATCGATACAATATTGAACTCTACGCAAAAAGGTACACGTTTCAATGAGGGACTTCGAATCAACTCGAATGAATTCGAATTTTAAATTCAGAACTTCCGAAGAAGTAGAAGAAGGAAAACATTCAAATTCTCTCACTGTAATGTGTATGTCGTGGCCAGATCTTAGAAATTATCACTTAATGATGTGGCCAAACATTTCATGAAATGTTTGTATTTCATGATATGGCTAGGTAAAACGGAGCATATCGATAACCAAGAGTATTTTTCGTCGCGCTTCCTTTTTGAGTGACTCGTAAAATTCAAGTAGTTTTGTGTCGTAATGACATTTTACTTCACTTTTATCTTCAATTCGCGCATTAATTAACTTTTTTATCGGAATAATATTGTCCGCCGCCATGTTGAATCAAAAAAACAAACCGATATCAGCGCCTCTATCGGTGGATAATATAACTATATTACGATATGGTATCTAATGTTTGACCATAACATGAAGTAGCGTGAAACGCTGATTATTCTGAATAAAGTTCTATGTGCAAAAGCATGTACAGCGTCGCGTCTCCGTGTGAGCTGACCCTTATAGTGCAAGGAAAAACACATCGTCACGATAAATCTTTAGGTAGGTTGTTTGTTATGAACAGTTTTCATGTTATATTACGTAAAAGCACAGATAATATATATATCTACTTACTACAGGAAAATAATGAAAACTTGGCTTGATCATTATAAATATACGTTGCATAATGCAGGCGATTCGTAGGAATTGTTATTGTTGATGTAACCCTATATAAGAATGTTGTTGGAACAAAGCAAGCTTTTCTCAGGTTTAGAATGAAGTATGGTTGGAGTACTTCCCCGGACAAACTCCTTCGCAAAGTCTTGCGAAATATACCAAGTCTGCTGGTATTAGGTATTTCCCCGAACTAGTTCCTTCCAAAAGTACTAAATACTAGTACCTAAGTTTCCTCTACGAGTCCCCATTTATTTATTCCTTGACATCATCATTGCCCATCCCACTTAATAAGGTGTTGTTTGCGTTACTGTCCCTCTATATGGCTTCTTATGTCTACTCTTCTCATCATATAAGTACTACAAAGGAATTCTATCCTTCATATTTCCTCTGGTCATGATGAGGAAATTCCACCAATAGCTTTATTGTGCACGAGAGTTGGATTGTTAATCGCAGTATATAAATAAATTCGGTAGTGTCTGACATTTTACAGGAGAATGTGCTAAGATTACTGGATAAGGAGGCGTGCAATGCGTTATCCTTCTTTCTTGATCGCGCCGCAGTCCAATTGGGATCGGAAAAAAAATCGTATGTCTTAGGACCGCTGGTTGAGACCGCTGAGAAACGGCCAATCAGCACGCTGTATTTGCGTGAACTGAGTTTAGTTGAACTAATCGCGATTAGCTTCCTTGGTGAAATCGGCCCTAAGATTGCAAGAAGTTGGCAGTAGTATCGTCACAACTCTAATGTTTTTCAATTGTTAATCTAATATTACTAATGTTTAAGTATATCTTTATATTTAGTTTATTCTTTTGAGTATATATGGTATAATTTTCTTGATTATATTGTATTTATAATTTATATATATTTTTTGCATAAATCTGTTTCGTTTAATTGTTAACATTGCACCTACCACTAGTTGTCTCTGCACCACCCAAAGGTCGACTGGTAGAAAATGCCTAAGGCATTAAGTCCGCCTCTGTACGTTTGTGTGCATGAAGTATTAAATAAATAAATAAATAAATAAATAAGATGGTTTTACACCGGCGAGGCGAGGCGTGGATGGGGTGGGCGAGAATTGAATGGCAAAATTTCTATCCACGCCCTGCCCATCTTTGGTGTAAAAGGTCTAGATGTGCGAGGATGTGCGAGATTTGAAATATTTAACTAACTAAGAATAGAGATTAGATTTATTTACTTTGTAAAACGGACATACAAATCTCGCACCGGCCATCGAGGACCCGAGGTATAGCGATGGACATTTTTCGGTGTAAAAGTGTAAGCGTGCTTTTCGCCGTTGTAAAACCACTTTTACACCGGCGTTGCGAGGCGTGGATGGGATGGGATGGGCGAGAATTGAAATCACGCTTACCCTTTTACACCGAAAGATGTCTAGGGGCATGTAGACCTTTTACACCAAAGATGGGCAGAGCGTGGATAGAAATTCTCGCCCATCCCATCCACGCCTCGCCTCGCCGATGTAAAACCACCAGACTTTGCCGAGAGAGCCTGTTTCTTTGTAAGAAGATTCTGAAGGAAACCCTTAATCAGGTACGTAATCATGTACCTACTTAGTCTACATACATAACATACACATGACAGCATAGGTAATACTTACACAGTCAATTCCATTGTCATATAAAAGTACTAGCTTCTGCCAGCGGCTTCGCCCGCGTGAATGTCGAAAATTAGCCCATGGGAACAATATATCGGGATAAAAAGTATCCTATGTGCTATTCCTGACTATAATCTATCTCTGTGCCAAATTTCATCCAGATCCGTCCAGTCTTTTGAGCGTGTAGTAACAGACACACACACACAGTCACAAACTTTCGTCGATACTTTTAATCCGTTACGTATACAGTGTGATGACATTTCGTCACAATACTTCGTCGAAAAACAACCACAACAAACAAACGTGGTAGGTACCTACTTTGCTTTATACAATATTGTTTGTTAGTGGTTTTAATCACGTTTTAATATTGTGCCCGACGTTACGTAATGTGCTGAAAACCGCGCTTACAGCTCGAACTGTTTATTACGTAATACATCAGGACGGAATATAATGTAGTACTTACATTATTAAATCATTAATTATTAAACCAAACCATTTTTTTTAAATGAGTAACCATGGAGTTTCTTGCCGGTTTTATAAGTGCCCATGTAGGCCTATGTAAAATCAGTCTACATGGTCTTCACATGATTTAACCAATATTTTGTCTGGACTTTAAAAGAGACTGTGACCTCTGAGTTTGTTTCGGCCTTTCTTCTCAGAGTAGTCAGATAGGAAACGCCGACCTCATCTAGTTTTAAAAAATATGTTCGACATGTAAAAGTGTTTGTATAAACCAACTTACAGAAATAAAATCATTTATCATTTATCAATAAAATAAAATGATTTTGATATTTGATTAACTCGTGCAAAAGGATTCTGTCATTATGAACGTTTTTGTTTAGATATATGTGGTTTGGTTATTTGATCATGTTTAAGGATTGTGGAGCTCGTGGCTACATAAAAATAGTAGCACGGGTCGATTTTTAAAGTTAAGCAACGCTTGTCGAGGTCAGTCCGTGGATGGGTGACCATCTTATATCTTTGCCTCGGTAAGCAAGTTTAGCCTCCCTGCTGACATTTGTAAATCTTTCAAAATCATTACGGGTAGTCGGAAGCCAGGCAATCTAACACTAGTCTTGCTCAGGAGACGTGTTGCCCAGTTACTGGGTTGTGGAGATCAGTTAGATATCCCTCCATGTTAAATACTGGTACTCTGTTGCCTCTGGTTAGACTAGTAACCGATCCAGAAAAGGTTTATAGGCAGATTGATTGAGGATTGTTGTAATTCTAGAGATTTGTTCTTGAAATAAAATCGTAGGGCCCTTCTTTTTACCCGACTGCCGAAGGAGGATAATGTATTTATCAGTTTATGTATGTATGTATGTTTGTTCCTATGTGGCGTTCTAGAGACTAAACGCGTTGCACGATTTTGACGATTCTTACGTCAATCGATTTGTCTTAATGTTGCGAGTGTCACTGGCTACATTAATTTTTTACGGTTTTTAGGTGCCATATACACATCGTCTGAGGTATCAAAATATAGGGTTTTGAGTACTTTTGAGAGTTGATTTCAAAAATATATAACACGTATTATTATGTATATAATTCGAAAGAAATATGTTAACTTTATTTTTTAAATTAACTTTTTTGGTGTGTGAAATCATCCAAAGACTTCGCCCGCTCTTTCAGACTTACTGACTAAAACCCACCCGTGTTAATTCAGTTGCTTTTGCCAGGGCCGCGGTAATTCTCTTTCAAATTTATCCTTGACTAAAATCGTAGGTGTCTGGGTTTGTAGATTTTAAGCTAGGTAGGTATTGTCGTGGGGTCTCATCCTATACAAAGAAACAGTACTAATTATACTGATTATTTGTTTTATCTATCGATATCGATTGATTATTAGATCTATCTATCTATCTCCGTGGAACGGAACCGAACGCGATAGATTTATAAAAAATAAATAATAAGTTACGTGGCAGGTTTCTTTGTATGGGATGAGGCATCTGTATGCTAGTATTATATATTATTATCTGTGGTATTGTACAGCCATTTGCCATTGAACATGTACCTATAGGATATATTCAGTGTTTCGGTATGTAGTTTTAGTTGGTATTGGTTTTCAGACTGCACTTTTCCACTCACAACAGATATCGAAGAGGATTTTCCACATTTTCCCATACAAGTAAAAAGCGTTTACGTGACCGTAGGTGACGTTTATCAATCTCATTTCAAGCGGAGGAAGTCCAAAGCTAAACATATTTTGTAGATCACCCTCCCTTTTTTTTGGTCTGAGGTCTCCCGCCTAAACCAAGTAATCCAAGGTTACATCCTGCCCTGCTCACATCTAGCGGATCCATAAATCCTTATTTATTTATTTTATATACTTTATTGTACACCAAAAACACATACAGGACAAACATTTACAAAAACAAGTGTACAATGGGCGGTCTTATCGCACAGGGCAATCTCTTACAGACAACCTTTGGATGGACTGAACAAGAGGAGATGAATTTAGGGCTGTCAGTGTACCAATCAAATATCGTAAATAATATTACTTACACATAATAAAATAAAATAATATACAATACTACATAATAGACCAATAAATATTTAAATAAACACATCAACACGGTCTAGGGATATTTTTAAAAAAGCGAATTACTATCAATGTGTTAATTATTTATATGACATGTATATATTTAAAAGATACGTTATTTAATATTCTACCATTTTTTAATAATGGTTAAGGTACTTCGATTAAAATTTCAGGATTTTATGGAAAAAAATGAAGCATAGACGGAAACCGTATATGAATTAACTTTTAATTTATGAGTAAAAACTGAAAAAATAGAAAAATCATTTAAATTGTGTTTATAAACTTGAAGTTAGTAGTCTGAGAAAGCGCCCATGATGTTCATAACACATCGGCAACGATACGGCATGCTCAGAACAAGGTTGTCAATGTCTTGCTGCGGAATATTGTCCCATGTCCTTCTGAGGTGCGCAAAAAGTTGATCTTCTGTAGCCAGATTTTCAGGAACTTCCTTCAGAGCTCTTCTTTGCAGCATATCCCACGCATGCTCAATGGGATTTAGATCTGGCGATTGAGCAGGCCAGTCTAAGGCCCTAACATTGTGTGTATGTAACCAAGCTGCTACCGTTCTCACCGTGTGTGCCCGGGCATTGTCGTGCATGAGCAGGAAATCTTGCCCCATTTGTGTTCTGTGGGGCAAGATTACGGGCCCCAGCACCTGTTGGACGTATCGTTCTGCCGTCATATTGCCTCGCACCCAAACGAGATCCGTCCGTCCTCCAAGACGAATTCCTGCCCAAACCATAATTGTTCCTCCTTGGTATGGGTGAACTTCCTGAGGGTTCTGAAGACGGCTCCATCGTCCAGGAACTCGCCAAACACGCGTCCTTCGTGAATCTGGATGGAAGCCGAACCTGGATTCATCCGTGAACAGCACATTGGACCATTGCTCACGGCCCCAGTCCACGTGGTTCCGAACCCATTCTAATCGTCGTCCACGATTGCCTCTCCGTAAAGGCAGGGGTGGGGCCCGGTGGGACCCGGAGTGGTCTACGAGAGCTTAGATTGCTTTCATGCAGTCGCCTTCTTACAGTTTGGTCACTCACAAGCACTTGGTGTTCCACTCGCAGCCTTTGGACCAATTGAGTCGCCGTTGCATTTGGTTGAGCTCGCGCAGTAATTTGCAAAAATCGGTCTTGTCTGGGGGTAGTGATGCGACTTGGCCCCCGGTGCCTCTCCGCTACTTCACCTGTGGCACGATAGCGAGTCCACAATCTTGAAATTACATTTTGGTGGGTCCCTATGGCCTCAGCAACATTACGCTGAACAGACCCAGCTTCCAGCATTCCCACAGCTCGTAACATCTCCGCCCTCGTCAAATGTTGGCGTTGCATGGCTACAATACCTCAATTTTAACTTTATCTTTCGTTTAAAAATGAAAAAAAACTGTAACTCAAAGTAATTCGTATTGTTTTCTAAATTTCGCACAAATGAAAATTCCCTCTCCTACACATCAAGACATTTTTATGCCACCGAAACAAAAGAATTTTCAAAAATTTGAATTTGGAATTAGTCTGAGATAAATTACAAACAAATCGGTGTATAAAAGATTCCAATGCGGCCAGTACTTTTCGAGTTATTTAATTGAGTATGAAATATCCCTAGACCGTGTTGATGTGTGTATATGACAGAGAAAGGAGAAGAATACAAATTATAGTGAAAGATAATGCTCCATTACCATTTTCTTAAATGTTGGCAGTGTTTGAGCACGTCTTATTTATTTTTTAGGGTTCCGTACCCAAAGGGCACAGATAATATAATACTAGCATAAAAGGGTTAAAACGGGACCCTATTTTTAATACTCCGCGGTCCGTCTCTGTCTGTCTGTCTGTCACCAGGCTATATCTCAAGAACCGTGAAAGCTAGACAGTTGAAATTTTCACAGATTATATATTTCAGTTGCCGCTATAACAACAAATAGTTACTAAAAACAGAATAAAATAAATATTTAAGTGGGGCTCCCATACAACAAACGTGATTTTATAGCCTTTTTTTGTGATAATGGAACGGAACCGGTCGTGCGCGGGTCCGACTCGCACTTGGCCGGTTTTTTCATGATATCTAGACTCCCAAAGGACTTTTTTTTTAAATTTCGCGCGCTCGTTTTCGTCCTAAATCATCATCAATTTCGATACAAATTTGCAAAAGTGTTAATTTACTGCTCGTCACAGCATCTATCTCTTTCGGACGTGTTGACGGATGAGATAGCATGCATTTTAACCTCGCGCACAAAATAGTTCGTGCTGCCGACTAGTGGAACCTTAAGTATCTAAGTAAACTAAGAAGTACAAACTATGCCAATTGATGTACTTATTGACCAAAAATCTTCGCCAGACTTTTACAGGTTTCAATATAAATACCTTGTAGGGCTTATTGCTTAAATCCATGTACTATTAAGGGCATAGAGCGTGTGCCTAGAATAGTCTAGGACTGGGGTTACCGGTTGCCCTTGGCTCATAAGGGACAGCTTTTATATACGCTCGTAAACTTTTATAATACCTACGTGCTTTATTTGCAATGTTTTTGAGTGCTAGAACTTTTTGACATGGACGATAGTGATTTTATAGCTAATTTTAGCAGAAAAAGGTTAGACCAGATTATAATTTTGTAGACAGTTTTGAAAGGAAAGACCTACAGCCGAATGGTTTGACCGCTATCAAATCAACCACTATTATTCACTTACGCAATATGGCTGCTGGTACTTTTGGCAGGCAATTCTAGTCCAGAAAGAGATGATCGAATTCGAATGAAGTGGTAAGTGAAGAATGAAGTGGTGGTGGTGTATAATTCGAATGAACTGGGGGGTGACCACAAGTTCTTAGAGCAAGGTTATTTTGAGATCGAGTAAGGGACAGATGTATATGACGTGTATACATCTGTCACTTACTCGATCTCAAAATAACCTTACTCTAAGAGCTTGTGGTCACCCCCCTGGTGGTGGTTTACTCTGCAAGATTGACAATTTGACAACGAAATGGCCGTCCTAATCCGAAGTGGAATGGAGGCCATATCAGGAGAGGGGTAGCACACACTGTTGAGATTATAGATCATCACAGATTTGGATAATAACAATAGAATTTGATAGGGTGGTAGGGCCTCCTAGGATTGCAGCCAGCAGCCTAATTGCGCAAGTAAATTTGGCAAGGCAGAGGGTTTGACCGCCATCCATCGACCAATCAGATGCGAGATTAAAGACGCGATGTGGTTTTCCGTCTATGTGATTGGTCGTTTTATCATACTCTTGCCCTTTGCCTTGTATAATTCATTACCAATAAGACTGCAGGTATACTGACTTTCTATTGGCGATACCGCCACGTGATATTTTGGTAGAGCAAGTCAACACCATTTTCAACTTTTTGTCAATCAAAGTAGTATTCCACCAATACTACTTTGTCTAGACCCTCTATGTATAAGAATAATTAATTAAATAACTAAAAAAATCAAAAAACCCGAATGCTTAAATAGCGAACTATTTTTACGATTTTCTTCTTGTTTTATGTTTTTTTTAGTTCGCTTTTTAAGCAGTCAAGATTTTTTTATTTATAACATTTTTTTTAAAAATATTTTTCATTTAAATATGTGTGTTATATATTTTTGAATTCACCTCTTAAAATCTTTCATTTTTTCAAGTGACGATAATTACTAAGTTACCTATTGCTTGAAAAACCAAAAGTTGATTATTTATACCTGGAATTGGTCACAAACAAACTAAAAACCAAGTCAGCAACGTGACTGTTTTGCTGATTAGTTCTGCCTAATTATTATTATAAATGCGAATGTGAGTTTGTTTTTTACGCTTTCACGCCTTATTTCCTGAGTGGATTTGGATGGAACTTGGCATATGGATAAACCAGAACCTCGATTTGGACATACGGTACTTTTCATCTTGGTATAATGTTCCCTTGGTATAATAAAATAAAACGCATTTCAACCGGGTCAAAAGCTGGTAAGTACTAATAAAGTAGGTAATAAGAAAGAATAAGATGGCAGGGTCTTAAAAACCTGTGAGACCTGTGGGACACGTGAAGCGAAAATAAGCCCATTGAATGTCAAAAGAATCTAATATTTACTTAAAAAAATATCACAATTGCATTAATTTTACCTAACTACTGGTTTATTGATTTAAAGCTAACGATTTAAACAAAACCACAGATTAGATAATTAAATAGTAGTACCTACTGACAAAACAATTTCCTGTTTTGACATTTATAAACTAGGTTTAAGTAGATAAGAATTAGAATTTAAATCCAAACTATTTTGTTGAATAGTTTGATTATTTTTGTAAAAGGTGGCTGGTAGACGGTACTACATGTACATGACATTGAATTTCTTATAGGGTTCTTTTTGTCCCGAAAAAAATAACGGTTCCTACCTGTTCCTACGGAATCGGAATAGGGAAGCCGCGGGCAAACGCCCGTGATTCATAAAAATACATTTTGTATAAAAATAAATTCTAAAAGACCTTTGGATAACTTTGACAACACCATTTTACGGTAATACCCGAATACTTAAAAAATATAATCAAATTAAAATTTCTGTAACGAAACGTCACACCAACAACGTAAAATATCCGGTATTTCCTGCTAGGTATTTTCCCATTTGTGCAGTATTATATCTGTTGGGGATATACCTACAAAGATTTCCATCTGAATGACTCATGTAGTAATTATAGTTAATTTTTATTGTTGCGTAACACTGGGCTACTGCCCAACAGGGCATACAATGATTCAGATATCTACTTATCTAACCTAACAAAAGAAAATAAGGAGTCCGAGAGATTATTGACTTTTTTAATGGCCTTCTTGTTTATGGCTAGAGCGATGGACGTTGAAGTGTGCCCTTGCTGGGCCATTGTGTAAATAAATCATTACTCGAAATGCTCGAAAATAATGAATGAGTATTTAGATTTTATTGTGGAGTGTGTGCGTGATAAAAATGAATTATGTCGCAACTTTACTCCAATACCTACATAATTATATCTGACTAGAGATGAGGCGACGTAAAGAATTACGCTGATGTGCATAAAATAAACAAGTCGTATGTACCTGATATTAAAAAACCCCGTGTCATGGAAACTCAATATTTTATCGGATAACCTGCCATAATATTAAAAGCCATAAAAGTATTATTACTCAGCTAAACATCACATTAAATGATAACACACCTGAGGAAGTGACTCAGTGACAGTCAACGCCGGCGTTTAAAATATGACTAACTTTTTAAACTTTCGCATCGTCATCATAAATAACGGGAGCAGGAAAGTAACGGGAACCGGTGACGTATTCCCCAGCCTCGGAATACGTCAAACGTCAAAGAATTTTCAAAACGTAACGTAACGAAAGTATTTTCATACCAGCACAAATAGGTACTTAAAATTAAAACTGCGCGCTATTAAGATGTTCAATTACCTCTACACTATTTTTAAAACAATTTTTGAAATTCATACCAAAATAAGCAAAGTAAATTCGAAAACATCAAAGCAAGCATTAAAAATCTTAAAAAAGGTTACACGAAGGCATTTCCTAATGCCAAGGTCTTGGATGTAATATTAATAAAAACTTGACATTACTTTTTAAAAGAACTGGCCATTAATGCTCGAAAAAAATGTTGTGACAGCTATAAAGCTGCAAAGAAAAAATTGTTTCAGTTTTTTGTGACTATGTCATCCCAAAAAGTTTTTTGTGATGTGCCGGCTATGATGAAAGATATTAAACCTTTTTAAGTCGATGTCTATCAGCAGGAAGATAAAAATTAGTCACCAACTTGATAAATATATTATACTTTGTATTAAATAAGATTTTGTAAGTAGGTACATAAATCATCACCTGCTTTTTGTTTACCAAGGGATAAAATTGTCGCTTCGAATAGAATAGATAAAGAAGGTTCAGAGAGATTGAGGAAAATTAAGTGTTTTTGTTGATACAATAGATAACTAGATTATTTTATGTAGTAGGTCTTTACTTTGGTAATTACTTAATTAGTCATAATATCACCACTAATAATTTTTTCTAAATCCTACGCGGTCCGATCGAGTCACCGGCGTCCTTAACCATCGGCGTTCATATTCAGACGACGCCGGCGCTGACAGCTGTCACTTGGAAAACACGATAAAAGTCACATAAACAGGCAGACCATTTACACACAAACGTACCTTACTATAGATAGACATTGCACCTAATAATAACTGTTTTATCAATCACGTCACAAGTCACTACTGTAAAACGTAGATAAGTGCTAACAATTGTACAGAGCAATGTCATTTCTGCGCTGCTAGCATACTTTTCGCAATACTTCATAAATAGCTTGATCTCTACGACAGCTGTCAGTAATAACACGCTTGACAGGCTAACACGTATACGTAATTTTGACATATTTCGCAGAGATCAAGCTATCTTTTACGAATAGTTGACTTTAACAATTTACGCAGCATTATGTCAAAAAAACAATTTATCTGAATAGGAATACATGATGAAGATAATAGTGTTTAGAATCAGCGATCAATCAAATTAATAGTGCATATGACAGCTTTTGTTTAGAAAAATATACTTCCATACTTCTGTAGGTAATTAATTACCGTACAGATTGCACAATTTAAAAATAAAATATTTTTGGTGACACAATATTTATTATTTGCGCCACGAATGGCGCCATGATTCCACAGAATGTGCACACTTCTGTGATAAAAATATAATTAAACAAAACAAAACAAACAAACAAACATTTATAGGCAAATATATACAGGGGCGTTTTTCAAGTGGGTGTGGATGGCCAATGCCGAAATTATGAGGAATAGCGAAAAGCACTCAAAGGAGTCACGAGGCCGATTATGATTCAAACTAAATCTGAACCATTATATATTTTATGGACCAAGTGATTAATACGGCATTATTCATAATGCCCAGACAATTTGAAAAATGCCCAATATGAGTAGACAATCACGAGTGCCAAATATACTTCATAACGTGCCTAAGGGTAGAACTCAGGTGCCAGTTTTCGAGTCACGGAGTTGAAAATAAATAAATAAATTTGACCATTTTAAGATCGGCCGAAATTTCTGGAATGGCGACGCGATTCATTTATAATACGAATTCAAAGGCAGTCCTTTGAAAATATCAAAACAATCAGTCATCCGGGGCTATTCCATTTCAAGATAATAATATCGGGAGTTATTAATACGCAGTAATATTACTGAGAATTTCCTTGAGGAAAAAACCCACATACACATACTACTTTAAAAACATAGCGCCAGTGTTTTGTTTTGGGTGTAAAGTTCTCGGTTTTTTTATGCTCTATGAATCATATTGTTATCTTTCAAATGACACATACTCGTAATACATATGAATCCGAATAATTTTACGCAGCAGAATAATGTATGCGTGTTTTTCGCGAAAATTGTTTTCATGAAATCGGTTAGGTACTTAGGTATTGGCCTTCCAAACCTTACAAATTACGTGTTAAGACCGTGGGTAGCCTTTGGAAGGTATAGGTAGGAAACCAATAAACCGAACGGATAAAATTCATTCTCTGGGACTTCGTTGAGCTTCATTGCCTCGGCGCTTTTCTGGTGGTCGCCACTGTTGATTCTGGCTTTCAGGAGTTGCAGTGGTTTGGGAATAGTGCGATGGGATTGACTCAAAAATAAAAACCTGATGGTTTCCAAATGGGAAATATAACTCAATCGAAATTCGATTAGTCGCAAGCTCTACTGCTGAGTGCTGATAGCGGTCGAGGTTCGATTCCCGGGTCGGCAAAAGTGTTATTGGGTACTTTCTGGAATATACTATACTTTCTTTTTGGAATGTCTCTCTATACTCTCTTTTCCCAACTTCATTGGGGTCGGCTTCCAGTCTATCCGGATATATTTATAAGTACCAGTGTTTTACAAGGAGCGACTGCCTATCTGACCTCCACAACCCAGTAACAGCTAGGGTAACACGATACCTCTCGGCTAGACTGGTGTCATATCTAAGGCTTCTGACTACTCGTAACGACTGTCAAAGATCTTCAAACGACAGCCGGGACTAACGGCTTAACATGCTTTCCGAGGCACGGAGGAAACTCGGTATGTTGAAATGGTCACCCATCCACGGACTGACCTCGGTAAGCGTTGCTTAACCTTGATGATCCACCAGTGCGGTTGTTATTATTTAGCCACGAGCTCCTCTGATTAACCTTTCGGGGAAAATATAAGAGTGAATTTGTTTATGTGTTATGGACCAAGTGATTAATACGGCATTATTCATAATGCCCAAACAATATAAATAATGCCCAATATGAGTAGGCATTATCCTAAAACCTATCGAAATAATTAAACTGACCGGGCCTTCTGAATAATGCTCATCAATTATTGGTCCTTACCCCATTTACCATTCAAAAGATGTTTTTTTTTATTATTTTAATGTTGACATTGTTTTTTTAATATATAATAGGTAAGTACGATTACTATTTAATTCATGTCTGCAGGGTTTAAAGTAACCTAACATGGAGGAGCTCGCTCACTGCAGCTCTTGTCAACCCATTCAATCCTAACCTATCCGTGTCGGGCTGCCCTAAGCTCCCGAGCTCGTTCACTTAATTCATTGGACTTAATTCATTGACCGTTTTATCGAATTGTCCAACCGTTACGTAGCAATATTCATAATGCCAAGAAAATTTAATAAGCATAGAATTTTAAATCAGTATTAATTACATTGCCCGATTTGACTTGACTTGATTCACAATGCCCAGGCACAATGGGTCCATAGTCATTGATTAATCATTTGGTCCATGGCTTATTTACGACTAGTTATGTGGCTGAATAGTAATGGAGGGTGGAGAACAACTTGCCAGTTCAAGTCAGCAAAAGAAACCAAGCCTCAAGCTGGACTTCGGCTTGAAGACGTTCCATCATCGGACAACCAGACGCACGGTGATGCTTCATCGGTACATGGTGGACATCCCACCCATACGCACAAAACGTTTTGGGGACACTTTTATTATGCGTACAGCTAAGGAGTGGAATTCCCTGCCGGAGTCTGTGTTTCCCGATAGCTACAATCTAGGGGTCTTTAAAGTCAAGAGTGAATGGGTTTTTTCTAGGCAAGCGTGCTTCACCGTCGACCACATCATCGCTTTCCACCAGGTGAGATAGTGGTCAAGCGCGAGCCTATTGATAATAAAAAAAAAAGATCCAGGCGGCAGGATTGCGATTTTGGTCTCAAATCGCTGATTCTTGCCTGTGTGCGTTTCGATGGTGCGGCCACGGCGATTAAAAAAAAAAACTAAGCCCAGATTTTGTAAAAAATTGTAAAAGTTGATTCCCAAAACCATAAATTTGTCAAAGTTAAGGTTAAAAAGTTTTAAGGGTTTTAACGTGGCCGCGCCATTGATACGCTGCGAACCGCGCGGCCACGGAGTTCTTTAAAACTAAGAATTGCAGAGACCTGAAATGTAGGTACATAATTGAAAGAATTTGTAAAAAAATTGGTAAAATATAGAAAAAATCCTAGGTTTATATTTTAGGAGCTGTAAGACTAAAACCCAATGGCCGAACATGCCCAATAAATTGTTCTTTTTAATTGAGCAATAAATAACATCTCAAACTAGCATATCCACTGTTGAACATATTACGCCACGCCATCATTTATTTAGATTCTCGGCAACTTTCGTCCAATTGGTTGAGCTGATGGGTAGCAAAAAAATGAACAATGAACAAAAACATACAGAATTGATGGTATAAAAATTAAATTCGCAATCTCAAGTAACCAAAACAGCAACGACATAAAAACAGGGGAAGAAAAATAAAAATAAATAACATTTTGAAAAAACTCGGACTCGCGCACGTAGGGTTCCGTACCATTGACCAAAAAACGGTACAAAAATCACGTTTGTGTATGGTAGCCCTACTTAAATATTAATTTTATTCTTCTTTTAGTATTTGATGTTATAGCGGCAACAGAAATACATCATCTGTGAAAATTTCAACTGTCTAGCTATCACGGTTCACGAGATACAGCCTGGTGACAGACAGACGGACCGCGGCATCTTAGTAATAGGGTCCCGTTTTTACCCTTTGGGTACGGAACCCTAAAAAGGAAACAAAAGACTTGACCACATTTTTAGATGGTCTTTCATACCTAGTTTGTGCTATTTCGATCTAATCTCATATTAACATATTACGCCATTTATTTCGATTCTCGGCAACTCTCGTCCACCTGGTTGAACTGATGGATAGCGACTGCTACCAGCCATCCTGTGAATATCGTTGGCTGATGGCGTCCTTTCGTTTATAATCTGGCACTTGGTTGCTATTGCTACTAGGTTGCGTTTGCGGGCGACACAGAAATTGCCGAAAATGCGAGCTAAAACGCTTGAAAACTAAAAACCGGCCAAGTGCGAGACGGATTGGTACCACTACCGCATAAAACGGCAAAAAAATCACGTTTGATGTATGGGAGCCCCACTTAAATATTTATTTTATTCTGTTTTTAGTATTTGTTGTTATAGCGGTAACAGAAATACATCATCTGTGAAAATTTCAACTGTCTAGCTATCACGGTTCATGAGATACAGCCTGGTGACAGACAGACAGACGGTTCGCAAATTCTTTGTAATAGGGTCCCGTTTTACCCTTTGGGTACGGAACCCTAACACTAATTTCATCGGACTCAAGCAATAACATTTCTCGATTGATTAACTTCCACCGCTTTAAAAAGATTGCATCTGAATCTCGATGTCTTTAGCTCGACGCAACATTTCTTTGGCAATACGTGGGTAGTTTCAGTAACGCAATGTTTCATAACAGTGAAATACATAATAAGCCGCCATGCCAGAAGGCAATGCCAACTTACCGGTAGTCAAGGTTGAGTCAACTGCATGCAACTACGTGTTTCATAATAAATATTTAGTAGTGTAATAAAATTAAGATATTTTTCTTAGATTTTCTGATGGAAGGAGTGGGAGGAGAAGGCTAAATAAAAAAACATTTTTGCAAAAAAATACTACCGACTGCCAAATACAACACTACAAAGTAAAAAATAACTTTATTTTTTGAAGTCGGTGTCATTCGTACGTAGGTACCTATTTTTTGCGTTATGGACACCGACTTCAAAAAATAAAGTTATTTTTTACTTTGTATTGTTGTATTTGGCAGTCGGTAGAATATTTTTACAAAAATGTTTTTTTTTTTTTTCACTTTTTAGTTGTACCTACCCAACAGGCAGGCAAGTTAGTAAGGTCACTATAACGCCAAAATAGATTTCATGAAACTTGAACATAACCGGTGAAATGAGTGATCTGCGTACCCCTTAAGAGCGTGCTGGCGTTATGTTATGTTATAAAATGGTATTAAAAATAAACAGACATACGATTGCAGCAATTCCGAGAGATTTGCCGTTATTTATTTAAGAGTTCTGTTGTATATCTCCGAAGTTCTTCATCAGATCTTCACCAAATTAAAATTGGACCAATTTCGGAACATACTTTTTCAAACAAAAAAATAATTTTCAAAATCGGTCTACAATTGACGGAGATATCGGTGAACATACACAAAAAAAAAAACAAACATAATGTCGAACATAGAACCTCCTCCTTTTTGGGAAGTCGGTTAAAAAGATGGATGGACTGTGTGAGGAAAATATGAAAGAAAAGGGAGTCAGTGATAGCATGACGGGGGAAAGAACAGTATGGAAGAAGAAAACGTGTTGCGCCGATCTCAAGTAAGGTCAAGGTCAAGGGCAGGAAGATGATTTCTGATCTATGAGATCGAAAGGAAAAATATGAGGAGCTCGTGGCTAAATAATAACAGCCTCGCGGGTCGATCTTCAAGGTTAAGCAATGCTTGACGAGGTCGGTCTGTGGATGGGTGACCATTTCAACATACCGAGATTCCTCCGTGCCTCGGAAAGCACGTTAAGCCGTTGGTCCCGGCTGTCATTTGAAGATCTTTGAAAGTCGTTACGGGTAGTCAGAAGCCTAAGATCTGACACCAGTCTTGCCAAGAGGTATCGTGTTACCCAGTTACTGGGTTGTGGAGGTCAGATAGGCAGTCGCTCCATGTAAAACACTGGTGCTCAGCTGAATCCGGTAAGACTGGAATCCGACTCCAACATAATTGGGAAAAAGGCTGGGCAGATGATGAGATCGAAAGGAAAAATGGCAACTGCTTCTTGAATTTAGAATACTTGTCTCCGGTTCTGGAAATAAAATATGATTACACGTTCGTTACAACGTCACCGGAAGACGATACGTTGGAAGGCCTCCAACTAGGTGGACCGATGACCTGGTTAAGGTTGCGGGAATGCGCTGGCTGCGAGACGCATGGGATCGGTCAATGTGGCGGCGCCTGGGGGAGGCCTATGTCCAGCAGTGGACGTCTTTCGGCTGAAATGATGATGATGTCACGTCACAAAATAAAAAAATATATATTTGTTCCAGAAATTGGACCTTGAGGTTTGATATACGGTTTAAACTCTTACTAGGCAGCGAGCTAGTAAACCTTTTATGTTACTTTTGTTTAACATTGGCGTCAACGTGTTCTTAAAGGACCAATCACATTCGGCGTGATCTATTTTAATAGTAATCTCAGTCCCATTCATAGGTTCGATTACAATTCATCACGCGTCAGATAACCTTAGATTTCTGCTCACCTTGTAAGGAAAAATGATTCATAATTCTAGAGGCTATCCCTAAAAGTGCGTACAAACAAAAATAATAACTGGCTGCGAGCCATCTTTGATAACCTAGATCTTTTTCATGCGATGCTCATTTGTTTTTAAATTAATTAATTTAATTATCTATTATAATTCATTTCACAAGCCATTGTTTTTATTTCAATGTAAAACGGTGTGTTTTTGCGCAATAATAGAATTTATTTTTGTATTTTGACTTATTTACATACTAGCTTTTGCCCGCGACTTCGTTCGCGTGGAATAGTGACTTCTGATGCCAACTCTTGACCAATAGATGGCGCTGTATGTCCGGAATAAATTTTATTTTATATTTTATTTTTTGTAATAAAAACTATCCTATGACCATTCTCAAGTTCCAAACTATGTCTGTACCAAATTTCACACAAATCGGTTCAGTAGTTTAGGCGTGAAGCAAAGACAGACAGACAGACAGACATACAGACAGACAGACAGAAAGACAGACAGACAGAGTTACTTTCGCATTTATAATATTAGTAGGGAGTAGGGATTATACAAATTTAGATTGGTTTTATCTAGATGATAGTAACAATGAGTTTTTTTGCTATGCAAAAAAGATCCATTCCCAACACGGCAAAACATTGTCGTTAATGTTACTTGGGTATTAAAACTTGTTTATATTCTCTTGTTTAAATAAACAATTCCATTTTTTTTACCCGACTGCCGAAGGAGGGTAATGTGTTTATCAGTCTATATATGTATGTTTGTTCCTATGTAGCGTTCTAGAGAACAAACGCGTTGGCCGATTTTGATGATTCTTACGTCAATGGATTCGTCTTAACCCTGCGAGTGTTGAAGACTTGTGTGACTTCGGCTTGAAGACGGTAGATCCAGGCGGCAGGATTGCGATTTTAGTCTCAAATCTCTGATTTTTGCCTCTGTGCGTTTCGATGGTGCGGCCACGGTGATTTAAAAAAAAAACTAAGCCCAGATTTTGTAAAAAATTGTAAAAGTTGATTCCCAAAACCATAAATTTGTCAAAGTTACGGTTAAAAAGTTTTAAGGGTTTTAACGTGGCCGCGCCATTGATACGCTGCGAACCGCGCGGCCACGGAGTTCTTTAAAACTAAGCATTGCAGAGACCTAAAATTTAGGTACATAATTGAAAGAATTTATAAAAAAATTGGTAAAATATAGAAAAAATCCTAGGTTTATATTTTAGGAACTGTAAGGTTATTACGCCACGCCATCATTTATTTAGATTCTCGGCAACTTTCGCCCAACTGGTTGAGCTGATGGGTAGCAAAAAAATCATTGAAGAAATTAACAATGAACAAAAACATACAGAATTGATGGTATAAAAATTAAATTCGCAATCTCAAGTAACCAAAACAGCAACGACATAAAAACAGGGGAAGAAAAAATAAAATAAAAATTATTCAAAAAATCAAAACATCCGACTGCTTAAAAAGCGAACTAAAAAGACGTAAACAAGAAAAAAATCATGCTGTGCAGTCGGAGGATACATATTCGCGAGCTGGCTGACCAAAACCAGATGTTAAATATTAATTTTATTCTGTTTTTAGTATTTGTTGTTATAGCGATAACAGAAATACATCATGTGAAAATTTCTACTGTCTAGCTATCACGGTTCATGAGATACAGCCTGGTGACAGACAGACAGACGGTTCGCAAATTCTTTGTAATAGGGTCCCGTTTTACCCTTTGGGTACGGAACCCTAACACTAATTTCATCGGACTCAAGCAATAACATTTCTCGATTGATTAACTTCCACCGCTTTAAAAAGATTGCATCTGAATCTCGATGTCTTTAGCTCGACGCAACATTTCTTTGGCAATACGTGGGTAGTTTCAGTAACGCAATGTTTCATAACAGTGAAATTCATAATAACCCGCCATGCCAGATGGCAATGCCAACTTACCGGTAGTCAAGGTTGAGTCAACTGCATGCAACTAGGTGTTTCATAATAAATATTTAGTAGTGTAATAAAATTAAGATTTTTTTCTTAGATTTTCTGATGGAAGGAGTGGGAGGAGAAGGCTAAATAAAAAAACATTTTTGCAAAAAAATACTACCGACTGCCAAATACAACACTACAAAGTAAAAAATAACTTTATTTTTTGAAGTCGGTGCCTTTCGTTGGTACCAGTTTTTTGCGTTATGGACACCGACTTCAAAAAATAAAGTTATTTTTTACTTTGTATTGTTGTATTTGGCAGTCGGTAGAAATGTTTTTTTTTTTTTTCACTTTTTAGTTGTACCTACCCAACAGGCAGGCAAGTTAGTAAGGTAACTATAACGCCAAAATAGATTTCATGAAACTTGAACATAACCGGTGAAATGAGTGATCTGCGTACCCCTTAAGAGCGTACTGGCGTGATTTTATGTTATAAAAAATAAACAGACATGCGATTGCAGCATTTCCGAGAGATTTGCCGTTATTTATTGAAGAGTTCTGTTGTATATCTCCGAAGTTCTTCATCAGATCTTCACCAAATTAAAATGGGACCAATTTCGGAACATACTTTTTCAAACAAAAAACGAATTTTCACAATCGGTCTACAATTGACGGAGATATCGGTGAATACACAAAAAAAAAAAAAACAAATATAATGTCGAACATAGAACCTCCTCCTTTTTGAGAAGTCGGTTAAAAAGATGGACGGACTGTGTGAGGAAAATATGAAAGAAAAGGGAGTCAGTGATAGCATGACGGGGGAAAGAACAGTATGGAAGAAGAAAACGTGTTGCGCCGATCTCAAGTAAGGTCAAGGTCAAGGGCAGGAAGATGATGATTTCTGAACTATGAGATCGAAAGGAAAAATATGAGGAGCTCGTGGCTAAATAATAACAGCCGCGCGGGTCGATCTTCGAGGTTAAGCAACGCTTGACGAGGTCGGTCTGTGGATGGGTGACCATTTCAACATACCGAGATTCCTCCGTGCCTCGGAAAGCACGTTAAGCCGATGGTCCCGGCTGTCATTTGAAGATCTTTGACAGTCGTTACGGGTAGTCAGAAACTTGAGATCTGACACCAGTCTTACCAAGGGGTATCGTGTTACCTAGTTACTGGGTTGTGTAGGTCAGATAGGCAGTCGCTCCGTATAAAACACTGGTACTCAGCTGAATCCGGTAAGACTGGAATCCGACTCCAACATAATTGGGAAAAAGGCTGGGCAGATGATGAGATCGAAAGGAAAAATGGCAACTGCTTCTTGAATTTAGAATACTTGTCTCCGGTACTGGAAATAAACTATGATTACACGTTACAACGTCACCGGAAGACGATACGTTGGAAGGCCTCCAACTAGGTGGACCGATGACCTGGTTAAGGTTGCGGGAAGGAGCTGGATGCGAGACGCACGGGATCGGTCAATGTGGCGGCGCCTGGGGGAGGCCTATGTCCAGCAGTGGACTTTCGGCTGAAATGATCATGATGAAAGGACAAAAAAAAAAAAATTGTTCCAGAAATTGGACCTTGAAGTTTGATATACGGTTTAAACTCTTACTAGACAGCGAGCTAGTAAACCTTTTATGTTATTTTTGTCGTCAACGTGTTCTTAAAGGACCAATCACATTCGGCGTGATCTATTTTAATAGTAATCTCAGTCCCATTCATAGGTTCGATTACAATTCATCACGCGTCAGATAACCTTACATTTCTGCTCACCTTGTAAGGGAAGACGATTCATAATTCTAGAGGCTATCCCTAAAAGTGCGTACAAACAAAAATAATAACTGGCTGCGAGCCATCTTTGATAACCTAGATCTTTTTCATGCGATGCTCATTTGTTTTATCTATTATAATTAATTTCACAAGCCATCGTTTTTATTTCAATGTAAAACGGTGTGTTTTTGGGCAATAATAGAATTTATTTTTGTATTTTGACTTATTTACATACTAGCTTTTGCCCGCGACTTCGTTCGCGTGGAATAGTGACTTCTGATGCCAACTCTTGACCAATAGATGGCGCTGTATGTCCGGAATAAATTTTATTTTATATTTTATTTTTTGTAATAAAAACTATCCTATGACCATTCTCAAGTTCCAAACTATGTCTGTACCAAATTTCACACAAATCGGTTCAGTAGTTTAGGCGTGAAGCAAAGACAGACAGACAGACAGACATACAGACAGACAGACAGAAAGACAGACAGACAGAGTTACTTTCGCATTTATAATATTAGTAGGGAGTAGGGATTATACAAATTTAGATTGGTTTTATCTAGATGATAGTAACAATGAGATTTTTTGCTATGCAAGAAAAGAATCAATTCCCAACACGGCAAAACATTGTCGTTAATGTTACTTATATATTAAGACTTGTTTATGTACTCTCTTGTTTAAATAAACAATTTAATTTTATAGAGAGTACCTTAGTAAATTTTCCGTTTCCAGCTTATCGCCGCCTGAAGCAGTTCTCACGAACGAAATTATGTAGACCCAGACCCAAAATAAAACAACAAACAAAATACACAAGCTTGTGCCATCAGAATACTGCGTCATAGACTACCAAGTAATTACAAAGTTAGATATTGCAAAACACTGTTAGAAATACTACCAAAGTTCTACAGAACCTACGTCATATACCCTTATTGATGTAACCTTTGTCCTTTGACCTATTATTAGCGAAATAAACGCTCTACAGATAATCTAATATCCCCTTTGGATTCCAATCTTATCAAATTGATTTACGTGTATAGTTCTGCAAGGGGTTTAGTGCTTGATTTCGAATGTCATAGACCCCATGGCTAATTCCCCGAGGTCATCAGATCGAACGTGCGAATTGCCGAAATTCCATAGCATCAATGTACCACAATTTCGAATAGCCATTTAGATCGAGCGTCCGTATCGCCGAAATTATGCCATTGCAACAATAGTCATATCCATCGAATGCAATGATATTCTAGTAAACAGATATGTTATGTATGAGCGCGCCCATTGTGAAGACTCGAACACGTCCTAATTGGGACGTATAGTCTTTAAACTATGTCACGCATGGCGGAGAGCGATACGCTTTGTTGAAACAAAATTAAAAAAATACCAACGTGTGTATTTAGAAAGTGTACCAATTATGTTACCAAAGTACATAAAATAGAAAGGATCTCATATCATATGTAAGTACGTAAAACACCTCAATTTACTTTTCTTTTTTTTTCCTATTATTTTAATATTTGGAGGTAAGAAAAAGAAAGAGATGGTAAATACATTGTTGGCCAGAATAATGTTTGTTTACATTGATACGCAAGTGACAAACACTAGCTGTCTCTTTTTTTCATATTGGTTTTATCAAGCCATCCCTTTCGACTTGTAGTGAAATGTCAGATGAATGAAAAGTGTGTATGTGTGCTGTCGTTGCTGCGCGGCACACTTTTTTCGGTTGTTTTGTGAGTTTATAACGTATCTGTTTACTAGAATATCATTGATCGAATGTCTATTGGCTCGACGTGTCAATAAGTCGAAAGCTATTCAACCTATAATATTCAAGAAGACTAAAAGAAGGAATATAATATGGGATAAAATAATACCAGCAGGGTTTAACCACTACCGTGTTACCCTGCAGTTAGTGGGTTGTGGAGATTGCTCCGTATAAAACACTTAAGGTTACACTAGTCGAAAATTCTTCCATACAAACGTAGTCTGGCGATTACTCCACTGTTTGACCAACGGTGTACGTTCAAAATAAAAAATTATATCAATTTGTCTCATCATTATCTAGCCCTGTAAGGAAACCGAAAAGTAAAAAAATACAATATTTGAAAGTTATGAGTTTTAACGCATCTTTGGGTGGAAATAAATACCATAAGAAGAAGGAAAATTGCAAAACGGCCTCCATACAGGGATAGATTAGTAATTCAATAAGGCAAATAATATTATTTTGTAAATATACATTTAGTAGTTTTTACATGATATCTAGACTCCCAAAGGTCTGTTCATAAAATTTCGCGCGCTCGTTTTCGTCCTTTCTATTTCGCTACAAATTAGCAAAAGTTCTAATTCGTACGAGTACTACGAGTAGCTTCTTACTGCTCATCACAGCATCAATCTCTTTCGCACGTGTTGTCGGATGAGACAGCATGCATTTTAACCCCGCGCACAAAATAGTTCATGCCGTTGACTAGGGGAACCTTAAGTAAGCTGCTGCAGTGCACCCTGCTAGAATGCAAGCCATCCCCAACGTAGTAGAGAAAAGGCTAGGCATAATGATTTTATCCAGTTTTAAGACGTAATGTCCGTTTTCAATAATGTCAAGCAAAGCAACGTCTACATTAGTATAGTTCTCGACAAACTTCTTGGCAGACGTGAAGTTGGCTACAATGGCTGCGCAGGAGTAAATCTAATACAAAAACAGCAACGATCCGTGTCTTGCGAATCGGAAACCCAACTTCAAGGCGCCCAAGAAGTTTGGCGAAAACTATAATGCCAAACGTAAACATGTGTTTTAACTTACCAACTCATTGAGGTTATAATGTACTAACACAAAGTACGTAAGCGGCGGCGCGCCGCAGACAGAGAGGCCACTACGAACAAAGCGTCATTTTGCACACACACATTGACATTGCTATTTTACAGGGAATAATGGGCAATATTGGACCGAGCTCAGTCGCGGCTGTCAAGAGTGCTTTCTGCGGGCGTTTGTCAGGTCGTTAGGTAATTCATACATTCAATACTGTAACGAGGTTACATTGACTGTGTTACCTTTATTAATTGTTACAGATCAAAAATTCGTTCTTTCATTAATTTTTAAGTTATAAAGATCATTAAACTTTTCAAGATGACAAGTTTTCAATATCTATTGGAAAGGCTATGAAACTTGTCATAATAATACGGTTTAAGTCATCCAGCTCAAGAATATGTTTCCTCCGACTGCACAGCATAATTTTCTTCTTGCTTAATTACATATTTTTAATTCGCTTCGTAAGCAGTCGGGTTTTTTGATTTTATTACCTTTTTTTTACATTTATTTTTTTGTCGAGCTTGGTGCTGGGTTTATAGTGGGATCATTAATACACTATTTTTACGTCTTGTTACCCTCCAATCTTCTTATGTGGCATCGTGATCTGTCTACCCTCTAAACCAAGTAAGCTTGATATGATGTATGTCTAGACGAATCTATGTACACGTTTTGTAATTTACAAACTACTCTTTTTTTTTAAATTCGACATTAATATAGTAGCAACCCTTGTAAATCTGTCCATAGACTAATATATAATAGATTGAGGGGCCCTTCTGTATACTTTCTATTTTGTGGTACTACCAACTAGGCTCGTTTCGCCATTCGATTCTCAGTAAGCAAATCGTAAGCTTCGAAATTTAAATTTTTGACATCTTGTTTGTGGTTACTTTTTTTTCTACGTTCCTGTTGTTGAACATACTAGGCCATTAAAGTATTGGCATTGGTTTTGTCTGAAGCAGATTAAATTTTATTCACAATTTCTGTAGTGTTGGAGAAACAATGGTCGCCGATTCGCTTGCACGGTCTTTATTGCTATTGCATACCCTTTTCCATTAATATCTACCTGATATTGTTTACTTTTATCGTAGTGTTTCAAGTCAAAGGAGAGATGGATATTAATAAAAACAGTTTGTAGCTAAGGGCCTAAATACCCTTTAGTGCCGTAAAACCGTAACTTTCTAAAGCTGACTCCTTAGTAACGGCTAGTTTAAAATGTTTGAAAAAAAAAAATATTGATTCATGTACATAATTTTGAACACGTTTCGTGTAACTAATAGTTTGGCTTAAAAAAAAAAAAATAACAACACGATATCTTTTCGCAACTTTTGGAAACTCCTCCCTTGGATGTTTAAAAATATTTTTACACAGTAAAATTGATGGCTGGAATTTCTTCGTAACTAACATAGCATATGTAAATCAAATAATATTTTGCAAACAAAACTGTTCAAAAGGAGGTTCAATTTTGATATTTTGGCATCGAGCGAGCGCACGGCCACTGCGTTAACATTGGGGCGTATATATCGCCTTAAGTTGTAAGTCGTAGATTCAAACCCAAACAGGCGGTTTACTTTACTTAAATTATTTCATCACCACTGCTCTCAAAACGGTGAAGAAAAACATCTTGAGGAAATGTCCTAGAACCAAATATTTTAAGATATTAGACATCCACCAACCCGCAATGGCCCTGCGTGGTGGATTACGGCCCATTCCCTCTCACAGAGAAGAGGCATGTGTCCCAGCAGTGGGAACATTAAAAGGCTGATGACGATGATGATGACTACCTATTTAAAGACCCAGGTGAGATATTGAACGACGAATAGAAATATACTTTTCATCACACTTGCACGTAAAAAGTATCTAAACATACAGGTTAACTTGGCCGTAATGCCCCATATAAAACCCTGTGGCTTTCTTTTTGTCATGAAACCTTAGGGCGGTAAGTAATATTTTTTTAAATTTATTGCACAGCACACAGGTCATGCAAGTTCAAGCAAGGAGTTTACACGCAATTGAAAAATTGTCTAAAAATGTTATCCAAACAGGAATTTCTTTGCAATCTCGCTACATGTTACTTAAATACTCAACTAATGTTCTTAATAATCGATTTTAATAGTTATAGTATGAAGTATGAAAACGTCGAAATTATTTAATTCTTTTTACACTCCGTCATGGCTGTATACCTACTTAAGTATTTGACCTTAAAGTTTTTGAAGGGAACACTGTATAATCTGTGGTGTGGGCAAAAATTCGCAAACCGTTTAAAAAAAAGTTCACGTATTTCAGCTAAAAAGCTATAATTCATAATTTACTCGCAAATGTGATGACAAACATTGTATGTATCACGGGCAGTACGGGAATTACGAACTTCGACTCAGAAAGCCCTCAGTCTTCGACTTCGGGCTTCTACTAGAGTCTCGATCGTAATTCCTTACTTACCGCCCTTAATACACAATGTACTATTACACTGATCCTTGGAAAGCTGAGAAGCTGCTCATCCTACCGAGCTACGAGTACTAAATAGAAAAGTGTTTTTAAGACCCAAGGGGTGTTCAAACCCAGACCTAAACGCGTTTCACTCCTTCACATGAAGAGTTGTGTAGGTACTGGAAAAGGACAGCTACAGTGCACTCCTTGACAAATGTATATAATGTCTGCAATATAGCGGGCAATACTAACATAACTACAACTTGTAACCTGTCTGAATTAAAGAACAAGTGTAGGCAGCTATATCAAATATCGTCCGACATTATTTAGAAGAATTGCAATACAAACATAGGTCATACAAATATTTGTTCCCGCACGGAACAAATATTTGTATGGCCTACAGATAGTTGTTCCGGCTCTGGGTGTTGTGTATGTGAGTTTATATGTTTGTAAACGCACCCACGATACAGGAAGAAATTCCTAGTGTGGTGCAACGTTTTTTTTAAAGAAAAACAAAAACTATTATAAATTTAATTTGAAAATTTAATTTAAAATTGGAATTTGAAGAAATCTTTTTGAACAATTAATTCGACCTTCAAAATAAACAAATTAGTACAATCCAAAGCGTGCAGCAATCAAAGAATTTCATCCCAATTAATACGAGAGACAATAAACTTAATTGTTGATAGCAGATCTACAATTCCACTATCTCCGATGTCAACATAAAAATGTCGTGATCGGTTCAGTCGAGGTCTTGACTCGTGAGGTATTAATGTGCGAAAAATTATGAAATTTGTTAATACATCTTTACCTCATCAGTTTAGCAGATAATTTGCATACATGGCTTTATATGCACGTGATGAAATTAACCATATATAGTTGTAGAATGCCAGTGTGATATTAAACGTCAAAACTGCGGTGTAATCAACATTCAACATACAAGAAATGGACTGAGCGTTTCCATTTCCATGTCTATGTTACGGTTGTTATTTGGCGGCAAAATTATTACACTGTTCACATTTTTTGTAATCTGTGGTTCACGGGTGTCTCAGAAAAAAACGAACTTTTGTAGATCACTGACCTCTATCATACATTGTACACTGGACTTCATATTAACGATGACAAAATGAAGACATTTGATCATCGCCATTTTGGCGCTGATAGCAACGTGAATTAACGTGAGAGTCGCATGGAACTAATATTAGAGATGGGACACAGTGTAGTGTATGTAAGATATCATTAGTAGTATTAAGCATGTGTGTGTAACCATACCTTATAGTATAGTATATGATGTAAGATGATTCGATGTGACACACAATAAATAGAGACGTTATCCAGAGTGGATGTGTTTCATTTACCACGACACTTCATGGCGACCCTGCCATTAAAGGTCACATCACGTGTGAAATTTGGACATTATAAATTCGGACATTATTACGAAATTAGTGGTTGTGTGTTTTAAATAATGTGTCAATCTACTCAAACGAAAGAGGAAACAATCATCGCGCAGACGGCTGCTGGAAATGGGCAAAATGGTGCGACAACCGAGCAGAGCTACTCCAGCATCAGCACGACGAATATTCTTCTCACTCTGATCGCAATCGTCCTGCTGTCAGCGGCATGCTATGCTATCTGTTATTATTACAAGAAGACGCATGTCAAATGGATGGAGAGGCAGATGAACCGCAGGTCTATACATCGCAGGCAGACCTCAAAGGTACTTCAAGAAACGTGCTCCCCGTGATGAAGACGCCGAAAAACACGTGTAAGTGAAAAAAAAAAAAAAACCTTAACACTTCCAAAAATAAAAGTACCGCGTACTTTCTAGTGATTACAACATGTGAGACTGGCAAAACATAAGCTATCGTGAACAACGGAACTATAAAGTGATGTCTAACGTTTATACAGGCATATAATTATTATATTTTTATGTCTTATATAAGAAAATGCGTGTAAAATGCATTAGCGAGTTATGCAAGTGAGTAAGTAATATAATGTTTTATTGTAAGTACTATGTAACAGCTCATAAATCGTGCACGGCGACTCACCGAACCCGATACCCCGCGCACTATCTGGCATATATCGCATTACTTTCTTTGTTTGTAAGACAGTTCGAAGAATCGTATTGAAGACAAGTAGTTGATAGGATGATGTCATTACATTCCATTATGTATTATTTTTAGATTATGGATGATGATTTTAATAGAATATATGAAGATTTGGTGGACATTCGTAAATTTTTGATAAAGAAAGGACAAGCTAGATTTACAGGTTCTATTGCGATAAATAGGCTGAAAGAGGCTAAGAATTTATTTGGTGAAGCGCAATTATTATATTCAAAGTTATCGCATGATTTAAAACCAGAGTTAGTGGCGCAATTGTCCGCCACCTATGATAATATTAAGAGCGTATTTTTAAAGATAAGTCAATTGTGTACTTCCCCACCTAGTGAAATAAAAATTGTTAAAATGGAATTTGACATTCGAACGGCGTGTAATTTAATTCCCCTTATGGATGGTAGGGAGGACACCACGAAACGATTGATAGATGCAGTGGAAATGTATGCGGATATGTTAGAAGATTCGGGCAAACTTCTTTTAATAAAATTCGTAATTAAAGGCCGCCTATCGGAGAACGCTAAGCTACGTTTATCGAATAGTTATGACACCGTTTCTAACTTAATTCAGGATTTAAGGAAACATTTATTAACTACAAAATCTTTTACCGCTATTCAGTCCCGCCTCCAAAATATGAACCAAGGTTTTAGGTCAATCGACGAGTATGGTTCTGAAATAGAACAACTTTTTACCGATTTAACCATTTCACAGGCAGACGGAGATTCGTCAAAGTTCGCGATTCTAAAGCCATTAAATGAGAAAACGGCCATTAAGAAATTTTCAGATGGATTGAAAAATTCAAGGCTGAGCACCATCGTGGCCGCTCGCAACTATAATAATCTCAAGGACGCAATACAAGGTGCTAAGGACGAGGATTTATCAACATCTTCTACGTCCTCTAAACTAGACGTCTTGCAGTTTTCGAGAAGAGGTCGAGGTAAGTTCACATCTTTTTCAGGACCGAGGGGTCAAGGTCAACGTGGCCGCAATTACGGATATTTTAATAATTATAACCGCCGTGGTTACGGAAGATCATTTCAGAATTCTAACCGCGCTAGAAACTTCTCACAGGCGAATTATAACAATGGCCGATATTACCATCGTGGTAATAGGCGAGGAAATAATTTCAGCCGTAATAATGTTTTTGCAACGCAACCCGCCCAAGCATCGGCGGAAGAGGCTATTGCTCAAAATTCTGATGAAAATGTTAATGCCCAAAATTTGAAAAGAAACCAGTTTTTTCGATTTTAATAATTATATATTGGCTTGTAAGGGAAGATGTCAATTTGTGTCATTTTATTGTAATAACCGAAAATTGTCTTTTTTGGTAGATACGGGTGCGTCAATATCTATTATTAGGAAAAGTGAATTACCCGATTCGATGCGTATATGTTATAATAACACTACTATAAACGGCATAGGAGGGCAAATTAACTCTTTAGGTTATGTAACCTTGAAACTTGTTACAGAAAATAATGACACGTTTTTTCATAAATTTTACGTCTTCCAAAATTTACCATTCAAGGCGACTGGTATTTTAGGCTTAGATTTTCTATCTACTTACGGTTGTAATATCGATTTGTCTACCAACGTGTTAGTTGTTAATAATGCAGGTAAACAAATATATTTACCAATCTCACCTAGACTTGATTTAACGTTTACTAATAATAATTGTCTTATATTACCGGCCCGAAGTGAATCGACTCATCTCATAGAATTAGATATTGATGCGGAAGATGATTGTGTTGTTTATTCAAAAGAAATAGATACAGATATATTTTTAGCAGGAGCTATAGTTAGACCTAAAAATCGTAGGATACCGATCAGAATACTTAATATAAGAGATAAAGAAGTAAGATTAGAAAAATTTAAACCGGAAGTAACATTTTTAAGCGAGTTCAATATTTTTTCTTTTGATAAGACTAACGCCAATGCTAATAGGGCTGAAACTTTACTTTCGATGATAAAACTAAAACATCTGAACTCTGAAGAAAAGAGTTCTCTCGAAAAAATTTGTACAAAATATTCAGATGTGTTTTTTCTGCCAGGAGATAAGCTAGCCACCACCAACGTTTACGAGCAATCCATTACATTAAAACCTAACGTTAGTCCTACCTATGTTAAACCTTACAGATTGCCTCAATCAATGAAGCCAGAGATTGATAGTCAAATAAAACAAATGATGAAGGACGATATAATAGAAGAGTCCACAAGCGAGTGGAATAGTCCTGTGTTACTCGTGCCCAAAAAGTCTGAAGGCTGTAAAAAGTGGCGTTTAGTAGTGGACTATAGAAAACTCAATGATGCAATAGTCGATGATAAGTTCCCACTACCAAACATCACCGATATCTTAGACTCACTTTCAGGATCAATGTATTTCACTCATTTAGATTTAAATCAAGGTTATTATCAAGTTAGTTTATGCCCTGACAGTCGTAAATATACTGCTTTTTCTACTAGCACGGGTCAGTATCAATTAAAGCGTCTTCCTATGGGACTTAAAACGTCCTGTAGTAATTTTAGTAGAGTAATGTCTATAGCTATGTCTGGTCTGACATATGATAAATGTTTTATTTATCTCGACGATTTAATAATTTTTGGGCGCAATCTAAATTCTCATAATAAAAATTTAATTGATGTACTCGAAAGGCTAAGAAAAGTAAACTTAAAACTAAATCCGGACAAATGCCAATTTTTAAAAAAGGAAATATTGTATCTTGGACATTTAGTTTCTGCTGATGGAGTATTACCAGATCCAGAAAAAACAATAGTTTTACAAAATTACCCTGTACCTAAAAATGTAGAAGAAGTGAAACGATTTGTAGCCTTCTGCAATTATTATCGTAAATTTGTACCATCGTTTGCTGAGATAACATTACCTTTAAACCAATTGTGCAGAAAGAATGTAGTTTTCAATTGGACAGCAGAATGTCAACACTCTTTCGAGATCTTAAAACAAAAGTTAATTAGCCCACCCATACTTCAGTACCCAGATTTCTCAGAATCAAACGAATTTATAATACAGACTGACGCATCAGGTGTAGCTATTGGTGCAGTTTTGTGTAACAATGACCTAAGACCTGTAGCATATACTAGTAGACCATTAAATAAGGCAGAATTAAATTACCCCACAATACAAAAAGAACTTACTGCTATAGTCTGGGCAATAAAATATTTTAGGCCGTATTTGTTCGGTAGGCATTTCACTATAATGACGGATCATAAACCACTTATTTATTTATTTAGCATGAAAGATCCCTCTAGCAGGCTGTTGAAGTTTCGTTTAGTTCTTGAGGAGTATGATTTTAAAATAGTGTATGTGCAAGGAAAGGATAATGTAGTCGCGGATGCATTATCCAGAATAAATGTGACTTCCAGTGAATTAAAGAGTATGAATGAGAAAATTTCAGAAGTAAATGTAATGACTAGAGCACAGAAAAGGAGAATAGATGAGGAAAGTAAAAATGTATCACCGCCAATTAGTAAACCCACCGACGAAGGGTCTGATCAGCTTAGAGTCGTGGAGTTACTGAGGAAGCCGAGTGATGTCGTGGAGATAATTTTGTTAGAGAAAGATAAAGTGGATAAATATAGAAGAGATAATTTGATTAGTGCTGAAGACGAGTGTCTCGCTTACATCCCTAGTAAAATGTTGTTATGTGTAAACCTCAACTATAGGGCACATTTCTCGCGAGCCGAATTTGTGACTAAGTTAGAGAAGTTTAGCAATAATATAAAAGTAAAAGAACTATGCATAGTTAAAAATAATGAAAATGAAGAGTTCATAAAAGGTTTGTGTAGTGAAATACAAACATTAAAAGATTGGACCGGTCCAAGAGTATGCATTCTAAGAGGAATACAAAGAATAGAAAATGATAATGAAAAACAATATATTTTAAATGACTTTCATTTACTGCCCACCAGTGGACATGCTGGTGTGCGCAGAATGACTAACAACATCAAGAGACGATATTTCTGGCCAGGTATCGATAAAGATGTTCTTGATTATGTAAAAAAGTGTTCCACATGTCAAAAGACAAAGTATAGTAGGTACACAAAACAGCCGATGACGATAACAACGACTGCGTCATCAGGTTTTGAAAAAATATTTTTAGACCTGGTAGGCCCTTTAGATAAAGACGAGAATGAAAATTGTTACCTTGTAACGATTCAATGTGAACTAACTAAGTTTATTGAAGCATATCCAATAAAAAATAAAGAAGCCATAACTGTAGCAAAATCCATTATACAAAATTTTGTTTTACGTTTCGGTATACCTAAAGTTATAGCTACTGATAGAGGTTCAGAGTTTATTTCAAGCACTATGGTTGAAGTATGCAAATTATTAAAAATAGAAAAATTAATATCCACGGCATACCACCATCAATCAATCGGTTCACTCGAAAATGCTCATAAGCATTTAGGTGCTTTTCTAAGGACTTATTCAGGCAATAACGGCTATGACTGGTCACACTGGATACCGTTCTGGTGTTTTAGTTATAATAATACCGTCCACTCAGAGACGAAGTACACGCCCTTCGAACTAATTTTCGGTAGGCAGTGTAATATTCCTAATAATATTAAGAATTGTAATAGAATAGATCCATTATATAACCCTAGTGACTACTCTTTAGATTTAAGGTATAGGCTACAGATAGCGCTAAAAGAAGCTAAACATAATTTAGAAACTAGTAAGGAAAATAGAAAATTAGCATATGATAAGAAATGTAATCCAGTTAGTTATAAGAAAGACGATTTAGTTTTAGTCAAAAGCGAAGGAACAAAGAAATTGGATAATATTTATGAAGGCCCTTATATTGTGTTAGAGGATATGGGACCTAATGTCAAAATTCTAAAACAAAATAAAATCGAATTAATTCATAAGGACAGAACTAAATTGTATCATAGTTAAGTTGTAGTTGTAATAACCTATGGTAAAAAAAAAAAAAAAAAAAAAAAAATTAAGAGCTCAATATTTTTTTTTTTCTCTTACCCCCGTAGGTGTAGTGTATGTAAGATATCATTAGTAGTATTAAGCATGTGTGTGTAACCATACCTTATAGTATAGTATATGATGTAAGATGATTCGATGTGACACACAATAAATAGAGACGTTATCCAGAGTGGATGTGTTTCATTTACCACGACACTTCAACAGCTTTCGGAGAAATACTTTTATTGATTTTATCGATCGAGAGAATAATTTAATACGTAAGAGAAAAAAAAACAGTTATTTTTATTATGATTAATTTTTAAGTAATAGAATAATTGCTGTGAAGTTTACTAAAAAATATTTTCAGTCAGATTGCAAGCTATAAACTAGTGGATAGCGTGCGATCAGAGCGTCAGATCAGTGAGATTTAAATATGGGGTTAGGCTAACAACTTATCCTAAAAACTATCACATTTGAGCAAGTATCTCCTCGCTCAAGTACACTAGTTGTACGCCCATCGGATTCGTGAAGGGAACATCATTTATATAATAATAATAAATGAGATGGATAATCATTTACAACGTACGTATTTCTCACTCTCATCGCTGAGATCTTGTCTCTGTAGTGTTAAGGTGCAAATAAGAGTGACATCGCATTCCAGCAAGGTTTTAGGCTTATATTTATTTATTTAAACTTCATGCACAAAGGTACAACGGCGGACTTAATGCCTTAGGCATTCTCTACCAGTCAACCAAGGGTGGTGAAGAGATAACATGGCAGGTGCATTGTTTAAATCTGATCTAAATATTATATGATACATACCTAAATAAATATATATATTTAATAAAGTAATGAAAATAAGTTATCGAGATGACCCAACCCCCGCTGAAATCAGTTTTCAGCTCTGTTTCAGATGCAGATAATAAATTGTTTGACTTCAAAACATTTGTTAATAAAATTATAATTATCATGATATTGTTCCAGAATGAATTCCAGGTTCAGGAACGTAGTGATTGATACAAGAGAGAGGCCTGTGCTCAGCAGTGGGCGAAGTCGGGCCGTGGATGATCATGATGATGATTCCAGAATTTAGTATTACACATTGCTATTGAACATATTATAACTGATTATTAGGCATTCATATAATATTCATCACCAATACAAATATGAGATATTTAGTTCCAACATACTACGAGAAGTCAATACAGTAGATGAGTGATACGCCTTGCCAAGTCTACTATTTTGATATTAGTGTAATTTAAAAATATCACTAATACTGATATATTAGTTACAATATTATAATATTTCCAGTCAAATATATTAGTATTACCTAATTTTTATAAATATTGGTAGTATCCTATCTCTAAATGTGTCAATTTTAGTTCCTGATACGCTCGAGCGGGGCGCTTTGAATCAGCACAAAAATCAACTGTCATTTCATATAGTATGTTTAGTCCAGCGTACTTGTATAATAGAGGTCAGTGTTGTAGATGCATACAAAATTAAAAACCCTAAACTGCCAGTCACTAAGTTTTCAATCGAAAAAAAATAAATTAATCTTTTGACAACAGCCAATAATGAAGCTAACAAACTTTCAAAGTTTGGACATGTATCTTCAGTGGAGATAGAAAAGAAGGTGATTATGATGATAAATGCCATAAATTATGCTGTTACAGAAGAAGCAATGAAAAAGTATGTTGGACCTGCTAAAATGATTTTGGAATTATGTAGATAGGTATAGTTCTCACCAAACTTATTGGCTGCAATGAAGTCTGCTACAATGGCTGCGCAGTAGTAAATCTCATACAAAAACAGCACCGTTTCATGCCTTGCGCATCGGGAAAGCCAACCTCAGGGCGGCCCAGAAGTTTGGCGAGAACTAACTATTCTTCCTTATTTGTTGCAGTTGAAATCTCGAGAAAAACTGTGAAAGAAATTCCAGCACGGGTAGGTACTTTTCCGAATCCAAGAGAAGATAAGATCGAGTAAAGTATAACTAAATAAACTATATGTACTTAAATCATATTTAAACTTTAATTCTTCTCGTGTGCAAATTGTTACATTTTTGCACGTAGTTACGTGTAAAAAGATATAAATTAAATTATCAACGATTTTATTTGATGATGACGACTGGTAAATCCGTGACATCATCTGCAAATATGTATTAAAAGCAAAACCAGTGCCCAAACAAAGCTAAACACGGTATCCTTAGGTATTATTCGATAGTGCTAATGCTTTATTGTGAGATATTTTGACAAGTAAGGACTTTTGAAAAGATAATACACCAGTCAGTAATTTACCTAACTGTAGAGCAAATTATTGAGAAGGCGCAAGCAATAATGACTACACTTCCTCACGACGTTTTCTTTCAAAGAGAAGTGAAACAAGAGAAAGAGAACTTCGCCAAATCCATAGATATTGAGAATATTATTATTGAAGAATTTTAGCAGAGGACCTCAAAAACTAAGGCAACTTATTTTGAATACTTTATATATATTAGGTATGTATTATATTGAATATGTTTGTACCTCATCATCAGCCTTTTTTAACGTTCCCACTGCTGGGACACAAGCCTCCACTTATTGAGAGAGGGAAAGGGCCATAATCCACCACGCGGGCCCAGTGCGGATTGGTACATGTCACATGTCTTCGAATTTTTGGTTCTAGGACATGGCGGTTTCCTCACGATGTTTTCCTTTACCGTTTTTAGAGCAGTGGTGATGAAATAACTCAAAAAAGGAAAGCGCCTGCCTCGGTTCGAACCCACGACCTGCGACACGTAAATCGGGGCCGTTACCGCTGGGTCACCACCGCTCGCACTGTTTTTACCTATGTGTAGGTATTTTAAGCATTTTTTTTTAATTCTCTTTTGTCTCCTCTTATTCAACGCACCTGCCATGTTGTCTCTTCACCACCCTTTGTTGAAAAGTATATCTATGCCTCTATCATTTTCTTTTTTGTTAAAAACCTATAAATATTGTCTGAAAGTCGTCTAAACATGGCGGTAAAAACGGGCATTTTTTTCTGGTTTTTGCATGGTCATATTTCTTTTAGTGATTATGTTTTGGAAAAAAGGAAATGATAGGGGCACGTAGTAATTAGACCTAAATTTTATGGAAAAAATCACGGCTCTAGAGGCATTATCCATGAAGAAAACAGCAGAATGTTTTTGTATGGAGAAAGGCCTACTCGAGATCCCTCTTAAGTCCGCCATTGTACCTTTGTGCATAAAGTTTAAATAAATAATTAAATAAGTGCTCGAGTTACCCGCCCAAACCTACAAATTCCTCTCTAATAGAACGAACAGCCAGTTTTCCTTGGGTGCTTACTGTGTTTAGGTTCGGCATGTCTACCTAAATGACCTCACTTCAATTGCAATCGTTGATGCAAGTTAACATTTTTGCAATGCAATGGCCGCTAGTCGGCGCTAGTGCAAGAAACGTACGAAACTATGGCGAAATTAATTGGACGATGCGACGTTTATATGGATGAATGTGATGAAAAGGTATCATGTTAGGTCGTGCTCGTGGCCTTGAATGAGACTGTACGTCTGATGGTACTTGTGATAGACGTGGAGATTTTTCTGTAATACTGAATTGTGTCATCAGGATTCAGGCTTTTTGACGAATCGAAACAATCAGATCTAAACAATAAAAAAAAAATGATGTTTGCCATGTTTGATTGGGAAATCGTTGGCTTGGCCATTGGGGATATCTCAGTAATATGTATAGTCCTAGACGGCAAAATGTGCCTGCCTGCTAAAAAGCATTGATAGTATATCATTACGTAAATTACAACATCTAGATATTACATGCACGTCAAAAACAAGGATAACAGTAGATCATACAGTTGACCTTATTACCTATGCAAAAATCTTGACCTTATTATAAATCCGTAGCGCTCAATTTCAACGGCTAAGGTTACAAATAACGCTCAAAATGCTATATTACTCATTGACCCACTGCCTTAGAAAGAAACGTGTCAGAGACACAGAAATCGCTGTGCATTTTTTTTCATTCGAATTTTGAAATAACGATGTTCAATTGTTACGCTATCTGTTGACATCAAGTTATCGTTAGTATGTTGGTAAAGAATCTCGTTTAACAATAATGTTTGGTTAATTTATTAACAATCAATTTAATATGGTGCAATTACAACATTGGTGGTCTTACGTAAGACTAATAACGTGTTGTGTTATGTCAGTAAACAACCTTGTTTAATTACCTTAATTAACATTACTGTAACGCTAATAATAAATAAGTTAGTATAGTTATTATATTATCTGTGATATAGTATAAAGGTAATTTGCGGGTTGCTATAGTCCAACATTAACCTGCTCTTATTTTTACCGACACACAAAAAAAGATCCGGCCAAGTGCGAGTCTGACTCGCGCACAGAGGGCTCCGTATAAACAGCTTCATTCATCAAAATAAAAAGGTAATAGCAACGTTCAACCTTAACGTTCATAAATAATGAAAGCACTGAATATTGTTGTAACGAAGGGACAAAATTAACTTTGCCGTTCGAAAACTATTCACCCATAAATCAATATACATTTTTTTTTACTTTTCCAAGGACATTTTATAAGTTGGTCGACTATTACTCGTAAACTTGTGATACTTTTCCTTTTAATACTATTGCCGTGAATTTTTCACACATCCAAAAACAACCATTAACCTAGCTGGCTGGGGGGGGGGGGGTATCTGGCAAACATTTTTGTTAGAGTTAAGTGTCCGGGGGAGAAAAAATTGCCATTAAAAGCTTAATTTTACGTATACGGATCCCTGAATCGGAAAATGGTTTTCACAGACCCGTAATATTTTTAAATGGCCTATCTAACGATATCCCACACCATGGGAAAGACGAGAAAAAAAAATACATCCCACTTTACGTGCACAGGAGGCAACATCATTTTTTTTCTTTTCTTTATTTTTTTTTACCACTTCGTCAGCGTGATTAATATATATATCCATGCCAAATTATAGCTTTCTAGTAACAAGAGTCTCTGAGCTAAGCTGCTGGACGGACGGTCAGAGGGACATGGCGGAACTGTAAGGGTTCGTTCTTGGCTACGGAACCCTAAAAAGAAATAACCGATACACTGGTAAATCACAGTGTCGGGGGCATAGGGATTCGGTTAGTTGCTGAGCACCAACCACCATATGGAGGGATGACACAACATGAGAAACTTACAGGAGTGAAAACTGCGTTACAAAAATCTAAATAAATTGATGGCCTCATTTCCAAATACGGAAATGGTATTGAAAAAGTGCTTTACAAATCCAATAATACTTCCGTTACTAGAATTTACGCTGAAGAAGCACTGAAGGTGACTAAACCAGGGCCGTGACTAAACTAGGTACATAATTGGGTTGAAATAATTTATTTCGTTAAAAATGAACCTGTAAGCATTAAAAGCAAGCGACTCAAAGTACATACCTAGCCGTTACCAAAGTAAGAAGTATAATAAAATTATCCTACGTCATATTATCAGATAATTATCTTACGGTCCAAAAACATATAATTATAGTTTTATACACCTCTGCCTACCACTCCGCGTAAAATACGTGTGATGTTACAGTGCGCCCTGTATATTTTGATATTCAAAGAGCTGAAGAGCATAGCATAGAGAGAACCGTGAATGGGCATGTATAGACTGACACCGAGATGTTGGTACCGAGCCTCTCTGTGTTTGAAATGCGCTGATTAAGCCAATTCCTGGATGTTCGTAATACAAAAGCCCAATGTTTTGCGGTTTATACCTTACCAATAAATTATTTTACAAGCTATCCTTGTGTTACCACTAAATTAACACGATGACCATGAATGGTTACGATTATGAAACCTTGATTTCCGATGGCAGATGTGAGTATTTTCCTGTCATTAGGTATGTTAGATATGCCTGCTATCTAAACAAAATCATAGATGTTGACTTATAAATTAAGTTGTATGAAAAACAAAAGAAAATAAAATTTACATATTGCTATTCTACACAGTCGGTAGAAAAGTAAGGTGAAAGATGAATTACGATACGACGCATTAGTCACATTAGCACAACTCTATCTAAGATAAATTAATGATCGCAGTTATATAAACATTTCTAAACTGAAAAGATTAAAAAAAAATATTGTAAAATTGCGTAGTTAATTCAATTTTTGGTCCCACTATCCTGTCTACCTAAAATTGTATTATTATTGCATGTATCGAGAATATCTTCCAATCTAGTTTGTCTATGGAAAAAGCAAGTATCCAGTACCAAGTTTGCAAACTCTTAAAAACAGTTCTACAATTGTTTATGGTATCTACTTGACAATCAATCATGGCGAGCACGTCGAGGTCTGTTTTCCTAATTTATTTTATTCCTGTTTCGTTATTAACGACGATATTTATGTATTGTACAGCCGAATATCATAAATATTTACTATGATATTACGTAAGTTAACGATGGTGCTAATAAAGTGTAGCAAAAGACCACGCCAAAGATGTATCCCAAAGATTTGATTTCTACTTGTTGATGAATGATGAGCCTACTTTCTTTTGTGGTTTTAGGATTGAGACAAATAAGGTGGTGTGCTATGCGCACCCAGATGCGCCGCTTATCGAGGATTACAGGGCTGGGGATATGATATGCTCGGAATGCGGGCTCGTAGTCGGCGACAGGTACGTAACAAAATGTTTGTTTGGCAATATTTACGAAACGCACTGAGCTTTACACCACTGCTGATGCAGTGTCGTAATAATAACAAAGTTGCTGAACTAATGCGAGTGATGTATTTGATTTCTATTATTTCGAGGTCAATAAATAATTGGCTAATTGTGCAATGTGGAAACTTGAGAATTGTGCATAGGAACTGACAATTAAAGCTGTTTATATCACACACACATCAATACGAAAATGAACATCATTTGTGTCTTAGCCCAAAGTAAGAATTTGTAAGCTTTTGATGTCCTTTTTAACATTATGTATGCCACATGCCACATTTTGGTGAAGTAATTGCTGTCAAACTAATTAATAGCTATTATACTAAGTACCTATAGTTAAACACATAATGAGTTTATATATATTCTGCATATCCTATGGTAACTATTTATAGAGCTTATCTATGCATAACTGCATAGCCAGTATGTGCATTGGAATTAGGACACAATGTTATTGCATATAATCATAATATTATGAGCCCATATTTCCATAATAATGCGCCTGACTTAAGAGAAACAGTATTTTGGTACTTGAGTTTTATTCCCTTCTTTAATTTTTCCAGGGTCATTGATGTGGGTTCAGAATGGCGTACATTCAGCAACGAGAAGTCTGGAGTAGACCCATCTCGTGTTGGTGGTCCCGAAAATCCACTTCTTTCCGGCGGAGATTTGTCCACAATCATTGGTCCAGGCCGAGGAGATGCATCATTTGACAGTTTCGGAGTATCAAAATACCAGAATAGGAGGAACATAAGCAGCACAGACAGGGCTCTGATTAATGCGTTCAGGGAAATCAGCACAATGGCTGACAGGATAAACTTACCGAAGACTATTGTTGATCGTGCCAACAATTTGTTCAAACAGGTACGTCAACAGCTAACTCTATTAAGAAAAAATCAACAATTCCCTGTGTAAACTTGAGTACAGTTTATGCCCATATTTGTGAGTTAAGAAAAAAGAAAAGTAAACAGTTTCTGCAAGCATTGCTCTCTTTCATATATGCTACCAAGGTCACGTTTGTGAAACAAATTGAATCATGTTTGTTAGGTATTGCTGAATCAGTTCCATAATTTTATATTATTTAGTCTGCATTAGTTAAATATTCTGTTTATTAGTTGAAAGGACGACTTTCATAATTGATGATGGTACAACAAAACTGATCTAAGTCACAATTTCATCTTTTTGAGAAACCTTGCGAAACACATTTGGACTTGTTGTGAAACTACTGAGATTGACACTTTCCAAGAAAATTTTACAATAAGAAATCTGCAAAAGAAAACAATCTTATTAGGCTGGTTTTGCCATAGTCAATAGTGGATTTCCAAAGTACAAAAACGTTACAATAGTAAACGGCAAATAAGGATAAAATATTTGATAACAACGACTTTCATGTTTTCATTGCATTGTTTCACTAGTCATGCATTCTGAAAGCAATTTGTCATGGACTAAGCCAATTTTTAATAATATTTATTGGGTTATGTTATGAAATACATGCAATGTAATTGTTGACCTTACACTCCTGACACATGAACACGAATTAGCATACGGTTGAACGGTACCAAACTACCAACAATGCATTTTGAGGTATACAAAGTATTGAAATTATTTGTGTTAATTTGAGGCCATACTATATATTTGGTATTACAACATATAATATCATTTAATTAATTGTGAGACGTACAATTCAAATTCACTAAAGTTAAGTTCTTGATTGATGAAAACAAAACTAGAATTTCTACTCATCTTACACAGCTGAATCCATAGAAAAGCATAGAGTTTTGAGTAAGTAATTCAGTTCAGTGAGAATTAAAGTAACAATAATGGGGCTTTGGGCTCAAAACGGTGAAGGAGGAAACCGGCATGTCCTAGAACCAAAAATTCGAAGACATGTCACAAACCCGCACTGGGCCAGCATGGTGGATAACTGCCTATTCCCTATCGGAAATAGGAGGCCGGTGTCCCAGCAGTGGGATCATTAAAAGGCTGATAATGATGAAAGGGGCTTTAATCACAACTTTATTTTCTTGTATTAAGGGTCATTTTCTTACTTCAAGTGTTGTGGGTGTTAAAATATTAAACAGACTTGTAAACTCAAGCATAGATAGACTCCCTTTTTCACACTTAGACTTTCATTTGGTCCATTGTGTATGGGGGTTCTGGCTAACATACCCAGCCTAGCAAAAGCACAGAAGCTTCCTGGCGGCTTCAAAGGCTTAAAGCAGCCACTGCAAAAAAGGCTGTCTGTGGCGCCTATGTTGACAAGATATTTGTTAAGAGGTGTGGTCAGTTATTGTCCCCATGATTATTCTAAGGTTTAAAACTCAAACATACATGATTACTTCTACAGGTGCATGACGGAAAGAACTTGAAGGGGCGAGCAAATGACGCCATTGCGTCTGCTTGCCTATACATCGCGTGCCGTCAAGAAGGAGTCCCGCGTACATTCAAAGAAATCTGCGCTGTCAGCAAAATCAGCAAGAAGGAAATCGGTCGATGCTTCAAACTCATCCTAAAGGCACTGGAAACTTCGGTGGAACTTATCACTACAGCGGACTTCATGTCTCGGTTCTGCTCGAATCTGGGCCTTCCGAATTCCGTGCAAAGGGCAGCTACACATATTGCGAGGAAAGCTGGGGAACTGGATATTGTGTCTGGCCGCAGTCCCATTTCGGTGGCAGCTGCTGCCATTTACATGGCTTCACAGGTTGGTTTTATTGTTTATTTATTTTTGAAATAACAACAGAAATTTGATAAGTAAGGAGTTTGTGATATAGCTTGTAAGTTGCTAAGAAACTGAATCTTGATTATCAAGCTAGGCTAATCTGTATCATAAGACAGTGTGAAATCTTAAATTCAAAGCATTTATTTCCGCTCTGAAATAATAATAGTAGACGCCAATATTATTATTAAATTAATATTTGAATACTACAATGGAAGGATGTTATAGCTAGAAACAATCACATAGAATTTCTACTCATCTTACACAGCTGAATCCATAATTAAACAATTATCAATAATTTTATAGATAGGTAAGGGCAATGATATTCAAATAAACATATATGTTATGAGCGCGCGCATTGTGAAGACTCGAATAGGTCACAATTGTGACCTTTAGTTATCTAGTGGTGTGTGTTTAGGTGTCTTTAGTTTATGTCACGCATAGCGAAGAGCGATGGCTTTATTGAAACAAAAGCAAAATAAGAAAATATGCCATCGTGTATATTAGAAATTGTACCAATAATTGTGATACCGAAGTACATAAAACAGAGGGGATCTCATACCATATATAAATACGCAATACGCCTCAATTTACAATTATTTTTTTTATCCTAATATTCTGATATTTGGAGGTTAGAAAAAGATAACAACATTGGTGGTCAGAACAGAGGCGGCTCGTTCTAAAGAGCGCTGGTGCAGTGCACTCCCACAAAAATTGCATAATCTATATTTCCATAAAATCCTATACATACATTATTTCTACAATGCCTATACAATACACTCAGTTACTAGCAGTTTACTAGAAACGTAGTAGAAACTAACTATTACCTACGCGCACATTTGGCGTCATGTTGTATGTGCCTAACGTGTGGAGTGGAGCGCCAGCGATTGCGCTCCTATGAAACAAAATTCAGTACAATTTCTAGCACTGTATTCAATGAGTGCAAAAGAGAAACATCGCCACAGTCCGACGCGTGAAACAGAAGATTTTGTATGGGAAATTAGCCTAATCTGGAGCGCCGCTCACGCGCGACGTTGCCAAATCGCGCAAGGCGGCGCGGGAGACTTTTGCCTGTGCGCCGTTGTCAATCTTATGTAAACAATAAAACACACACTTGAAATCAGTTACTTTACGGTAGAATGTAGATTCTTCGCAGTTTTTCTTTTAATTATGTATTAAATATAGTTTTGCGCGATATTTGTGTTAAAAATGGAACAATACAGTGTGCCTTTTATAAAAAAATATGAAAAGACTCTTGAAATGCGTCTCGAACTTAAAGCTACGGGGCCACCACGTCCTGAATTTTTTTTTATGAATTTTTATGGCCTGGTTGCTAGGGTCCTAAAATAGCTCTTACTCAAAATTTCGTAAAGCGCTCGATTCTGCGTATCGAAAATCTATTAGAGAGTTCAATGAACGCGTTGATGAAAATCGATATATTTTACGGCGTTTAATAGATTGTGTGGTATTTTGTGGTGCATTTCAAGTTGCTTTACGAGGTTAGGATGAATCTACGGCATTCCGGAATCTATAGAGGTTTGGAAGATTTCGTGTCAGAGATCGATTTGGCTATGAAACAGCATTTATCCAGCAGGTCCGTTTTTAAAAGTACGTCTAAAACCATTCAGAATGACATTTTAGATGCTATTTATGAAGTTTCCAGAACAGAAATACTGAACAGAACATCAGAATGAATTTTCTGTACAAAAATAAATAAATGGTAAGCTTTAGTTTTACGTTTTTTTTTTGTGAACTCCCATAAATAAATGTTTGTTTACATTCACACGCAAGTGACAAACACTAGCTGTCTCTTTTTTTCTTGTTGGTTTTATCAAGCCATCCCTTTCGACTTGTAGTGAAATGTCAGATGAAGTGTGTGCTGCCGCTGCTGAGCGGAACACTTTTTTGAATTGTTTTGTGAGTGTATAACGTATCTGTTTATTTGAATATCATTGGGTAAAGGTATATAAGTAGGTACTATACTTATTTATTATATATAGCAATTAAGCATCAATTAAGTTCAAATTGATAGCAGAATATTATAAAGAACAGTAATTAAAAAGTCATCCAGGCAAATATAGCCATTATTACAACTTTTAATGACTTTCAAGTATCAACCAGTTTCTGAAAAGAATTTATGTACGCATCAAAAAATAAAACACAAAAATAGCCTCAACCAATCACAGCAGCAGCTGCCTTTTTGTCTCATTCATTTTGCGATTATTTTCGTAAAATCAACTGTCCTGGCGCCATAAAATTAGGAGAGCTGAAACCACCTAAAGTGGGATAGTGCTAGAAAGCAACTGGACCTAAGTTGTTTTTTGTGCGACTTAAAAATCACATGTTTTTTTTCTTAAAAGATTACGACCTTCAATTTCTTCAAAAGCCTCAGCAAACACAATAATGTATTTTAAACTTTTTGCAACAAGAAGTGTGGCCTTCACACGTCACTAGCAATTGCACATACTCAGTGCGAACACTCACTGCATGAAACAAATATTTAAAAAATACGTATTTCTTAAAGTAAATATTGTATTTTTATACTTGACCGTGAAGTTATCTTTGATGTCATATTTATAAGGACAAGGACAGAGATATTAAATCGAAGATAAACAGACAATAGAATTGAAACTTGTAGTAATAAAAAACTGGCGTTAATGAATTTGGTTGAATGAATCCAGTAATTGTATTCTGGTCTATGAGTCTTTCAGCAGATGTCTGTATTATCTTTTACCTGAAATGGTGCTCCCGCACCGCTGTTAAAAATATTTACAAACATTTTCTAACACCAATACATTTACTAACAAATGTTAGGATTTGAGTGCTCCTACACTGATACTTACTAACATTACTTACATTATATATTACTAGAGGACGCCTCGCGGTTTCACCCGCGTAGTTCCCGTGGGAATACAGGGATAAAAAGTAGCCTATGTCACCCGGGGATAGAGTAGCTTCCCAACGGTGAAAGAATTTTTGAAATCGGTCCAGTAGTTTTGGAGCCTATTCGGTACAAACAAACAAACAATCAAACAAAAAAATCTTTCCTCTTTATAATATTTATAAAATATATTATGCCTATGACACTCAGGGATAATGTAGCTTTCAACTGCTGAAAGAATTTTCAAAATCGGTTCAGTAGATCCAGAGATTACCCCTTACAACGTCACAAACTCACCACAAATACCCACAAACCTTACCTCTTTATAATATTAGTATAGATTACATTACACAATGTTTACTAACATAACCTAACATGAAAACATCTCACAGCAATGTGGGAGTACCTTAACATTGTGATCAAAATATGTTTGTTTAGAAAATGTTTACCATTGCTTGTAAACATTTTTAACAGCAGTGTGCGAGCAACCGTATGGTCATTCAAATACTTTTGTTACTTACCTCTAGCTTGATTGGTTCATCAAATTAACAACAGATTCAAATAAATATGCATACAGAATCTGAGTGGTGGTTCTTATGTTCTGTTATGGTCGAAAGTTAAAACCACAAATCCACAATGCGAAAGCTCAACGCGTAAAAATGTACCATTAACGTCAAAAAAAAGTTAATTTAAAGAAAACAAAAAACCCGATTGCTTAAAAAGAGAATTAAAAAGAGGTAAACAAGAAGAAAATCATGCTGTGCAGTCGGAGGATACATGTTCGCGAGCTGGCCAAAACCAGATGTATCTTTTTTTGAATTAGGTACATTTCAACATATAAGTGTTATATATTTCTGAAATCACCTCATAAAACGCTTTATTTTGATACCCCATACGATGGGATTGATACCTTTATCTTTGAACTTACACAAAAAGGGTGCTGATCGCGTTCGTTTAGTTTCACTAGTTAAATTCTACTTAGACCCACCCAAAGTATATGGTCTGTTTCTTGAAGTAACGTGGCAAAACGAATCTGTAAATACACTAAAGTCACCGCCAGACAACAAAAAAATAAAAGTCGTTAACACCTGTCTACCAATGTATTGCAATATTTCAAAACGATACGAAAAAAATGTAAAGGCAGTGTCGTTAACACGATCAAAACAAACGTATCGCGGTAATGGGTGTCCTTGACTCTTTCACTTGGCATTCAGTAATGAGTTGATATCTCATAAACGCGTCGACCAATTTACATGATTTAAACGGATAAAATGTTTCTTTCATTTGAGACCAAAATTATGAAAATATCTCAATAAACAAAACAACGGGACCTTGCGTTGCCTGTACCGTCTGAGGAACTTTCTGCCTGCAAAAACGAAGACTATGCTTGTGCAGACTTTAATTTTCCTTATAATAGACTATGGTGACGTGTGCTACTTTGACCTGAATGCGGTATTCCTGGACAAGCTTGATAGGCTCCTAAATAACTGCATCCGGTTCATATTCAACCTGAGAAAATATGACGATGTGTCGAGCTGCAGATCTGAACTCAAGTGGATGCCCATAAGGCAAAGGCGAAATTTTTGTGACGCTAAACGCTTTTCTCCCTACTCAACTCTCCCACTCCTACTTCTTATCTCACACCTAACTTTCAATATTTATGTACATCACACGCTAGGAATCTGCGTTCGTCTAACAATCTTCTCTTGCTTTGTCCTTCTCATACTTCTGATTTTATTCATTCTTCCTTTCATATTCAGTCCATTCTTCTCTGGAATGCGCTACCTCTCCATATCAGGACGGCCACGAGTCAATATGCATTAAAGCGGAAGTTACGGCATTACTTTCTACACCAATAGCAGAGTCGTCTCAATCACCTTTCTATAACTTATATATATATACATATTTACTATAGGAAATGTATATGTATGTTTATTTTAACTATTCTTCAATTTTTACTTTAATAATAATATCTATTTTTTATGCACCTGCCATGTTATCTCTCCACCATCCTTGGTTGACTGGTAGAGAATGCCTCAGGTCCTTAAGTCCGCCTATGTACCTGTATGTTGCATGAAGTCTTAATAAATAAATAAACATGTTTTCAAATTGCCTAATTGTACTTTTTAGTACAAGTCGGATCAATTAATTTTATTGTTTTGTTTTCTGGCGGAGACTTCAACCGAAAATTGACACATAATATCCTAAATTTCAGGCATCAGAAGACAAGCGCAGTCAGAAAGAAATCGGCGACATCGCCGGCGTGGCTGACGTGACCATCCGTCAGGCCTACAAGCTCATGTACCCCTTCGCGGCAAAGCTGTTCCCCGAAGACTTCAAGTTCGCCACCCCCATCGAGTTCCTCCCCCAAATGTAGACGTAGACGTAAGTGCCACGGTTACATGCTTTTAGTTAATCACAGTTTAGAGAAGATTATTTACAGTACACGGTATATATGGCTCATCCAGTTTTGGATTCTGACAATGATCTTCAAAGCAGAACTATTTCTAGCCCCCGATTTCTGAATTAAAGATTTTTTTTTGAAAATCTCAACGGTATTATGCAATAGCAGATGTTTCATTAGAATTTTCTATACAAGATTTAAATATGGAAAGCTTTTAATCAATTCAACACCATCGAGATTTTTTTTTAAATAAGGTTGTAAGAATTTGAAGTTGAGTTTTTGTCAAACTCTAAAATAATCAACTTGAACACCTGTCTAACTTTAGTATTAAAGTATGGTTTGACACATTCTTGAGTCCAAATTCAAAATTCAGAAGCCAGCTCGATGGCTAAGTACAGTAAGCGTTTTATACGAACCTTTTTGGCATAACTTTAAAATTCATATGAAACAGTTACACTTTATATGCAAGTTGAATTTTGATTAATTGGCAACAACCGATATTAAAAACTTATTAAGGGATCAATAAAAAAATATGAAAAACATAACTCGATATTTGGAAAACAGCTGTTTCTTGAAATATTTTCAATTAATAAACTCATCCCCGTATAGCCTCAGCCTAAAACTCTATAGGTCATATTTAAGTGTACTGTACAAAAAATTACTGGCCAGAGTAAGATGCTGCCAGTAAAAAAAAATATACGCGTCAAAAGGTGGACTTTATGACGTACGATTTCCTATTGTTTTTGGTCGTAATTGTAATGTTGTGAAGGTGGTCATATAGCTCATTTATATCACTTTAAAACACAGTAGTTAGTTAATGGAAATTATTTTATAATAATGTGTATGAAGTGTTGAACCGTTGTTCAAACTTAATGGTGGGTCCCAACCTCCCAACATTTTGCGAGTCGCTGCAGATTGGTAAATTCATACGAGAGCAAGAGTTAGTGTTGAGGTTTTACAGCCACCATTAAGTTTGAAGCGAACTATACCGTAATGGTCTGTCATAGAACTTATTTTGACCGTACCCTTGTGCTTAAGTTTATAAAACTGAAAAGTTATTTAACTTACTTTTTCTATCGTTCAACAGAATGTATTGACCATAGATTATACAAAGAAATTATTTGATTTATGCATGTCATATTTCTAGTAAGCAATTTTTCTAACAATCAGCTAAATAACGGTAATACACATACAATTGTTTAATAGATTTCGCCATAATATTTGTTCATCATGTATCATCTTTAATTCAAATGAACCTGTTTTTGAAAGAACTGAGATTTTATACTAGAAGATTGTTGATTTATTGAATAACTTGGAGAGAGTTCTAACATTTCGTACATTGTACATTTGATGTCGCTTACCATTCAAGACAATCCAGTCAAATTAGTTATTATAAAAAAAAATACGGAACCCGCAAGTTATAATGAATAGTTTCTTTTTTGTTGTCCCATGAGTGTATTTACCCTTTGCAATATTCCGCTTCTTTTTTTTCTATCGGTACTTTCGACCTAAAACCCCCAATTGTGAGAAATCGACTCCGCTCTTGCCGTTAAAATGTTTTTTTCCTGATAGCTCATAAATGAGTGAATCCTTCGAAGAACTTCTTCATCTTCCTGCCCTTGTCCCATGTCACTTGGGGTCGGCGCAACACGTTTTCTTCCATACCGTCCTGTCCCCCGTCACGCTATCACTGACTCCCTTTTCTTTCGTATCACTCCTCACACAGTCCATCCATCTTTTCTTTGGCCTTCCCCTTCGTCTCCATCAATCCTGCGAAGAAATACAAAAAAGATGACATTTGGCCATAGATAAAAAAATCATAAAATCCGAGAACATTCAAACTCATCTTTTATAGCTGTGTTCGGAGGTTTAACCTAATTTGACTGGACTACTTGTTGACAATGCAATGTATGTCTTAGAATAAGACAGGTGCCTGATTTCACCAACACCGTGCAACTTCACATGAACGATATTTTCCACCTTCAGAATGAACGTGACCTAACTCAAAAAATTCAATTTGTGGGTAGTGAACAAAATAGTCTTTAAATAGTACATTGTGTATTAAGGGCGGTAGGTAAGGAATTACGATCGAGGCTCTAGTAGAAGTAAAGTCTTTCTGAGTCGAGGTTCGTAATTCCCGTACCGCCCGTGATACATACAATGTTTTTCATCACATTTGCGAGTAATAATTATGAATTATAGCTCTAATACACAAGTCAGCACAGCTGTTATTACGAAATACGTGAACATTTTTTTAAGCGGTTGGCGAATTTTTGCCCACACCACAGATTATACAGTGTTTCGTTCAGAAACTTTAAGGGCAAATAGTTTCGTAGATAAACAGCCATGACGGAGTCTAAAAATAATTTCGTCGTTTTCATACTATAACTATTAAAATCGATTATTAAGAACATTAGTTGATTATTTAAGTAACGTGTAGCGAGATTGCAAAGAAATTCCTGTTTAGATAACATTTTAAGTCAATTTTTCAATTGCGTGTAAACTCCTTGCTTGAACTTGCATGACCTGTGTGCTGTGCCATAAATTAAAAAAATATTACTTACCACCCTAGGGTTTCATGACAAAAAGAAAGCCCGAGGGTTTTATATGGGGCATTACGGCCTAGTTAACCTGTATGTTTAGATACTTTTTACGTGCAAGTGTGATGAAAAAGTATTTTGTTGACTGTCCACTGTCACATTTCTTAATGAATTGTTGAATTCTGTATTCACTAAGCCACACTGGATCCGCATGACGGATCCGGTCCACTTCCTCTCACAGAGGGGAAGCCTGAGTCCCAGCAGTGGGAATATAATATGCTGATAATGCATGTATGTATCATACAGTGAAATCAGGTTCACCTAAAACAAAATGGGCGCAGATACGCGTGAACAACGTTGTATTGTTATATGATTAAACATAGCTTAAGTATTAACTTTGATTTTATGTAGGCGAATGCTGTTTCCTGTCACTAACTAAAAAAAATATAATTTTATAATGGCTCCTGAAACAATAACAACTGTTTAAAAGGAGTATTAAACCTTGGGGTCAAGGCATTTTGATGCAGAGCTGAAGCGAAAATCTAAAAAAAAAACCATTGCTTAAATTCAACCTTCGAATTTCAAATTCGATTGTTTTTTTTCGGTTCTGCGTCAATATGGCTTGATCTTAACGGAAACAAAATTCCTAATTACCTTGTGTATACTACAATATTTATGAAATTGCAAACGTTGAGGTGCTGTCCATCCAAATTAATTGAATACTGGTTACTTATTCGCAATTAAAGATTTTTGTACGAAAAAACTGTCTGAAAATGTTAAGTGACGGGACGTTTTGTGATTTTCAAGTATCTTTTTGATATAGGTGTCAGTTGTATTTATAATTAATTTAATAATATTATGTCTTGTATAGCTTCACATATAGTCGGTACATTGTCTTTATTTTCTTTTCTGGTAGAATCACGTTAGTTTTCTCGACAGTGTAAGGGCAAACATATCTATAATGCGGGGTCCGATTATTTTACAAGATTTCTTGTATTAATAGTATATAATAAATAGACTATTTATTATACATCACATTTACAAAAATCACATGGATGTGGTTCTGTATTATGTATCGGCAAAGACCAGGCGAGGCGTACTTTATTGCTTAATAAATATCAACTCTGCCTACTTTGAAATAGAGTCGAATTTGGACGGATATCATACTGGAAATAGTTTGCCCTAATTTACTTCTTTAAGACCCCAATACTTGATTTAATGTAGCCTCGAGCAAGAACCGCTCGGTATATGATTAATTAAGTAACATAAGTATAAGTAGTGTGAACGTACGGGATGAAAGAAACAAAAATAACAAAATATTAAGACTAACTTTGTTCCATGTGTCACTTTAGGTATACACCAATGCTCGTGGTAGCTGCGGTCATAAAATGCGAGAGCGAGACGACACGAGACTAAATATTCCCCATTCTTTTCGCTCGTGCTATGGCCGCCACTGCCACGAGTGTTTGCGATTAGTGTAGTTATTCAGTTTTATGCATTTTGGCAATAACAAAAATTCAATTTTCTCAAGAGTTAGGCACCATTCACACAGGGTCAGTACGGGTTTTTTACTGTTGAAAGTGAAGACCATACATCAACATCCCACTACACAAACAAATGCAGTATTAAATGACCATGCTAGCCCAAAAATACACAGTAAAACTTGGTGCTGGTATATGGATCTGTGGTCTTTCATTCTACTGATCAGAACGGGGCCTTACTATGTGATTATGAAGTGTAAAATGTTACTAATACATCGACTTTGTACTTCATAAAAGTTATCAGTTTTGTATCCAGAGATTTTTGATGACTGCCCCTTTCCATAGTCGCTAAAAAAATATTTTGCACTACGATTTTTTTCTGATTATTGTGATAATCTGGCAACTATATAAGAATGTCGTTTGTGGATTAAAAGACTCGTATGTAACCTTAGTTCTATAAAAATATTCTTACAAATTATTTTTAGTTCTGATGCTATATCCTTTCAGAATATATTTAAAAAGTAACTTACCTGTTCTGCCTATTTATTATATGATCTCTTTTTTCTTGATTCGAATCTTTTGGTCTCGAGTGTTGCCAGTTTTTCCACATAATAGCCGACTGTAACTTTTTGTAAAGATGTATCGTTGATTATTATTGTATGTGTAATGTAACTAGCCTTAATTAGTAATTATGAATAACGCCACAAAATAAATGTATATTAAGAGGAACTTGTTGTTTTTATTCCACCCAGAAAAATATAAAGAGTGGCCATTTCTTAGCCAGGATACCCATTACGATCACTCAAACCTGCAAAAACGGATTGCCTGTACTGTACGTTTCTATAGCACTACCAACTAGGGCCCGTTTAAAAAAAAATACCCGTAATGTTTAAAGTTACCTATTCCTCTACCCCGTCTTTACATCATCACGTGTATAAATTCAAACAAAAAACTTAAATTTGTAACAATATGGATAAAATCTAAATGAGGATTTGAATGAGATTATTGTAGAATCGACGGCATTGGGGATAGATTAGGTATATAATTACGTACTCAAGTAACACTAGTAAAAATGATATTGGATTGTTTACTTAGGGTTTACACAAAATAGGTCGGCCGTCCGGATCTGGACCGCAGTCCGCCATTTGGTGACCCCTGCTATATACGTATATTTATAAATAAACTACGTTGCTTTTTGGGGATACCAAATATGAGTTCTGCAAAGTTACAGTAGCCAGACTTTTGTGTGTGATCAATTCTGTGAAAACCGGGAGCGATCAACATTACTATTAAGCTTGAAAGGTCTTGACTGATGAGGTACACGCTCCGTCCAGCGAAGATCCAGGACCAAATCCCCGAGAGCATTCAGCTCGAACTCTAGAATCGTTTAGGAGTGCCTAGGGAGCTCCGTGGACGAATACAGCGATGGGTTCGTGGAAGCTGTCCATACGGCAGGGTCTAAGTTTTTCAAGACTCGTCGAAACAAAAAGCTCTCTGACCCTACTCTCAAGCTTATAAAGGAGATGCGTGAGATGATCCTGCAATCTTCAAATGAAGCGTGCAAATACCGGCAGCTCAATAAACAGATATCTAAATTCTTCTAAAGAGACGGCCCTTCAGAAGCTGTTTGATTCCGTCATACTCGAGGGCAACATCATGGCACAGAGGCATAGTGGTGTGGTGGTACTCTTATTCAAGAAGGACGACAATGCCCGGCTGAAGTACTATAGGCCGATCTCACTTCTTGGCCATGTCTACAAGTTGTTTTCAAGAGTCATCACGAATCTTCTCGCGCGCAAGTTTGACGATTTCCAGCCTCCCGTACAAGTAGGATTCCGAAAAGGCTTTAGCACCGTAGATCAGATACATACGTTGCAGCAGGTTAGACAGAAGACCGAAAAGTAACGGGTGGGCCAGAAAGGCGTACGATTTTAAAAACACTCTTGCGTTTGAAGCTTTAGAGAGGGGACTGCGCGGGTGGTGGGGTTAAGTAGCTCGGTTCCCGGAAATTTAGTCGCGATGGATCACTTCACCGGAGCGCAACGTGCATTCTGCGTTAAACATTATTACAAAAATCGCGATTCGTGCGTTATTGTTCGGCGTTTATTTCGGCGTGAGTTTGGATTACATGACCTAAATCAGTGTCCGAAAGAAAGTGTGATTCGATCGTGGGTCAGAAAGTTCGAAGATACTGGTTCGACTCTCAAACAGAAGCCTGCGGGACGCCCAAGGTCAACAAGAACGGAAGACACAATTGAACAAGTTAGAGCTTCAGTTCAACGTAATCCTGCTCTATCGACTCGAAAGCGTTCAGCCGAACTTGTGGTATCCAGAACATCTTTGCGTCGCATTTTGTTGAAAGATCTGAAATTGCACCCGTATAATTGCGACATGCGCGACATGCCATACAGCTAATGCCTCTTTGGCGGTCGTAAACGAGATGTTTGCTGGGAAACTGATATCGCGCCGAGGTGACATTGCATGGCCTCCTAGAAGTCCGGATCTAACGCCACTGGACTTTTTTTTGTGGGGATACCTAAAAAGTAGAGTCTACTCCAATAACCCAGCCACGATTAACCAGTTGAAGACCAATATCCGGGAAGAAATGGCAGCTATTCCCCGTGCAATGTGCCAGCGAGTTTTTACCAATTTGAGGTTCAGATTCGAAAAATGTTTGCAGCGGGATGGTGCACACCTGGATGACGTTATTTTTAAGAAATGAATTTCCCAGATGTAAATTTTTATAAAAATAAAAATTTGTATGTGAATTGTACTAAGTTTTTTTTTAATCATTTTTTCAAATTCGCATTTCTTTCTGGCCCACCCTGTATAACCTGCCTCTCTGTTTAGCGTTTGTGGACTACAATAAAGCTTTCGTTTCGATCGAGACTTGGGCTGTACTGCAGTCTCTCCCACGGTGCCAGATCGACTACCGGTACATTGAGGTGTTGAAGTGTTTGTACAAAAACGCCACCATGTCACTCCGTCTTCAGGATCAGACCTCGAAACCAACCCTTCTACAGCGCGGCGTGAGACAGAGAGGCGTCATTTCTCCGAAACTGTTCACTGCTGCGCTGGAGGATCTTTTCAAGGTTCTAGACTGGAAGGGGCTAGGCATCAACGTTAGTGGCGAGTACATCACTCACCTTCGGTTTGCCGACGACATAGTGGTCATGGCTGAGACCATGGAGAGCCTCAGTACAATTCTCGATGACCTCAGTATAGCTTCCGAAAGAGTGGGTTTTAAAATGAACATGGACAAAACTAAGGTCATGGTGAATGCCCATGTAATACCCACTTCTATCAAGATCGGAGACTACACTCGAAGGTGGTAGACAATTATGTCTACCCGGGAAAAACGGTCCAGTTGGGTAGGTCTAAATTCTAGAAAGAGGTCAACCGTCGAATCCGACTCGGCTGGGCGGCGTTCGGGAAGTTGCGCGGTATCTTCTCGTCCAATTTACCACAGTGTCTCATGACAAAAGTCTATGACCAGTACGTGTGTGTTGCCAGTGATCAAATATGGGATCGAGACGTGGTCGCTCACAATGGGCATTAATCTGAAAGCTTAAAGTCACCCAAAGAGATGAAGTAATGGAGAGGGCTAAGTCATGAGTTTCCTTGCGTGATCGCATCAGAAATGAGGATATCCGCAGGAGAACCAAAGTTATCGACATTGCCCGAAGAATTGCGAAATTTAAATGGCAGTGGGCAGGACGCGTTACTCGCAGAACGGATGGGGCCGAAAAGTTCTGGAATGGCGACCGCGAACCGATAGACGGTGCGTTGGAAGGCCTCCCATTAATTAGGTGGACCGATGCCCTGGTTAAGGTTGCGGGAAGGCGCTGGATGCGAGACGCACGGGATCGGTCAATGTGGCGTCACCTGGGGGAGGCCTTTGTCCAGCAGTCTGTCACGACAGTCACATCTTTCGGCTGAAATGACGAAAAATGATGAAGGTATGCTTTTACATCAGTCACTTTCGTGGTACTTGAGCTGTCAGATAACTTAAGCTGTACATTGTTATTCACAAATTTAATGTCTTTGTTTTTCTCAAATCCAATTAGAAAACCTATTATATATGAGGACAACAGTTTTCGAACGGCAAAGTTAATTTTGTCCCTTCGTTAGAGCAATGTTCGGTGCTTTCATTGTTTTTGAACGTTACTAATGTTACCTATTTATTTTGGTGAATGCAGCTGTTTATATGGAACCCTGTCTGCGCAAGTCAGACTCGCACTTGGCCGGTTTTTCATACCGCAGACAGTGTTGCCTGCCTGACCCTGACTTGCCCCAAAATTTCGATATGCCCTATTTTTTGGGTTGGTCATCATGGTTGGGTCATCGAAAGCGTGGCGACAGCGATTGGAAATATGTCAAAATGTATGGGAGGTATGTCAAACTTTATCGAACATACGTTGAACGTACGTTGTTATTGATCGTTGTCACGTTATCAATCCCTTAATCGCATTTCGACCATCGCTATCACTGACATCAAATTATACTTGTCTAGAGCTTCTTATTTCTGTGGACATACATAGCTGGTTAGTATCTTGACCTTAGCCACAGAGCACAGAATCGCTGCGATGGTAGCGAATTGAGACGTCATTACCCGTCCATTTCTGCCCGCGCAATATGCTCAATGCACAAGCATTAGCTGGCCTAGCTTAAGTCAGAATTGTCACGGGCCATCAATTCATATTTAGAATTTCAGCCAAAAAGCGTCCACTGCTGGACCTAGGCGTCAAGTGTTGCCACATGGATCGGGCCTGTGCGTCTCGTATCCAACGCATTCCCGCAGCCTTAACCTGGCCATCGGTCCCCCTATAAGGAGGCCTTCCAACGCTGCGTCTTCCACGCTTGCCACTGAAAAAAAAAATCCGAATAAGTTTAATAATTTTAAAAAGAAAACTTCAGTCTTAAGAAAATATTAGCTCTGTGGTCTTAGGCCACTGTAAATTCAACTACAACCACAGAGAATAAAAGTACCTATGACCCGTTTACTACATGTCATACATAAGGAATGTACCTTCTCGAGCGTACTTGCCTTTTATATCGCCCAGCGAGAATGAATTTATATCACAGGACATAAGAAACGTGACGGGAATGACTGCTCAGGCACCTTCGTGTTCTCATTTACGTACAAAATAGATACCAAATGGTAGCCTAAGGGCCTTTGCGTACGACGTTTTTATCACACGCTGTCGACAGTCGTGTAAGGGTTAAAACACTGCATATTTGTGTTCATTTTACGAAGCACATCGTAGAGTTCCACGGCACAACATCCCATCGTCACAAGATGTCGGGACGTGGCACGATGCGACGTTGTATTCGTCATAATTATGGTGTTTAGGCTCTTATTCAACATTAATGCGTTGCAAAAGCAAGCAAGTATGCAGATTTGCAGTTTTTTCAAGACCTCAACTTTGCCACGACTAGCTCACTGAAGAGGAATAAAATAAGCAGCTCCGCAAAAATAAACACGATCGAGTTGGTGATTTCAGCGCATAGTAGAATATGCCATCTTCTGATTCGTTGTCTACATTTCTGAAGGTCGTGCCCGTCTTGGAACGCTTTGACGGAGTCACTGACGAGCTGCTTCCACGCCGCTCTGTATTCTGCCCATGTCAGGGCAGTGGTCACCCTGAGTCCTGTAATCACTCTTATCTGATCTGACCAGCGAGTTTGTGAACGCCAGCACCGTCTTTTACCATCCACCTTTCCCACCACAACCAGTTTTTCGAGGTTGTCTGGCTGTCTCCAAACGATTAAGCAACGTAACTGAGGACTCCCTGATAGCATATCGTAGAGAGTCTGGATTTGAACTTTAGGTGGTCGAGAATGGACTTATTAACCTCACGCTTTGCTGTCCATGGTATAAGCAACATTCTTCTCCAGTACCTCATCGCAAAGGCCTCAATCCTTTTTTCGATCCAGAGTGCGAATTGTCCAGGATTCGGAGCCGTACAGAAATATTGAGAATGCCACGGTTCTAACAAGTCACTTTTATTTGTCGTTTCGTTCGCTTTGTTGTTTGTGTAGCGTAGCTATCTATCATCACGATATTTTCTGTAGCTGATACCTAGTCAACAATAAGGATGCAAGAACCTTCGTAGGTACAGTCAAGGGTCAAAAGTGCAGTCATACTCTCCCAAAACTCAAATGGCTAGTTTTTGTAGAAGAAGTTAAATTATTCACAACTGATTTAATATTTTGTATAGAAATTAAAGTATAGATTATGCTTAATAACCGCGAAAAGTTGAAATTCTGCTGCCTACAAAAATATTGCCTTTTCTGTTTTGATAGAGTATGACTGCACTTTTGACCATTATAGTACCTACCAAGCAATTATATTGAAAAGTTGTGCAGGTAGTTAAGCAGGTACCTTTATAGTATATCATTAGTGTGCGGACCTGCAGCCTAATTGTGTAAGTGAATTCGACAATTAGGCTGCTGTTAACGAGTGGAACTATCGAGTCTGGTTTCTGGTCCCGACATACACATTCGAAGTTATCAAGTTTCTATTGAATAGGCTAGGTGTCTACCTACTTCTAGACAAGCTTGAAAGTGTCTGGAATGAAAAAGCATTGTTTGTTTCCATTTTGGGATCTTTTTATTTGGAGTCGGTAGTGGATCCCTTAGGTACACAGTTTGGGCCCAGTAGGTGACCACTTTATAGCGGCATCAGTGGCGTTCATCAAGTCTTCCAAAGTGCAGGGATACCCCTGCACTTGTCGTGGTCAAACCAGTTGAACAAAAAAGTTCGACTATGAGGTAGAAGCGCTAACAAAGTGTCTCCTGCCTGCTCTTCGTACGTGTAAGTAAATTACTTTGAATGATTGTTCCTGATTGTTCCACATAATTATAATGCATGTGAAGGTAGGAGGACATATATAGATAGCGGCATCAGTGGCGGTCATCAAGTCTTCCAAAGTGCAGGGTACGAAGAATAATAAACCAGTCTTTGCTCAACCACCGAGTTACAATGCTGTGGCCCTGCCTCCAACACAACACTGGACAGGGTTACCGTATTCACATTTTGTATCAGACGGGCATGTAAAACCCCATTTCGCCAAGTTGTAGGCATACCTGGATGCTAGAGTACGTACTCGTTTTCTACTACGTAGTCTTTAGGTAACTTCTGCTACGTCGTCTTTAAGCCATCGATTTATTAGGCCCTTCTGACAATTCATGCAGAACCAATATGGTTGAACAGGAAACCGTTGGGCATCACCATACGGCCATACCAGTTACCAAACCATCCACACCTTAACTAAATCGATTGGCCCTTTTATCCATATTGATATCGTTTGACACTGATTTCCCGATAGCAGTCGACTTAAAAGTGATTGGGTTAATTGGATGCGTCCCATAAAATGTATGTTAATCAAGAATGTTGTCGGACCACCATGGTGAGAGCTACTTACCTATTTGTTTTAAAAGAGCGACTCGAGAACGTTTGTGTTCTTGCTGAGTTGATTTTATTGCTTAGCAGAAGTTTGGACCTTAAACGCCTAACATAAGAGGTAAACTCGGCTATCAAAATTAAAATCATACATAGGTAGGTACCTACTTCAGGTAATAAACATGACATGTATGTACTGTAAAGGTTTTCTACTGAAAACCTTACAGCATACAGCTTGGCTGATACACAGTTCAAGTAGGTTTCGTTGATACATACATAAAATACGTTGATATCTATCTGTGCCGTTTTAGGTTAGTGATGTGCCCTAACAGGGTCCATTTGTGTACGTTGCTTAAGTCTTTATTGTAACAAATATAAAACTAATGGAACACTAAATGAAACCTCGATATTTTGGAAATATTATGGACATCAAAATAATAAAGAGAAAAAGATAATCTAAATACGGGTGCTTTGCAAACCTTCTCTTGTTATATGTTGAGCGTACCCTTAGCATACATAAGTACTTCAGCTATGCTATTCTGAAAAAAAAATCACTTTAAAAACTTAGATGAAGCGAGTTTCGGGTTGAGCGATGTCCTCGTGGAGGCGATCAGCGGTGGCGACCTCTCGCGTCCGGCCCTGGTTCAGGCCATGGTATGGAGCGAGAGGATTGGAAGCTGTCACCACCTTTAGCGAAGGAGGAGGCGGAACGCGTGAGGGAGAAACAACGGAGACGCCCTCACGCCCTTAGCCACCGCAGGAGAGCACCGGGCGTCGGGAGTCGCAAGTCGATTCCCGACCACCGTAGGCACGGGCTTGCGGGCGGCGAGTAATGGGTAGCTCACCGTCCGATAAGGATCAGGCCCGAGTCGACAGCCCGTAGTGTTCCACGCGCGCGTCAATGAGATTTCAGCAAATTTGTCCACTAGGGTCGATGCCTGTCTGGGTCGCGGATAAATTTGAAAGAGAGTTACCGCGGCTCTGACTCAAGCAACTGAAAGAACACGGGTGGGTTTTAGTCAGTAAAAGTCTGACACGCCCTCCCGCTTCACCCAGAGCGGAAGAAGTCATTGAAAGAAATCACAACAAAAAAAAAAGTTGAAGCGAGTTGTCATTCCAATTGATGTTATAGATTGACACCTCACTACACCTGACTCATTCGGCGTAATTACAGACACAATAGAAAACTATTAAACGGACGCCTTATAATGTCGCGTTCCGGATGGCAGATCTACGCGAGACACAATGACTTTTTAATTGTTTCTGTTAATTACGGCTTACAAGGGATTAATAATGTTAAAAATAGTTTTGAATTACACGTTGGTACAAGATATTTGTTCTTCAACTAAGTAAACGTAAAATTTAAGCAACAATAATAATAAATCGCCCAAGTGCGTGTCGAATTCGCTCATTTCGGGTTTATAATATAAATAAGGAAAATGTAGGTAATTTCAAAAAAACTGCTTTTTCAGTATATTGGTATTTGTTAGTAAAGTATACGTAATAAAAAAATATTATCACCACAGACATAAATATAACCAGATGACGCGATTGTATGTACTTCGCGTGCCAAAAAACGGAGTAAAGTTACAACCAATGATCGTTATCTGAGCTTTTCATTTAGCATTATCGGCACCGGAAATCCACCGAAATGTAGAAAAAACAAAATATGCCATATTGAGCTGTAAAGAATGTATAAAAAAATTGGCCGAGGCATTGGAAATGTTTTCTTTCATTGGTAAATAAAAAAATTAAAATTGGTTTTAAATTGTTTGTTAAAAAGTGACACGCTTGGTTTTCATACTGATGGAGGGACTTGCGTTATCTATTTAGATTTATGTATGCATTTGTTTTTTTTTTGTTTTTGTGTGTATTTCATTTACGTGTGTATTTATGTAATTTCTTTTCCACTTCTTGCAGATTTGCCCAATCTGTACAGTCATATTCTAAATGGGAAATTATTAACAGGGCGAAAAATATACTGAATGGGCGACTATTATACTAAGTAAGTAACTATTTATTCGGTTTGGGTAATACCTTATAATTATACCTGCGGTAATAATATTGTTACATACTTTAATTGTATTTAGGATTATTATTATTTTAGCATATTTTTCTTCTGAAAATAGCTGAACAGCCATCGAGGCGACATCGCTGTGCACCGCGGGAGTTCGGGTTTATTCGTATTTTCAATGAATTAGTCCAACAGCGAGTGAAGCAAGCTCGGGAGCTTAGAGAACCACGACACGGATAGGTTAGGTGTTCGAAGGGGATGACGGGAGCTGAAGTGAGCGAGCAATGCGAGCGAACTTAGCTCCCTTCATGTTAGGTTACTTAAGACGTCATCTCCTTCATGTTAGGTTACTTAAGACCCTGCAGGCAGAAAAAGGAGCCCCCCAGCGGGGCTCCGTCGGCAAACTTTTTTTCAATTCGCTGTTTTAAACATTTGTATTCGCACACTGTTTATCGCCCACGCACCTTGCACCATTTTTAAATGTAAACCAAAAAATTGCAGAAAAATACAAGATAATTTGTGTTGCTGATTAGAAAACTTGCTGTTCAAATCTTCAACTGGTTTTAATAGTTAAAATAATTCTTGTATGCATTTCTTTCGTCTGCAGCAAAGTCGCCAGTATTGTCTTCCCTTATATGCTTTAACGCAATGAACTGATCATGCCAGGAGAAGGGTCTATCTTTCTTTTTCTTAAAGACTAAATCTTGATTATCGCTTTGGCACTTCTCCTATAATCATTCTAAATGTAAATGACTTAAACTATTTTGAAATAAGTAGTTTAATGTATCAGCTACACAGAATATGTCAGGGATTTTCCAAAGATCTACCGCAACTTGTTTTAGAAGATTTCGGTCTCCCCCTACTTCCAAGTATATACTGATTTTCTACTGTTTCGCCTACTTGATGGACTGACTTCAAGGTTTTCTTCTATCGGATCTTGCTCTGTTGAATAGTTCAGCGATTATTTCTTCACAAAATTATGCCTCGACGGTAATGTGTTCTTTGTTATGTTCTTGATAGATTCTAGGAAGCTATCTTCAATAATGTAAGTAGGTCGTAAATCCATGCACAACATTATCACCAGCTCGGAGTCCCTGTTCCCTTGTTCCTGGGAACAAGCCGTTGTACTGAAGCCGCGTTTGAGATGGTCATGGGCCTTTTAGCAGGACTTGGAGCATCTTCACTAATTTCTGTTATGATGTCAAAAGGTATGTAGTAGTAGGCTTGTGGCCTGCTGTAATGTAATTACGTTTGCACTAAATATTTCACTGTTCACAACAATGTGTGCAGTGCTGTGTCAAATAAATGATTTTAGTTCTTTATTGTCACCTAAAATTATGATGCATTAATAATAATAATAAAGTTTATTTAAAATAAAAATTGTATTTATTAGTAAAACAATAATTACAATTTTTGCTTAAATCTATGTCAAGTTTACATGTGTTATGTGCCTGAACTAGGTAATCCTGTGTTTCATGCAAAAAGAGTACATATTTTTTTCTAAATAATCACTTAAAATCAAATATACTAAATAATCACTTAAGGTAGTCTTAGGTAATTTTTTAAGAGTGTAAATAATATAATAAAATTCTTATTTTCTAACATCTTAGATACTAAAATATAAAAATACATAAAATACGCACAATACCTATTTTAGTATAAGTAATAACTTCTCTGTGTCTTCATAGGACATACCTACATTGTAGAGTTTCTTTGAGAATTTTCTTATAGTTACAATAATTTAGGGAATAAATGTTTGCTGTTACGTTTAGTCAATTGTAGAGTAGTGGTCCGAGGAACAGGTAAAATTTGTCTGTGAATGCATGTTTCGTACTTTTTTGAAGGCAAACTACATCTCTCCGTCATTTTTTAGTATATTCATTGCGATAGGGGAGGGCTGCGTGTTGTTTTAATACGATGCTCATCTATATATATAAAAGGCAATGTCCCGACTGACATATCAACGCCTAGCCTAAACCACTAATGATAGAAGTTTGAAATTTTGGGAGGATTTTGAGTTTATACTGTAGGCGCCATTTAAGAAAGGATTTTTGGAAATTCATCCCCTAAAGGGGTAAAATAGGGGTTTAAAGTTTGTATGAAACTCTGTCATTTTTTATTTGAAATTAATGAGATGTGGTATTTAGCATTTAAGTTTAAAATAATAAAATACGTCTTTCAGGATTTTTTGAATTTCATTCCTTAAAGGGTTAAAAAGGGGTGTTAAAGTTTGTATGAAAAATAAATTATTTATTGTCGAAATTACTTGAAAATTAGTATTTATGCTCTTCAATACAATTAAAGAAACACGTATTAAAGGATTTTTTGAATTTTATCCCTTAGAGGGGTATAATGGGGTTTTAAAGTTTGTATGACAAATTAATTGTTTATTCTCAAAATTACTTGATATATAGTATTTCTGCTCTTCTATACAATTAAAGAAACAGGTATTTAAGGCTTTTTTGAGTTTCATCCCTTAATTCGGTTTAAAGGGGTGTTAATGATTGAATGAAAAATAAATTGTTTATAATCGAATTACTTTAGAATTAGTATTTATGCTCATGAATACAATTGAACAAATACGTATTCAACGATTTCTTGAACTTCATCCCTTAAAAGGGTGTTAAAGTTTGAATGTAAAATAAATTGTTTGTTATCAAAATACCTACTGCACAAAAATAAATATTATAGAGGCCACTGTGATTACCAGATGTGCTCGAGGGAATCAGTTTTATACCTCGAATACGTGGTGGTACCCTCTGACTATGTCTTTGAGTTTTAACGATTACAAACGAGGTCTGCGTTGAAAGATCATAAATTTCCTTTAAATCTTTGCCTTAATTACTGACCCTCAGTAATTAAGGCAAAGATTTAAAGGAAATTACTTCTCACACGGGCAATTCTACTTTGCCTGTTCCAGAGTCAGTACTAATAGCAGTCTGATCATTTCGGCACCAGACAGAAAAACCACCAATGCGGTATACACGATGCGTGCTTACTTAAATTCTAACTTCCTGATGACGACTTTGTTAGCGTGAGCAAATTGGAGTAACCATATCTAGACTGTACAGGATCGCGCAAAACTCATCACTCTATCGGCAGATGATATAATTTTTGCATATGGCGGCAAATTGTCAGTTCTGTTTCGACACTTATGAAGTAAACTGATGCAAAAAACGTTATTACAAAAAATAAAATGAATGAATGAATTGAATTCCAAATAAAAATACTACAAAATGAAAATAACTTTGATTTCGGCAATCTTTGTGCCTGTTTTTGTCTCTTCGTTATATCGATACCCCTATACGTACCCCTTTTAAGCGTACTGGCGTAATTTTATGTTATGAAATGGCGTAAACAACAAACAGTCATGCAAATGCTGCAATCTCGAGAGATTTGCCGTTGTTTATTCTGTTATGTTGTATATTTCCGAAATTTTTCATCAGATCTTCACCAAATTTGAATGGGTTCAATTTGGGAACATACTATTTCAAACAGAAAATATTTTTTTAAATCGGTCTATAATTGGCGGAAAAATCGGTGAACATACCCAAAAAAAAAACAAATATACAGCCGAACATCTTCAGTTGAATGAATGAATAGACAGCCTCCTCCTTTTTGGAAAGTCGGTTAAAAATATAGCTGGTAACCTCCAAGCGCGTGTAATCTACGTCAAGCCATTCTAAATCGCGACCACGGGGAAGGACATTTTTCATCGAAAATCATCACGAGCAAGCTCTGTGAATATGAGAATAAGCAAAATTACCACTTCTGTGGCACCGAAAATCTGCGAATAATCCAGGAAAAGTCACTGAAGGCGTCATCGGGCCACCAAACGACTACTGTGAAAAAAAAGCGAGGTAACATAGCCATGATCAACGTCTTTCTTTATCCTTAAAATAAATACATTGGAACTGGAGAACATGTGGTGCCAACAGGATTGAGCAACGGCGCTTACTGCACGAGCCACAACCAAAATTCTGAGGGCTGCAATACCAGGTATTTCAATGGCCGGCATGATAGCCTGATGTAACAGTTCCAGACTTCTGCCTGTGGTTTTTTTTAAGTCATTAGAATATGTCAAATAGCATCAGACTCTTGAAGTCCTCAAAGACAATATCCGCCGGAAATTCTGCCAAGACTAATGGAAAATGCCATAAATTGGGCCCGAATGTTTATCAATTGTGGTGGCGGCCACTTAGCCGTATCATTTTATCGATAAAATTGAAAAAAGAAAATTAAGAAACCAAATAAACATTATCCAAAAGCAGAACCAAAGTTTTCCATGCATAAAAATAATTACAGCCAATGAACATCGGGTGATAATTTTTGCGCCACTCAGTATTAATTTCCTATCGTGTCAGTAGCAGGATTCAAAAAAACTTTTTTGCAAAAAAATACTACCGACTTCCAAATAAAAAACTACAAAGTGAAAAATAACTTTATTTTTGGAAGTCGGTGTCTTTCGTAGGTACCAATTTTGTTGCATTATGGACACCGACTTCCAAAAATAAAGTTATTTTTCACTTTGTCGTTTTTGATTTTCCAAATTCAACAAATTTCACAAATTCGGTAGTATTTTTTTTGAAAATGTTTTTATTTTTCACTTTTTAGTTGTACCTACCTAATAGGCAAGTAGTTAAGTAAGGTCTCTATAATGCCAGAATAGATTACCCGAATATAATAAACTGAACATAACCTGTGAAATGAGAGCGTACCAAGCTGAACTGTACACATTTGCGTACCCCTTTAGAGCATACTGGCGTGATATTATGTTATGAATGGTATAAACAATAAACAGATATGCGATTGCAGCAATCCCGAGAGATTTGCCGTTATTTATTGAAGAGTTATGTTGTATATCTCCGAAGTTCTTCATCAGATCTTCACCAAATTAAAATGGGACTAATTTCGGAATATACTCTTTCAAACAAAAAAGAATTTTTAAATCCGGTCCACAATTGACGGAGATATCGGTCAACATATATAAAAAAAAAACATAATAAAGTCGAACATAGAACCTCCTCCTTTTTGGTAAGTCGGTTAAAAATTTAAAGTAAAGTAGCTTTCGACTATTTGTAACTCCCCATAGAAATCGATCCCATGAGACCTCCGGCATAAAAGCCCAGCGTTCTCTATTAGAACACGAAGGCAGTTCAGTTTATGCTCATTTTATATCAATTTATTTGTATTCAGAAAATGTTGTGGTCTAATATGTTTGGATAATAATTTGCAATATCCCGCCAAAACTGGAATAAACGAAACAGCCAAAATCATGTAGTCCACGCAGGCGAAGCTGCGGGCGGAAAGCTAGTTATGAATAATTGTCGAACTGTTAGTACTTCACAAGATTTATACAGGAGGTTAGTGGGAAATAGGAACGGGCGGAAAGTATACACCTTGAGGGTCGCTCTCTGCGCTCTCTCGATGGGTAGTAAAAAAGTTTTGCCAACTCCACCCCATGAGGTAATGCAGTAAGTCAAAATTGACTGACATAGAGCAAAGTAAACTTGCCTAATTAGTCGTGGGTCTGCAATATATCGTAGCTTTTTAAATACGAAAATTAGCTTACGAATTCTATTATTTAAAGCTTCTAGGTGCTGTTTAAAGGAAAGGGTTTCATCTATGATGATACCCAGGTATTTTATTTTATTTGCTATATTGATATTGGCACACCCACACAGACTATCGGTAGAGCCCGCACAACAATGAGCATACAACGTTGGGGCAATATTGGTTGTCTGTTAGCGCATCGAAAATCTAATGTAGTTAGTCTTATCTGCATTTAGTGTTAGTGAGTTATGTTGAAGCCAATTATTTACAATATTGAATCCATGTTGCGCAAGTTTGTACACTTCATTTTCTGATTCAGCCGAAAAAAGTAGAGCAGTGTCGTCAGCGTAAGATGCCGTGTTCTAGCTTTAGATTACAAAGGTCATTTATGTATATCAAAAACAGAGTAGGCCCTAAAACACTTCCCTGGGGAACGCCAAATGACGTGTTTTTCTAATCAGCGCTGAGAACATTGCCAATCTTTACGCATTGGGTACGATCCTCCAAATAACTTTTAAAGAGTTTCAGCTGGGTTCCTCTTACACCAATGGTCTCAAGCTTGTGCAACAGGGTGGGAATGGAAACTGTATCAAAAGCTTTGGCGAGCTCCAGGTAAATGCCTACTGTGTGGTTACCCTTGTCAAGTTCTTGTGCTAGATAGTCAGTCAGATGATGTACGGCATCAGCGGTTGAGACTTTAGGCCTAAATCCAAACTGGCGCTTTGACAAAATTGATTTATCCTCCAACTATTAGAACTGGTAATAGCGGGCTAAATTCTATGTGAAAGTATTTTTATTAATTTGCATCGCCGAAAGCATGGTAAATAACATTGCCATGCAGAAAATACAAATCCAGGCTTCGGGCTGCTTCTTTGAAAGGAGAATGCCCATTTTGTATGGAGAAATGTACTGACCGAAACATTTGCGTGTCCTGATAAAAACACCTTTATTTGATTATATTACCTTAATTAATTACACGTACCAACTTTAGTCAATTTTCATCGCGGGAATTAAGAGATATTGAACAAAATATGTTCCTTTTCAGGTTATAGTAGATTCACAGCAATATGGACTCTATACCAGCATATTTAAGATTTGCATTCGTTAGACATTTGTTCAAGTGCTGGTAAGACATACAATGTTATTCTTACTTACCGGTGTTGATCCAAGCCCGTAATATGGTCAATATATTATCAGGAATTTAAATGCAAAAATGCAGTATTATATTATGTCTGCGCATATATATATGGTGCCAACATCAAAGAACATTTGAGACACCAACTTCGAGCCGTAGCCATGTCGGAAATCACAAAAATAAAGTCCTGTCCTATTAAGCACTATTTTCATAAACACACGGCGGTGTTGTATTGATAAGATAAGTGATAAGTAACCCAACTCGACGCAAAAAAAACATACAAACAAATCAAATTAAAAGACGACTACTGTCACATGACTGTCACTGTCAAATGAAATGTCTGACAGTTATAGGCATGTTACCAAACCGGTAATATAATCGATTTCTAAAAACATGATTCATTTGTTATCTTGGTTTGCATTAAACTAGTAAATCAAACCAATTTCAAAATCAATTAGTTCTTAACATTAAAGAGGTGAATCGGTTCGATACAGGCGATCCTTGGATCGATTCAGTGTTTCAGGTAGATTATAAAAAAAACGATGCTTCAATTAATCGATGTCAGATCATGTCAACATGCCTCAACCCTAATATAAATGGCGGAATATGTTTGAGCTGAGAAACGGAAGTTAAATACTTATTAATTCAAGAAAATTAACCCCACTTCTTTCATCTCTTAGAAAAGAAGTCAAAATACTTGAAATATTTTTGTTTAATTTATTGTCCAGAAATGATTGTGACACAATTCTTTTTTTTAAAGTACTGTCCATGGGCATTCTCCTTTCCGGAGGAAAATTCCAAAAACACTACCGGACCTAGGTATCGAACTCAGGACCTCGCGCTCACCAGTAGTGCTTGCGAGCACTGGACCAGCGAGGCTACTTACTAACTTTATTAAAAAAGGGATACGTGTCAACGACCTCTACACATATTCTACAAAGGGAATATAAAATTCATTTAGTTGGTAGAAAGGTACTCTATTTGGTAATTACACGCTACGGCACGAATATTAAATTCTCATTCCCGCAGGACACAATACTGTGGCGTTTGTAGACAAAACGAAATTCTATTTAATTTAGTCAAAGTTTTAGCTTAAATGAAAAGCACAGTTATGTTTTTTTAAATGGTTCCTCACTGTGACAAATTGGTGAAGTTAGCTGTCAACTTGATGCTAGATATTGACAGTTCAATTCGCTTAAGTTTTTACGGTGAAATGTTTATAGAATACAAACAAAAATCTTACAATCTTTTTCAATAATTTTATGATTTCAGTGTTCATCAATAAATTAATTCACTCGGTTCAGCAGTAAATCCTGCAATGTCGTCGTATCCAATCCCTGGAGAGTTTCCTCATGTCTTTGAGTGCAAGAGTTTTATAGAACCATTCTTTGTAAATTTTTAACAAGTGGAAGTAGCCACCGACAAGCCTGCCTAAAACGATTTTTGACGAATTTTAGAAACAGCCGTTCCTATTTTACCAAGGGTCTGTTTTTACCCGACTGCCGAAGGTCTATGTATGTAGGTATGTTTGTTCCAATGTGGCGTTCTAGAGCCAAACGCGTTGGCCGATTTTGATGATTCTTACGTCAATCGATTCGTCTTAAACCTGCGAGTGTCACAACATTAAAATAGAAAAAGAAAAAAATTGCGGCATTTAGGCGATTTACATTTTTGTGGGTTTTTTTTTTCTTCCGAACACATCGTGTGGGGTATCAAAATAAAGGGTTTTAAGTGGTGATTACTAAAATATATAACACTTATATGTTTAAATGTATCTAATTCTAAAAATAATAACTATAAGGTTGTAAATAAAAAAAGTTAATTAAAAAAATCAAAAACCCGACTGCTTAAGAAGCGAACTAAAAAGACGTAAACAAGAAAAAAAACATGCTGTGCAGTCGGAGGATATATCTGGTTTTGGTCAGCCAGCTCGCGAACATGTATCCTCCGACTGCACAGCATGATTTTTTCTTGTTTACGTCTTTTTAGTACGCTTCTTAAGCAGTAGGGTTTGAATTTTTTTAATTAACTTTTATTTTAATTAAATAATTGTGGTATAAAACTTTCTTTGCTTTAATGAGGGGTTTGCATGCTAAAGCAGAGTGTGACAAAATATACTCACTCAACTTTAAATTTTTAATTCAGAAATCGGGCTAAATAGCTAAATCGTTTATTAATGCAAGTTTAGCAGTACCCTTAATGCCAACAGAAGCTTGATACAACCCAAGTCCAGGCAGACACTACAAAAAGCGCCTCAAGTTTGGGTACGCATAATTGAATACAAAAATATGCTAATTCGGTCCAAACTAAAAAGTAATTTATTACCCGATAAACTGCCCTTTTATAATCTGGTTACTTTATCAAACATGCGCATCAAATAATGACATCAATTACAATTAAAACTAACCCAACGAAGGGTATGACATGGAAAATGGATCAATTTGTACACTGGGCTTTCCCAAGCGCTACGCCGAATGCTACGAACTGTCTACGGTTATTCTGCAATAATATAGCTCGCCACTCGCCATTCACTCATTCTTCAGTACCGCGTGAGCTTTCGAACGGAGTACCCGCGTCGCTCGCCCGTACTACTCCCGCGCGTATTTACGCACGCTGCCATTCAACCCTAAATCCAATTAAAAAAACAATGTGTCAGTGACCGTTAAGCGCTTATAATGGGATAATCGTGTGTTAGATAATTAGTTCAAAGCTTTTTGTAAGTGGAAAATGTTCGTGAAGGATGTGATTTCGGAAAAATGTTGAGGGCGTCCCGCGCGCGATGTGTGCACGTAGGATTGCTGTGGTTCATTTTGTGCCTAGGCGACGTGGATGGACTAATAGGTATGTTTATCATCTTTAATTAAATAAGGGCATTATTTATATAATAATAGTACCAGCCTGTAAATGTCCTACTGTAGGATAAATGGCTCTTGTCATACAGAGAAAGCACGAGCTTTAATCCTTATCTAGTTTTAATTGGGCCTAATTTATAAAAAATAAATATTTACGGTTCGTTTAATAAATACCACTGATTCTTAATTCGAATTCTCCATTGAAAATTGGAATTAAGAATCTGACAAATCAATATTTAAACTATAAGTTTTTATAAATAAGCTTGCTACTAAACATGATTGAAAGCACAAAACTACTACAACTACTATTAATACCTACTATTGGTACTATAGGTGCATCCCTGTCCAACCGTTCGGTGAACACAGGCGAGGCGTGAGGTTACTATATGTTACGAAAGCTCTAACATGAAAAGCTACAGATATACAACTAGAAATCAAGGTTATGGACTTTTATTGTTTCCTTATTCAGTCTAAAAAAACAGCTGGTTATACTGTTCCACCATAACAGAACCAACCTTTCAGGAAAACAAGAGTAGGAATTATTTCATTGAGCGTACAGCTAATGTGTGGAATTCCCTGCCGGAGTCTGTATTTCCCGATAGCGAGATAATAGGTTACTTCTAGGTAAACGTGTTTCACCGTCAACCACATCATCGCTTTCAATAAAATAAAATAAAATAAAATAAAAGTTTTTTTTGGAAAACTTATCAGCCTGTGCTCTGTATCAACTTAAAAGATTCTATACTAAAAAAAACTCGCTTCGCATACAATTATAATGAAGGGGTACAATTTTAACGCAAGTGAGTGATCAACCCCTTAAAAGCTCCTTCTCTATATTTGTCTATGCTAATAAGGACTTAGTGGCAGGAGTGGCAATATCACAGGAGATAATTTTATGCACATGCTCGCCTGTGATAATGGATTGCTCAATGATTCTAGTCGGATAGAATTAGATTTATTCCTATCGGTTCCTAGATGAGAAGGGTAAGGTTCAGTTAAGCTTTTAGAGCGTGTACAGACAGACGTGAAACGATGATGCGAAAATCATTATCTATGTAAATTGTTATACGGATATCTCCCGTCGAATGAGGGTTGTCGCACCGAGCTGCATTCTCAAAGAAAAACCGGCCAAGTGCGAGTCGGACTCGCGCATGACGTGTTTCGTACCATTATCGCAGAAAACGGCAAAACGATAAATATTTTATTCTGTTTTTAGTATTTTTTGTTATAGCGGCAACAGAAATATTATCATCTTTGAAAATTTCAACTGTCTGCCTATCACGGTTCATGAGATACAGTCTGGTGAAAAACAGACAGACAGACGGAAAGTGTAGTCTTAGTAATAGGGTCTCGTTTTCACCATATGGATCACGTTTGTTGTATGTGAGCCCCCCCACTTAACATATATTTTATTCTGTTTTTAGTATTTGTTGTTATAGCGACAACAGAAATACATTATCTGTGAAAATTTCAACTGTCTAGCTATCACGGTTCATGAGATACAGCCTGGTGAAAAACAGACAGACATTCGGAAAGTGGAGTCTTAGTAATAGGGTCCCGTTTTCACCATATGGGTACGGAACTACCTAAAAATAGTACATATATGGTAATTAATTGTACACGGTATAAAGCATAAGTACCATAAACATCCAAAAATAATAAAAACTTAAATAAAAATAGGGAAATTATATAACAGCGACTACCAAAATTATAAGTGCCTTTGACAACTTGAAAATTGAAATGCGAATGCGAAAATTCCTCAAACAAACGCCAGTTAACTCTCAGTGCTCTTTGTCGGCATTGCGTTCTATTCTTTTATAATCTTAATTGAATTATCAACAGGGGCCTTCATGTATTCCTATCAATAAAACTTGATATCATTACTGTTGGTCTGATTTCGTGACTAGGTTTCGCAAACGCCACACCTAGGCGCACGCAACGATTCGATAACCAAATGGCCTTTTCTGTTATGGCTGGCAGCCTGACTAAATGGCTGTATGCTTTTTAGCTTGACTTTATTTTCCGTAAGTTGGTATATTTATGTCACCGGATAATTGTAAAACTCGTTAGATTATGAACTATCTCGAGATTCTATTATAAACTATCGATAAATTGTAAACTGTACATTTCGTACAGAATAATAAGACCGTAAGATCAATCAGTGCACCCAGTCTACAATTTATCCGTTTTGATGTGACAGTAAAATTTGTAAACACCCTCATTGGTAGATTTAGTGCAGTACTTATACAGCTGCCGTGAATGCCATGGAGATATCTTTATCCGGTGACATTTTTAAGCAATTTAGACGATAGGAATTCGTCTCGTTTTGCTCAGTGCTTGCATTCAATTGGCAGTTTTCTTGACCGAAACGCTGATAGACAATTTTAATAAATTATTTAACTACTCTAATGAAATTTTCGACTGCATTGTTTCAAATTACAAATTATACAAATATTTATGAATGTTTAGGTTATACATTGTTAAGATTCTAAATTCAAATTTTCTATGGAGATGGAGAATTTAGAATTTGAGAAACAGTTCACAAATAAAAGCGCACCTAGACGCACCGCACTCGCCGTAAGCATCGAACGCTCCGAATCTGATGACTTCATCCGCACGCTCTGGTGGAATCCGTATACCTGCAGCATTTTGCTGAAATGTGAGTCGTGCGGCGCGGATAGGTGCGCGAGGCTGCATACGATTTCATATAAATGCGATAAAAGCGGCGCGTGCGGCTTCTGCGGTGCTTCTAGGTGCGCGTTCACCTTGAATAAGACCCCAACTGACATTTGTCTAATTTTTAAAATTTAATTTTGCACACACGTTTGATTATCGTGACAATGCATTTTTTAATATAAAAGATTTTTGTTTTTTTAAAGAAATCTTGTTTAGTTTGGGATGTTAAATCAAAATTACGAATATTGCAAATCATCGTGGCTTTAAAATTCGAACTGGCGTCGACATGACGGACAAATCGCTTGTCAATGTTACCCCCCTCAAAGCTAAACTCCCCGTTATAATTTCGTACGAATTTCGCGCAGATGATTATTTCAAACACAATTATGACAGGCAGCCATTAATCCGGCGAGGGTTATATTTTTTATATCGCTTACTATTCGGCAATCGATATTGTTAGGGAGAAACATCTATTGTGTCGGATGTATAGTCGTAGGTCGACTGTTCGAGCGTTGACAAAGTCCTACAAACATTTGACTATTCATCTAGTTCTCTTTGTGCAGTTTTTATAAAACTCCACATAACAATGCAAGTGCAAGGTTATTCTGAAACCAGAACATGCAACATATCTAAACGTTCTGAATTCGTCACAATTCAAATTAGGAGTGTTTTTACCCGACTGCCGAAGGAGGGTAATGTGTTTATCAGTCTATGTATGTATGTAAGTATGTATGTATGTTTGTTCCTATGTGCCGTTCCAGAGACCAAACGCGTTGGCCGATTTTGATGATTCGTACGTCAATCTATGCGTCTTAACCCTGCGAGTGTCACTGACTACATTAAAATTGAAAAATAGAAAAATGGCGGCTTTTGGGCGCCAGATTGTGGGGGCCAAATTTATTTTTCCCTCCAATCCCATCGTGTGGGGTATCTAATTAAAGGGTTTTAAGAGGCGATTTCAAAAATATATAACACTTATATGTTTAAATGTACCTTATTCGAATAAAATGTTAACTAAAAAGTGTTTAATAAAAAAAAAAAATTAAAACACCCGACTGCTTAAAAAGCGAACTAAAAAGACGTAAACAAGAAAAAAATCATGCTGTGCAGTCGGAGGATACATCTGGTTTTGGTCAGCCAGCTCGCGAATATGTATCCTCCGACTGCACAGCAT